>JAMPIV010015352.1:0-282641 GCA_024509875.1 Oreohelix idahoensis
GGGGAATCGTGAAAGGTTGATGTCACAATGTCAGGGTATTTTTCTCAACCTGAGGGGGGGGACCGACCCCTCAACTCGAGGGGGGGGGGGGGGACCGACCCCCCGTACCCCGAACCCTCAACTCGAGAGGAAGGGGAAGGAAACGGTTAATAATTTTGAAGGGTGAACCTCTTAATACTTGTCCTCTTCTTAGACTCCTTTGGCTAAGCGTTAGTTTGTATTGTCGCCGCTAGGACCTAGTCAAAACCCCAGGTCAGGAGACAGAGGAAAAACCGTTTCACAAACTTAGTGGAGTTTTCAGGAGTGATTGCACACAGGACGCTTCCTAATCGCACTGGTAGAAATACACTCTGGACTTTGTCATTTGGGTTAGATAAAGCGCGCCATTTTGGATTGATCCTAATCTAACCAGTTTTCCTGGGATGTTAGATATGTGTTTTATTAGGGAGACCAAAGGAAAGCCGATTGATTGTGGCAGCCGGGAGCTGGTTAACCACAATTGGAGCTCTGCTTTAGAAAACTGCCCATGGCTAAGGACCCCAGACACAACGGAGACATCTTTTCTAAGGATGGCGTATTGTATCGTAGAACGGGCAACCCGGACACGGGGAATAACCAGTTCCTAGTACCGACGCAGTACAGAAGCCAGATCTTAGAAATGGGGCACTCTCTTTCCTTTAGCGGACATATGGGACAAAACGCCACTATTCAGCGAATAAAAACCCACTATTGGTGGCCAGGAATGAACTCTGACATTATCAGGTATGTGAAATCCTGCGCCCAGTGCCAACGGGTAGCACCCAAGCACTTGACACCCCCAGTACCCATGGGGCAAATGCCAATTGTGGGGACTCCTTTTGAACGGGTTGCTGTCGACATCATTGGACCCCTGGAAAGGACCAAAAGAAAGAACAGGTTCATCCTGACATTAGTCGACACTTGCACAATGTGGGCCGAAGCTGTACCGCTAACATGCACAGATTCCAAGCATGTCGCAGAAGCCCTCGTGCAAATCTTTACACGGTTGGGATTCCCTCAACAAGTTTTGACGGACAATGGATCCAAATTCCGTAGCCTGTTAATGGAGGAGATCTTTAAGATCTTGAGGGCCAAACATATCCACACAAGTCCCTACCATCCGACCGGAAAGGGGCTCGTGGAACGTTTTAATGGCAGCTTCACCACCATGTTACGTAAGCTGGGTCAGGAGAAACCGGAAGACTAGGACCTATATATATCGGCTGCCTTATTCGCCTACCGAGAGGTACCCCCAAGCGTCTACGGGATTCCCGCCTGCTACACTTTTATTTGGCAGACCTATTAAGGGGCCACTAGAAGCCTTACTTCGGTCCCTGACAGACCAAAAGGCTGACAAGACAGTCGTCTCTGCAAGCAATTATGTATCTGAGCTCAAGGAAAGGTTAAAGCTAGGATGGGATCTAGCTACGACAAACCTTACGAAAGCCCGCGCTAAACATGCTAAAAGATACAACAAAGCTGCAAAAGAGAGAGAGAGCTCCAACCAGGGGAAAAAGTTTTGTTGCTACTTCCAACCGGAAGCAATAAACTTCGCATCGGATGGCAAGGGCCGTTTACCGTCCTTAAAAAGATCTCACGTACTAATTACAAGATCTCCATTAAAGGAAAGGAGAAGGTCTTCCACATAAATCTGCTTAAGAAATATCTGGAAAGACCAGTGCCATCCTCCGAGCATCTCCTGGCTGTCGCCATAGCAACGGAAGACGAGGAAGATGATGATGGTTGCATGGAGTATCCACTGCAACCCACAGAATCCTTTAAAGATGTCAAGTTCGGCGACAATCTCTCACCAGAACAACAAACAGAAACCAGGGCGCTACTAAAACAGTACAGTGCAGTCTTAACGGATGTACCTGGTCGAACAAATCTCATCGAATTTGACATGAAATTAACAAACGAGACCCCTGTTCGAACCAGAGTTTACCCCATCCCGTACGCTAAAGCTGATGCACTTCGCGGAGAAATAGACAAGCTGCGACAGGCAGGAATTATCAGTGAGTCTACATCTCCTTACAGTTCAAGTGTAGTGCTGTTGCAGAAGCCCAATAAGGAAGTTCGGCTGTGTATAGATTACCGGCTACTAAACGCTGTTACGGAATTCCAGCCCGAACCTCTCCAAACTGTTTCTGCGTTGTTCACCAAGCTCAGCAAGGCAACGATTTTCTCCAAGATTGACCTCAGTAAAGGTTATTATCAAATACCAGTCAAGGAGGAAGTTAAACCTTTGCTAGCTTTCAGCACTAGTGAAGGACATTACACATTTAATGTGATGCCGTTCGGATTGCATAACGCACCAGGAGTGTTCACCAGAATGATGAGGAAGCTGTTAGAACCTTTGCAAAGTCCCCACATCCATAATTTCATGGATGACATATTAATTGCATCGGAAACCTACGACGAACATATTGCTACGGTTGCTATGCTCCTCAGGAGACTACAGGAAACTGGTCTCACACAGCCAGACCTAGCAAATGTCTCATCGGGTTTGAAAAGCTAGACTTCTTGGGGCATACTATTTCCCACGGCTGTAGTTGGCCTGTTCAGAAGAACGTGGAGAAAATAGCTGCAGCCAAAAGGCCCAGAACGAAGAAAGACGTGCGTTCCTTCCTATCACTATGTGCATATTATCAGAAATACATCGAGAACTTCAACGGACTTACGGCACCTCTGACTGACCTCACCAAGAAAGGTTGTCCTGATAAGGTCATGTGGGATCAAAAGTGCGAACATGCATACAGCACTTTGAAAGGACAGTTGTCGGCATACCCCATCCTAAGGTTACCTGACCTTAAGAAGCCTTTCGTACTGAGAGTTGACGCGTCAGGTCAGGGCATCGGGTCAACATTGTTGCAAGCCGAGGACAGTGACCCGAATATGCTATTCCCAGTAGCTTACGGCAGTCGGAAACTGAACAAGGCTGAACGCAACTACAGTGTCGTTGAAAGAGAATGTCTCGCTCTGATTCATGGCATCAGACGCCATCATGAGTTTCTGTATGGTACTTCTTTCACAGTACAAACCGACCACGCTCCATTAGCTTTCCTTGGTGCCAATAAGGAATTCAACGCAAGGATTATGCGCTGGGCATTATTATTGAGCGTTTATTCCTTCAAAGTGGAATATATTCCAGGAAAACAGAATGTCGGAGCTGACTTCTTGAGTAGAAACTGGTCTACAGAGGAAGAAGAGCAAACTGAAGATACCACTCATCCTAAAGTCACCAATCAGGTCACCTCCATTGTCAAGAAGGAAACATAAAAAATGGTTTCATGTCTAAAAGTGGGGACGATTGTGACGTACGTCTAGTTTGTCAAGTGAATTTTCCCTGATTTGATGGATGATTAAAGGGACTTTAGCTTTTCATAACATTAGAATCTCTGAACATCAGTATTGTTGTAACTTTTCATCAACGAAGAGTAGCGGCTATGATCAAAGCAGTCAAAGAAGATCCCAGAACAGAGAAGCAGAAGTTTAGCATCTCCGTACGAACACTGAACCGTTCGCAAGACGGACACGAGCGGTCGAAGAAAGCTTCCTGCAGACTTCGCACTTCTGTGGGCACCGGCAGACTTGCCAGAAAGACGGAACGCTCAGCGTAGCAGATACGATCTGAGGAATCAGGAAACTCACCGCGAACGAGGCTAGTCTCGCCGAAATTTCACATCCTCGTGCGAGCAGCCTGAGACGAACGTAGATCGGAAGCCAGTCGGGCCATCGTGGTTAGCATGGCGGCTAAATAACTTCGACTTCCCTGGGAACTGAAGAGGCGCGAAATTTTCACACGTACCATTTATCTTGCCTTTCTAATAGATAAATACAGAATCTGAAAAGGGCAACGTTATCATTCGTTCTGACAGAATTCTAAGATTCACTAGCATATAGCTAAATTCCTGTTAGATTTCATCTAAATTGTTGGCTATTGGAGTGAAATTCTTTTTCTGTGCAGACGGTAATTAATACTTTAGCTTCGAGTGATCAGTGGTCTAGTTATTTCATATTTAGTTCACGGGATTGTGGTGTAAATTTAACCTTATTAAATAAGCCCATCTTCAAAGTTCTAGTGCCAACTAAATGTTACATCTATAAGTTTATTTCCTAATACAATAGCCGCTTAAAGGAATTATAACTTTAATACAGTTTGGTTCTGTATAAATAGATGTGCTTTCAACTATTAACCTCACGGGGAGTTTTTTCTTGCTTTATTAATTGAAGACGCGAGTGCAGAAAATAGTTAAACTGTAAATGTATCACGCGTTAGATTTTAATATGATTTTATTGTATTTCATGTTTTTTCTATTGCATCCAGAATGATCTTTTGAACCTCGCATCCCAGCAATTTAGCAGCAATGAAACATCATTTAAGCAGCCATTACGCAGCAATAATATATATCTAGAGTCTTGCCGACTCAGTTCGATTACTCCAGTGACTTATGAACATATTTGAAATTTAATCTTTGTGGCGATCCTGTTGGGATTCAGCTATCTGAAGTATACAGAAACAAAGCAAACCCAAAGACTATTTTAAAATCCCAATTCATAAAGTCGTTTTATAGTTATCAAACTGGAAGAAGAACAGTCAACAGTAGCAATATTTTACTCACTGCTCTATTTGTGAAGAAGAACATAGATTTCCCTGACACTGTCTGTCAAGCATAATCATTGGATTTTACCACCCCCTGAAGAACTTACCTCAGTGTTTTGTAGTTTGTGACATTACTGCAAAGGAAAGTTATCTCCACCAGCTGTGCCAATCTTAGACACCACACCATTCCTCATCTCTAGCCAAGTGCCTGTGCCATTCTTTAGGAACTTTATCTAATAAACAAACAGTACCGTTAAACTTCAACGTCCAGCGATTTCGGGACACTTTGTTAACTTCAACAACCCGCTAATCTGGGGCTGTACACGGAAGAAAATACTTTTACCTAAGCCAAGGTTTAGTGCTGTTTTTTTATGTATTTCCTATGAAGTGCCAGAATTCACCATTTGGTAAGTCTGTGTGTGTGTGTGTGACTGTGTGCTGGCCAGCCAAGCGTGTTTTTTTTTTAAATGAAAAAGGAGATTTAATCTTTTTACCCTTATAATTAGTTCAACCTAGTATTAAGGTGTACTGTATTAATTGTACGGGATTTCTCCTAGCGGGATTATTTAACTGTGAGCATTCCCCCCTCCCGGGAAAATTGGTTGATTAAAGGAAAACATTTGATGACCCCTAGCTTTTCCTTTACCCCTTATTACTGTAACCCCCTTGACTCAGAGTAATAAATTTACCATTGGGTTAAATTGCCTATCTCTGATCATCACACCCCCCCCTTTCTCGTCCTTGGGACCGGGTCTTTTCTGTTAGTAAATACAAGCGGGAAAAGGTGCATTGGATACTTCTCCTCAAAACACCCCCCTTCCCCTGTCATTTTGTATTTTGTAACCCTGATTTCTGACTGTAAATTGATACTTACTTGTGACTTGATTTTATGATAATAAAAGTATTAAAAACTTTATTAGCCTTTGGTGTCGGCTGGCCCAAAATCCAAACATTTCCCATATTTTGTTATCGTAGTGTGTATTCATGTACGTTTTGGGTCAGAATCACCAAATCGGTGTGTGCGCATGAGCGACTGGACTGACAAACAACTGTTTGTTCAGAAGAGTGGTAGGAATAGTTTTGAGAGACAAATATTGTCGTAATAAGAGACTGTCCCTACTCTTCCCCAGCCCTTGTGAATCTACTACCTCACTTTCCTAAATCCTTATTCTCACAGAGCCTTCACTATCATTCTACACTCTAAAAGGACCAATATCCATCAGAGCTCTCTCAGATAAAAAAATTACGACAATAAATGGTTAGCTCGTCCCGGATTCTGAGCCTAGTTTAAATAGAGTGTGGTTGATTGTCTTTGTGAAGTAGGGTATAATCTTAAAAAAGTAATTACTTCCCCTAGACAAAGCCTTTTAGTATTTTGGGCCGACCACACAATAAGTATTACAGGTTTGTTCTTTCCACAGGAGCAGGAAGTTAGTGATAATAAAATATTTGTCACCTTTGTATTCCTTGGCAGAGAAAATTGAAATTTTGTTATATAATTGCTGGGTTTGCGTGATTATCTTCAGTCACAAAAGGTTTTTGAAGTTAGAAGAGCTGAGCAAAGCTAAAGAAGCTTGTTCTAAAATTTTTTTAAAATCTAGTTAACATCGTCTCTACTCTTTAATTGACTTCAGAAGGGCGGAGTTCGGTTAGTGGAGAATTAAAATTTTCAGGAATTTTTTTTTCCTTTAAATTGTTTTTCATAAATTTTTCTCTACTTTTAGTAAAAGAAAATTTTTCCAGTGTAACTTACCATTTTAGTGGCATTAGTCGCTTGCGTTTAGAGCCTTAATTGCCAGATAATAGCAGCGATAAGTTAGCACAGTACAAGGTAGTAGGTAACACAAGTAAATTTATACTTTGTGTTTTTTTCTCGTAGCGGCTTTGAATTTTTTTTCCCTCCTTGTTTCTTCTTCCTATTCTTTAGTCTTAGAAGCATCCGGTTCTTTATCATGGCAGAGAGAATTAGGATGAGGGCCATGTTGAGACAGGAGGCGAAAGAGGAGGATTAGAGCCAGAAGCTGCAAACGCGTTTGTCAACCAGGAACTGGAAAGGTATGATGCGGATCAAGAAAGAGAGAGGGCTGAGAAGAAAGAAGCGGACGATCGTCAATTGGAGCAGAAGAAAATTGAGGCAGAGATGGAAGCTCGCAGAGAGAGAGAGAGAGAGAGAAAGAGAGAGGGAAAGACAGCACGAATTGGCGCTCAAGGCATTAGAGAGTCGGAGTGCCTCTACTTCAAATAATGGAGAGCCGTCGTCGCCCCAGTCTCAGTCATTGGACCTCTCCAGTACTCAATCTGCCCAATTAACTGCGATGTCTTTTGCTTTAGAGTCTTTTCCTAGCCCTAACGAAAGAATTGACAGCTTCCTAGAAAAATTCGAGAGGCTCGCCAATCTGTATGGGTTAGAGAGTCCCCGCTGGGCACTTAAACTCTCAACGTCACTGAAAGGCAATGCTTATGACGTATACACAAAGCTGGGAACCAACCAACATGATTACGACATGCTGAAGAAGGCCTTGCTAGAGCGGTTTGAGATGACCGCCCGAAAATTTCTGCAAATGTTCAGAAACAGCCGGAAAGAGAGCATGGAAACTTTTCCGCAGTTCTCTTCACGTCTCACGGGCTATTTGACAAAGTGCATAGAATTATCTGAATTACCTCTTTCATATGAGGGACTTCTAGAAATTGTTCTTGTTGAACAGATAAAATCCACTTTGTCCAATGACACCCGTAGATTTTTGGCTGAACAGGGGGCAGTCAGGCTTGAGGACATCCTCAATAAGGCCGAACGCTATAGCAATGCAATGGCCGAACTTCCCAGCACTAAACGTAAACCCGCAGATGAGCCATCTCGAAAACAAAATCTAGAGCAGTCATCCTATTCTTCCAATCCTTCTCAATATTATAACCAACGAGATAATAATAACCAGAGACCTCCCCAGGAAAAATCGAAATTCTACAAAACCCGATACCCCCCAAATAATACTTCTGATCAACCCAACAAGCCTACGTGGCAGCGCGGCCACCAAGGTCAAGGAAAAGGGAAGACCCCTACAACAGGAACGTCTGATCAGGGCAAACAAACCGGTCCAAACCGCATCGGATGTTTGCATACAGCCTCGAAAGGTAGAGTCAATGTCAGTGATTCTCAACCTGAGGGGGACCGACCCTCAACTCGAGGAACTGTAATTTTGAATGGTACCTTAACTACTTGTCTCTTTGACACTGGACTAAGCTTTAGTTGTATTGTCGCTAGGCACCTAGTCAAACCCGGTCAGGAGACAGAGGAAACCGTCAAACTTAGTGGAGTTTTCAGGAGTGATGCACACAGGACGCTTCCTATCGCACTGGTAGAAATACACTCTGACTTTGTCAGATGGGTTATTAAAGCGGCCATTATGGATGATCCTATCTACCCAGTTTTCCTGGGATGTAGATATGTGTTTATTGGGAGACCAAAGGAGCCGATTGTGGCAGCGGTAACCACAAGAGGGCAAGCCAAGAAGGAGAGGGAGTCTGCGCCAAATTTGTTGCCGAATGAACTGAAGGAGGCGCAACAAAAGGACCCTACTCTGGAGCTCTGCTTTAGAAAACTGCCCATGGCTAAGGATCCCAGACACAACGGAGACATCTTTTCTAAGGACGGCGTATTGTATCGTAGAACGGGCAACCCGGACACGGGGAATAACCAGCTCCTAGTACCGACGCAGTACAGACGCCAGATCTTAGAAATGGGGCACTCTCTTCCCTTTAGCGGACATATGGGACAAAACGCCACTATTCAGCGAATAAAAACCCACTATTGGTGGCCAGGAATGAACTCTGACATTATCAGGTATGTGAAATCCTGCGCCCAGTGCCAACGGGTAGCACCCAAGCACTTGACACCCCCAGTACCCATGGGGCAAATGCCAATGGTGGGGACTTTATTTGAACGGGTTGCTGTCGACATCATTGGACCCCTGGAAAGGACCAAAAGAAAGAACAGGTTCATCTTGACATTAGGCGACACTTGCACAATGTGGGCCGAAGCTGTACCGCTAACATGCATAGATTCCAAGCATGTCGCAGAAGCCCTCGTGCAAATCTTTACACGGTTGGGAATCCCTCAACAAGTTTTGACGGACAATGGATCCCAATTCCGTAGCCTGTTAATGGAGGAGATCTTTAAGATCTTGAGGGCCAAACATATCCACACAAGTCCCTACCATCCGGCCGGAAATGGGCTCGTGGAACGTTTTAATGGCACCCTCACCACCATGTTACGTAAGCTGGGTCAGGAGAAACCGGAAGACTGAGACCAATATATATCTGCTGCCTTATTCGCCTACACAGAGGTACCCCAAGCGTCTACGGGATTCCCGCCTGCTACACTTTTATTTGGCAGACCTATTAAGGGGCCACTAGAAGCCTTACTTCGGTCCCTGACAGACCAAAAGGCTGACGAGACAGTCGTCTCGGCAAGCAAGTATGTATCTGAGCTCAAGGAAAGGTTAAAGCTAGAATGGGATCTAGCTCACACCAACCTTAAGAAAGCCCGCGCTAAACACACTAAAAGATACAACAAAGCTGCAAAAGAGAGAGAGCTACAACCAGGGGAGAAAGTTTTGTTGCTACTTCCAACCGGAAGCAATAAACTTCGCATCGGATGGCAAGGGCCGTTTACCGTCCTTAAAAAGATCTCACGTACTAATTACAAGATCTCCATTAAAGGAAAGGAGAAGGTCTTCCACATAAATCTGCTTAAGAAATATCTGGAAAGACCAGTGCCATCATCCGAGCATCTCCTGGCTGTCGCCATAGCAACGGAAGACGAGGAAGATGATGATGGTTGCATGGAGTATCCACTGCATCCCACAGAATCCTTTAAAGATGTCAAGTTCGGCGACAATCTCTCACCAGAACAACAAACAGAAACCAGGGCGCTACTAAAACAGTACAGTGCAGTCTTAACGGATGTACCTGGTCGAACAAATCTCATCGAATTTGACATGAAATTAACAAACGAGACCCCTGTTCGAACCAGAGTTTACCCCATCCCGTACGCTAAAGCTGATGCACTTCGCGGAGAAATAGACAAGCTGCGACAGGCAGGAATTATCAGTGAGTCTACATCTCCTTACAGTTCAAGTGTAGTGCTGTTGCAGAAGCCCAATAAGGAAGTTCGGCTGTGTATAGATTACCGGCTACTAAACGCTGTTACGGAATTCCAGCCCGAACCTCTCCAAACTGTTTCTGAGTTGTTCACCAAGCTTAGCAAGGCAACGATTTTCTCCAAGATTGACCTCAGTAAAGGTTATTATCAAATACCAGTCAAGGGGGAAGTTAAACCTTTGCTAGCTTTCAGCACTAGTGTTGGACATTACACATTTAATGTGATGCCGTTCGGATTGCATAACGCACCAGGTGTGTTTACCAGAATGATGAGGAAGCTGTTAGAACCTTTGCAAAGTCCCCACATCCATAATTTCATGGATGACATATTAATTGCATCGGAAACCTACGACGAACATATTGCTACGGTTGCTATGCTCCTCAGGAGACTACAGGAAACTGGTCTCACAGCCAGACCTAGCAAATGTCTCATCGGGTTTGAAAAGCTAGACTTCTTGGGGCATACTATTTCCCACGGCTGTAGTTGGCCTGTTCAGAAGAACGTGGAGAAAATAGCTGCAGGAGAAAGGCCCAGAACGAAGAAAGACGTGCGTTCCTTCCTATCACTATGTGCATATTATCAGAAATACATCGAGAACTTCAACGGACTTACGGCACCTCTGACTGATCTCACCAAGAAAGGTTGTCCTGATAAGGTCATGTGGGATCAAAAGTGCGAACATGCATACAGCACTTTGAAAGGACAGTTGTCAGCATACCCCATCCTAAGGTTACCTGACCTTAAGAAGCCTTTCGTACTGAGAGTTGACGCGTCAGGTCAGGGCATCGGGTCAACATTGTTGCAAGCCGAGGACAGTGACCCGAATATGCTATTCCCAGTAGCTTACGGCAGTCGGAAACTGAACAAGGCTGAACGCAACTACAGTGTCGTTGAAAGAGAATGTCTCGCTCTGATTCATGGCATCAGACGCCATCATGAGTTTCTGTATGGTACTTCTTTCACAGTACAAACCGACCACGCTCCATTAGCTTTCCTTGGTGCCAATAAGGAATTCAACGCGCTGGGCATTACTATTGAGCGTTTATTCCTTCAAAGTGGAATATATTCCAGGAAAACAGAATGTCGGAGCTGACTTCTTGAGTAGAAACTGGGGTACAGAGGAAGAAGAGCAAACTGAAGATACCACTCATCCTAAAGTCACCAATCAGGTCACCTCCATTGTCAAGAAGGAAACATGAAAAATGGTTTCATGTCTAAAAGTGGGGACGATTGTGACGTACGTCTAGTTTGTCAAGTGAATTTTCCCTGATTTGATGGATGATTAAAGGGACTTTAGCTTTTCATAACATTAGAAACCCTGAACATCAGTATTGTTGTAATTTTTCATCAACGAAGAGTAGCGGCTATGATCAAAGCAGTCAAAGACGATCCCCAGAACAGAGAAGCAGAAATTTAGCATCTCCGTGCGAACACTGAACCGTTCGCAAGATGGACACGAGCGGTTAGAAGAAAGCTTCTTGCAGACTTCGCACCTCTGTGGCAACCGGCAGGCTTGTCCGAAAGACTATGGAACGGGAGAGACGGAGCGCTCAGCGTAGCGGATACGATCTGAGGAATAAGGAAACTCACCGCGAACGAGGCTAGTCTCACAGAAATTCAAATCCTCGCGCGAGCAGCCTGAGACGAACGAAGATCGGAAGCCAGTCGGGCCATCGTGGTTAGCATGGCGGCTAAATAACTTCGACTTCCCCTGGGAACTGAAGAGGCGCGAAATGTTCACACGTACCATTTATCTTGCCTTTCTAATAGATAAATACAGAATCTGAAAAGGGCAACGTTATCATTCGTTCTGACAGAATTCTAAGATTCACTAGCATATAGCTAAATTCCTGTTAGATTTCATCTAAATTGTTGGCTATTGGAGTGAAATTCTTTTTCTGTGCAGACGGTAATTTATACTTTAGCTTCGAGTGATCAGTGGTCTAGTTATCTCATATTTAGTTCACGGGATTGTGGTGTAAATTTAACCTTATTAAATAAGCCCATCTTCAAAGTTCTAGTGCCAACTAAATGTTACATCTATAAGTTTATTTCCTAATACAATAGCCGCTTAAGGGAATTATAACTTTAATACAGTTTAGTTCTGTATAAATAGATGTGCTTTCAACTATTAACCTCACGGGGAGTTTTTTCTTGCTTTATTAATTGAAGACGCGAGTGCAGAAAATAGTTAAACTGTAAATGTATCACGCGTTAGATTTTAATATGATTTTATTGTATTTCATGTTTTTTCTATTGCATCCAGAATGATCTTTTGAACCTCGCATCCCAGCAATTTAGCAGCAATGAAACATCATTTAAGCAGCCATTACGCAGCAATAATATATATCTAGAGTCTTGCAGACTCAGTTCGATTACTCCAGTGACTTATGAACATATTTGAAATTTAATCTTTGTGGCGATCCTGTTGGGATTCAGCTATCTGAAGTATACAGAAACAAAGCAAACCCAAAGACTATTTTAAAATCCCAATTCATAAAGTCGTTTTATAGTTATCAAACTGGAAGAAGAACAGTCAACAGTAGCAATATTTTACTCACTGCTCTATTTGTGAAGAAGAACATAGATTTCCCTGACACTGTCTGTCAAGCATAATCATTGGATTTTACCACCCCCTGAAGAACTTACCTCAGTGTTTTGTAGTTTGTGACATTACTGCAAAAGAAAGTTATCTCCACCAGCTGTGCCAATCTTAGACACCACACCATTCCTCACACCTAGCCAAGTGCCTGTGCCATTCTTTAGGAACTTTATCTAATAAACAAACAGTACCGTTAAACTTCAACGTCCAGCGATTTCGGGACACTTTGTTAACTTCAACCACCCGCTAATCTGGGGCTGTACACGGAAGAAAATACTTTTACCTAAGCCAAGGTTTAGTGCTGTTTTTTTATGTATTTCCTATGAAGTGCCAGAATTCACCATTTGGTAAGTCTGTGTGTGTGTGTGACTGTGTGCTGGCCAGCCAAGCGTGTTTTTTTTAATGAAAAAGGAGATTTAATCTTTTTACCCTTATAATTAGTTCAACCTAGTATTAAGGTGTACTGTATTAATTGTACGGGATTTCTCCTAGCGGGATTATTTAACTGTGAGCATTCCCCCCTCCCGGGAAAATTGGTTGATTAAAGGAAAACATTTGATGACTCCTAGCTTTTCCTTTACCCCTTATTACTATAACCCCCTTGACTCAGAGTAATAAATTTACCATTGGGTTAAATTGCCTATCTCTGATCATCACACCCCCCCCCCCTTTTTGTCGTCCTTGGGACCGGGTCTTTTCTGTTAGTAAATACAAGCGGGAAAAGGTGCATTGGATACTTCTCCTCAAAACACCCCCCTTCCCCTGTCATTTTGTATTTTGTAACCCATGATTTCTGACTGTAAATTGATACTTACTTGTGACTTGATTTTATGATAATAAAAGTATTAAAAACTTTATTAGCCTTTGGTGTCGGCTGGCCCAAAATCCAAACATTTCCCATATTTTGTTATCGTAGTGTGTATTCATGTACGTTTTGGGTCAGAATCACCAAATCGGTGTGTGCGCATGAGCGACTGGAACTGACAAACAACTGTTTGTTCAGAAGAGTGGTAGGAATAGTTTTGAGAGACAAATATTGTCGTAATAAGAGACTGTCCTTACTCTTCCCCAGCCCTTGTGAATCTACTACCTCACTTTCCTAAATCCTTATTCTCACAGAGCCTTCACTATCATTCTACACTCTAAAAGGACCAATATCCATCAGAACTCTCTCAGATAAAAAAATTACGACAGCCATGTAAAAAGATTGTAATTAAATGGTTCCATGGCAGACTTAGGCATGGGCTAGATGTTGATCCATCATATAATGGACTATCCAAGAAGTTTAGAACTACAGGACTATATATGATGGTCATACAGGAGCATTACACCTATCTTATTGTATAGGAAAAGATTACTGCTGGAATGACAGAGGCGTAGCAGCCATTAGGGAAAAGAAAAGAAAACTGGTACAATTTGTTCAATCAAACTAGAGTGGAGAAGCCAGGTTGGTCAGAGAGAGCTGACCAAGTTCTTTGGTGTTGAATGTATTATTACATGTAAATTGGGAGGAATTAGTTTTATGTTAAGACAGAAACATAACTTTCATTTACAGGGGTTTCTGCTGGCACTTGTCTGGTGCTGGTAATTGCTGATTGAGAATTTCTGCACGAGTTCGAAGAGTCTCTGGTATCTGCTTATAGTAAAGAAAATCAAGACCAGAGGAGACTGGAGTGTTTGGCCAAACCAACTACAACTACTGTGATTCCAGGGTCCAGATAAGTCTTAATATCTGGCCTGGGACAACTTATCAGTGGCTGTACAAGATCTCCTGTGTATAAATAAACTTTCCTCCCAAAGAATAAAATAAACAATCATAGGTGAAACAAACGAACTTTGGGATGATGAAAATCCCCAACCTGCCTCCAAGTACCAGTTAGTTAAAATAGATGAATTAACACCAAATTGAAAATTTTTGACAATGTACTTTGGACATTTTTCCTTTATATATATAAAATATATATATAAAATATATATATAATTCAAATGTTATCTCAGTGTTAACATACGGCTGTGAGAGTTGGAAAATAACAAAATCATTGGAGAACAAGCTGAATGAACTTTCTTTGATGAACAAATGCTTTTAGAAAACTCATGAACTGCAGTTACTTAAGAATTCAATACATAATCGACAAATAATGAGGTTAAAGACTCTAAAGGCATAAAAATATGTCTAACGACTCATTGTGTAAGGAAAAGACGATGGTCATATATCGGTCAGTGTCCTTACGAATCAAAAAACAGAATGCTTGTCATACACTCACTTGGGTTCCTGAGGGTAGAGGTAGAAAAAATGAAGCCAAAAGAAACACTCAGTAAGAACAATAATAAGAGGGAAGTTACAATGAAACGTTTAAACCCCGAAAAATAATTTGCAAGAGTCTAGTGTAAGTGGCGTAACAGACTCGAACAACCTGCTACGACTGCCAATGGTTTCTGGCCTTTGCGCCGTGTTTGGTGCTTAAAATTATACTTATTATTAAATTATATTATATATATTATTTAGATATAGATAATAATATAATCATTTGTATATTTGATAATTATATATATATATATATATATATATATCTAATACGATTCTCATTGAGAGGTAGTCCTGACCAAAACAAATTTAGGCTCAGGACCAATAAAGAGTAACAAAAGAAATTCTAACATATAAAATTTAACAACTGGAGTTAGTTGAGTTTATCCTAGTACTGAATATATATGTATGTGTATGTTTTTGTATTGAGGTTCTTTAACATCACTCTTACATTACCCTAGACACTAAACATAGCTCTCAATCATACTAGGCCAAAATATAACTTTGAGTGAGATCGTAGGTGGTATCAGCAAGGTTCTCTGAAACACAGCTATCAATTGTCTACATCAGGGACCTTCACAGATTGACCTCACTCAAGTACAACTTTACTACACACCAACCTTCTTAACATCAAAACCCACCACAAGGTGTTACTTGAAAACCCACGTGGTTAAAGATATAAAATGTTTATGTTTCTCGCAGGTATGTCTCTGTACTAAACGCCGGAAAAGTTGGGTTACCCAGTATTCACTGAATAAAGAAAAAACACATATGAAATATTTTACATATTATGTACTCAATATAACTTACGTTTTTAAACTGCAAGCGTACAGCTTGACTTATCATTTAAACGTTCCCGTGAAATAAGTTATATATAAAATCAATCATCATGAATTAGGAATACCTACGTATTCCGTCAACACTCATGAGGCATCTAGCATTTATAAGTTAGTTTAGAAAAATTATTCTCGTCTGATTATTTAGCAGTTAAAGTTAATTCCTTATGGCTACCTGGCTTTAAGCTAGAAATTATACTTTATTCTGTTTTCCACTGTAACTCATCAGCTAGAGAATCTAACCAACTTATAAATTATTCACTCTGCACACAAAAACTAGGGAAATAAAATAAGCGATTTAACACTTAATCACTCAAAAAAATACTAGATATTATATAATATATTACCTCCAAACAGAATTACAGGCGATCGCACAAACGTAGAATTATATGCTTATATTTATTGGTAGTCTAAAAGTTCGGCAAAATTTTTGCCAAGAACAATTTAAGACTTCGCTATACAGCTTATTCTCTTAGCACGAAACGTCCTGTCTACTTCGAATTCAGAAGCAAGAATGAAAATCTAGTTTCAAACTCTGGTTAATATCTATCAAACAGACAACGAGGTGAACGTTTATTTCGCAAAACGAAATAATCTCCCCTTTCCGTCTTTAACACTTACGTTCAACACTTCCCATACTAGACGTATTTCCCATAACTGACACTTCTCGTTTTCACACCTCACGCTGACCAGGGCCCACAGTGAGTGCCGTGTCAGGTGGAATTTCCATACAACTGTCCCGTACTGCGCCGTAGAGATGTCGGTTATCGCGCCTTACCTAAGCGCTCAGCCGAAGAAAAACGCGCGTGTCAGCTGAAAGTGCAGACATAAGTCTGCTCGTGTGTCTGAGATAAGCGAAAGTCACAGTTTCGTCCACTGACATCTAATGCAATAGAATGCATTTTAACGCTCTCCCGTCTCGTGTAGAGACTGACACGTTATGTCATACATGCGTTTCTAAATGAGAAAACGAAACCGGCAAAGTGAGAATGGGAAAGAAAATATTTTTCGCAAACGAACGAATGCGAAAAATACAGGAAAAAGGTAAAGAGTGATAATAGAATAGAGGACACGAGTGAAGAAAAGAAGAGGAAAATATAGAAAATTTAATGATCATAAACTCTCTGTGACAGAGATCTATATAATTGGTGATAGCAGAGTTATGTAGGGGATCCAGTAATTTCCTCATCAGTCTGGATAAAACTCTCGGAGTATTCTCAATCAAAAAGCAACATATGAATTCAATGTGATCCTCCGAAATGATCACAGACAACAATTGGTCTGAGCTCAAGCTTGATTGGAATGTGGAAAAACCCTTTACTATTATTCATGTATGACTCTTTAATCTGCCATTCAGATAGAGGCCATATTCACCAGCTGTTTTTCTCCGCCTAACGACACTGGTGATATAACATATAATGTGGGGAAATGAGTTTCCGGCATCCAGACTCAATTCTCCTGTTTAGCGTTTGCTATAATATGTGGGATCTCAATCCAATGTCCGTACAATACTTCCAATTGGACTGTATCGGGTCGGCCAACTGTTGCCGGTACCCTTCATAATGCTAAGTTAATAGCCGTATTGTGAAGCGAGCTGAACATTTTCCCAATGGCTCAAACGCCCGCTCCCAACTTTTCTTCTGGGGTTTCCCCGCAGTTTCAGTTTCAAATTTGACTGACTAACCTTATTGCTATTTGTAGACAGTTCCCGGAATTCTGATCCAATTTGGGCCGGGGTGGACTGGTCTGTGTTTATGTTTACTCTTTGTGCCACACGAAGAGTTGCCATTTTAAATGTTTTATTGGAAGACTGTTTGTGAAAAAGTGCCATCTTATCCACTACATCTACCTTATCATATTTATTTACCTTTTTACTTGTAGGCCCATGTTTATGATTGCCTTAATGCTTTTCTCTGTCCTGAGTATTATTTTCTTTCCAACGTGTGGAATGTACCTCGCTACCTATAAAACCTTTGGTCACAACTTTGTACATACTGGGCAATGTCCCCAGCTACATTTGGCCAGTAGAATTTTAAAGATGTCCTTTGACAGGTGGTACCAATCTTCTGATGTCCACCGTCTGGATCAACATGTGATTGTGCCATAACTTTTTCCCTATATCTCCATGGCAGTACTAACTGTCCATATCCTTTGGGTCCTGCTCCAGCTTTCCTGTAGAGCAGTCCCTCCTCCAAATAAAATTCTCCTTTTCTGGGGTTGTTATGGCTATTTGGCAATTTGCCAAAGCAAGGTTTTAATGTTTTATCTTTTGCCTGGGCCTTTTTCATCTCTCTCGGATGAATATTTTGTGGTGGTTCCTCCTCCTTACTAGGGGTCGCCCTGACCTGGAGCGTGGCCATGATTACAGGTTTTATAGGGCTCCCTAAAAAAACATATCTCTTTCCTAACACCAGCGGGTAACTAGGTTCGTCACACACTGCTGCTCTTATCACTCCTTCCACGTACCTAGTCTTGACATTGATCCTGGCTACGGGAAGTGTCATGGTGGCTGTATCCTTTAATGCCCCTTGTATCTCCACTTTGTCTGTGGTATACTGGTCAGGGTGCACCAGGGTTGCACTCACAACTGAGTCAAATTCCAAACCTGAATCGTAAAGGCACTTGACTTTAGCACCATTACATACTACTTCTTCACAGATGGGGGGATGATAAAGTTCATGCTGCCCTGTAGACAGTTCCTTCTTTCCCTTGTTTCCCACTGTTATCATGCATGCAGCGTGATATGGAGGAACTTTCCTACCACATTCAATTGTATTATGGTTGTTCATCCTACATATTTTACACCATTTTCCTTCTGGCCTGTAGGATTTCTTTTCATTTACTTGAGGGTTTCTGTCTCTAGGATCAAATCTAGGCCTATCATAACTTTGTTTAAATCTAGATGGTTGATCCCTATTATTATAATCATCCTGGTCTGGTGGGGTTTTATTACTCTCTGCTTGCTTCTTTTTAAATCCAGCCACTTCTGACTGGGCTGCCTGATATCTCTCAGCAACATTGAGAATCTCATCCAACCTCTCTGCACCTTGTTCCATGAGAAATTTTCTCAAGTCTGGAGCCATGGACTCTCTTAACTGCTCCATCATAATCATTTCCTTTAAGTCTTGGGTTTTCCCCAGAGCAGTCCATTTCTCCAAGTAGGTTTCTAGTCTTGCAGAGAACTGGTGGTAGGTTTCTCCAGACAGCAGCTTACTATTTCTAAATTTCTTTCTATAAAATTCAGCATTCTTTTCATACCTAACTAGCAATGCTTGTTTTAGGAGGTCATAGTTTTCTTGATCTTCTTTACTTAATTTGGAGAAGACTTCATACGAAGTTCTCCTCAACCCTTGAGATAATTTTAGACTCCACTTTTCTTTTTCTAGCCCGTAGTTAGTAGCTAGTCTCTCATATCTATTTAGGTATGACTCAACGTCATCGTCTTTCTCCACAAAGGGATCTAAATGAAAATTCATGGCTGAGTTTGAGGCACCCTGACTTACACTAGTGTCAGAGGTAGATGGGCTGCTTCCATTTTCTGGAATATGTCCTTGAAGTTCCATTTCTTTTAGTCTTAACACATGTTCCCTCTGCAAACGTTTTTCCTCTGCCTCCATTTGCAATCTTTTTTCCTCTGCCTCTCTCTGCAATTTCTTTTCCTCCTTTTCAGCTTCCATCTGCAATCTCTTTTCCTCAACCTCCATCTGCAATCTTTTTTCCTCCTTTTCAGCCTCCCTCTGCCTAGCCTCCTTTTCAGCCTCCATCTGCAATCTCTTTTCTTCAACCTCCATCTGCAATCTTTTTTCCTCCTTTTTAGCCTCCCTCTGCCTAGCCTCCTTTTCAGCCTCCATCTGCAATCTTTTAGCCTCCTTTTCAGCCTCTAATTGTAATCTTTTCTCTTCAGCTAACCTCCTATCTTCCCTATCTATAAATTTGTCACACTCAGAAGTAACGTACTGAATCATCGCGTCCCCACTCAGGCCAAAGTCCTTTGCTGCCTGCACTGTAGCAGATCTAAATTTTGCCAAGTCTGCCATTATCTCACTTGTACACAAATTATTAACAACTTATATCATAAATTAGCAAATATTACTAACTTAATTAACTATAAGCATGACAGCTCATCCAATTTCACAACAAGTTGTTTAATTGTATTTTATATTATTTTTCTATTTTTCCCTCCAGTAAAAGTCCCAGGGTATGGTGGAAAAATAATCCCGGACAGGACCCCAATATGTGATAAGAGGTTTTGATGTTATTAATTATGGGATATCCTGGACAAATAGATGTATCAGAGGATACCAGGATAGTGCCAGATAAGAGACTGGTCTTATAAGAAATACCCCCTTCTCTGAAAAGAGTAAGGGCGTATAGACAATCAAGGTGAGGTCCAGCTATGTAAGTTCCCAGAGTAAAGAATGATGATGATGAAGTTCTCTGGATCTCTATCTGCTACCTCTTGAGATCTCACCAAGAGTATGCTAACTGTGTGTTGTTATTTGGCAAAGTGTCTAGGGTAAGGTATTTTAACAATTATGAATTTCAAAACAGAACTTTAACTTTAATGAAAATTAAGCAAGACTGTCTGAATATATAGATATATGTATAATTTAATATTCCTGTACCTCAATCTTGTTGGGACAGGAATTCTCAAACTCAAGAAAAGGTTATTTACATGCAAAAATAAATATTTTTGGAAACTCTGTCCATTTGTATACAACAAAAAGTCACTGGAATGAATATACACACAGTTCTTGATATTATCACTAATCCTAAACTGGGAGGTCTGTTATTGTCATCACTCCCAGGTGGTATACTTTAATTGGTGAAATTAGGTTTTAGGATGAAGTGTCAGTGCCTTTATAAAAGGACTTAGCTTTGAAAGGGTTATTGCAGCTGTTTTCTCGATCATAGACCTGAACACCAACGTTGTGACTCCTGACTGAAGAAAAGGAGCTAGCTTCAAGTTGTAGCATGAGCATTCACTCCCACACGTTCTTCTTCTCAGGCTACTGCAGCAACGAGGTACTTCGTAATACAACCTGAAATAAGAAGGACAATCCCTTCTATGTAACATCTGCTTCTATCAATTTCACTTCTAATCCGTATTAATACCCACCTAGGTCAGCCACTTGTGCTAACAAGTCGCACCAGACTTTAAATTCCGTTGTCTACACTCAGCTTGGTGTAATCAGTCTTCTTCAGTATTGATTCTACGTTAATGTCCCTCATTCCTGTTTGTCTTCCATACAATAATCATGGTGGGGTACAATATAGCTTGTGACCTGTTGATTACTTCATTCGAACATTCCCTATATGTTTTCACATGTTATTTGAACAGTGTGTCATTCCAAAAGACAATATCAATTTATAAATACTGCACTTACAGTCGCAAATTTGTAAGGCCAATTGGCAAACATTTTACACATTTTTCACTCCGAATAAGCCTGCCCTATACACATTCTTACTTAGGTCGTGGTGACACAACACATTCCTTTCGGCAGTATCGAAAATATGGCACACAATAGCCTGTTACTTATAATAATAGCCCTTTCAGTCATAACTGACTATGGGAATGCGCCCCTGAGGTGACAGCCCTCAACTGCTTATTTTCCTGGTGCTCCTTTCGACGTTTTCTCCTCACCTCTGCTTCTTGTGTGAGCCTCTCTTCGCCAATCTGAGGTGGTGCCGTAAATAGCATCGCCACTTAGTGCGATCGGCAGCTTCATCCTCCCATGTTGCTGGATCCATGTCCAGTGCCCTCATATCTCTCTTGCACACATCTTTGAACCTCAGCTGTGGTCGCCCAACTGTTCTCTTGCCATCTGCTAATTGTCCGTAGAAGATATCTTTTGGGATGCGACCATCTTCCCTGCGGCGAACATGGCCAAGCCAGCGAAGTCTGCGCTGTCTAAGCAGCGTATACATACTTTGAAGGCCAGCACGTGACAACACCTCGACATTTGTCACTTTATCTTTCCACGAGATGCCGAGGATGCGGCGTAGACACCGCAAATGGAAGGTATTGAGCCTTCTTTCTTGCTTAGCAAAGGTCGTCCAGGTCTCGCTGCCATATAGGAGTGTGCTGGTGACGCAGGCATTATATACCGCAGCTTTGGTCAACAGGTTAATAAAATATGCAAACAAAATTATCTGTCTTACCCTCAAGTAAAGAATATTCACACACACAAGCTGCCCGACAGTAAAGGGCTATAGCACTGAGCTCGCAGTACAGACGACAAAGGCTTGTCCCTCTGTCTCTTTATGAATATGTCAGCTTGGCATGGAAGCTTCTGGTTAATGGCGGAACTTACAAGCAGTTGTTAATCTTTATCAAACTACACCCAACCAATCAGATGACGAGTCAAAAAAAAATTAACTATTTCCTTGGCTATAGAATTGAGCAGTTTTAAGCGTGTTTGTCTAATCTGACCAAATTTGTTTATTTTATATCATAGTATTTTTGTGAACCGATTTTAATTATCAAAAGTGATAATTAAACGGCCAATTATTCTCTATCGTTCTATATAGTTTTCCTTTAGTTATTCCTTTGCGTTCAAATGGGGTTAATTTTTTAGTTATTAAATTTGATCTTAACCTGATGTGAAAATATTACTAAATTAAATTTTTCTAAGTCAAGATAATTCTGTATGAGGGAATCTCTATGTGTATATGTTAAGCAATATCAGCGCTATAATTTGAGATATCCCTTGCATTTTAAGTATCTTTAGTTATCAAGAAATAAATTATCTAAGTTCGGTCAAAAACCCAAAATAGGCATTATTTCCACTTCAACCAAAATGTTCTTGTCCTTACAAAAAAGAGGTAACGATTTGATTGGTTGTTAAATTTTACTACGTTCTTCGATAAATATTGGGGTGGGTGTTGGGATGGGGGGGGGGGGGGGGGGGGGGGGGGGGGGGGGGGAGGGGGGGGGGGGGGGGGGGGTTGGTTGTGGTAACTTTTAACTTGTTTTCTTAGAAAAATTCAAATACTCTAGTTAAATTGTTGGCGGTAAATTTGACTGGACCCTCAGACAAATTTCAAATACTGTAGTTATTTATAGATTTAAAATACGTTAGCTAGTTCGTTTTTAGCGGGGAATTTGAGCGTATTGTCATACGGATTCACTTCACTACATCTAATACCATATTTCTTCAGACATAGCTCAACGTAGCTCCAAGAACACCGAACTACAGTTGCTCACAACTCCATTCCCAAAATTTTTGTTTCTAATCCCCCATCACCCTTCACAACGAAAAGTCTCTTTTTCCACATTCAATATGAGTGCACTGTGGTACAGAACCACTGCTGAAATTACCCGGTGTAGTCTTTCTGCACCACAGAATAGCTCATAACATAACCGCCTCTTTCCCGGACGAAAACACGGTTTTGTCTAAAAAAAAGTAGGTGGACACGATACATGCATGATCCAAACACGAAAACTGAACCAACAATTGAAAATATATTCTACTTAACTACTACTGTTACTAACTACGTATAACCGTAATTTAAATCACTCATTAAGGAAACCATCACGTATCCAGTTGCAGTGTCAATTAATTTATTAAGACACGTGCACTCTTACTTACTTACTTACTTACTTAGTCTTCCTCTTCTACTGTGAGGTATAGAGGTTTGGAAGCGATAGCGCCACACTATCCTATCATCTGTCTTCCTCCTGGCCTTGTTCCATTCTAGTCCTCGGTCCTTCGGAGATTGTCTAATGTTGTCCTCCCAGCGGACTCTGGGTTGTACTGGAGGTTTGGATCCCTGGCTCTTAGCATCATCCATGAGAAGTATGAAAAGATATGGTGACAGGATATCACTTTGTCTTGCACCAGTGGTGATCCTGAACTCTTCTGACTTATGGTTTGCCGTCCTCACACAATTTCTACAAGACTTGTAGAAGCTATGTATAGCACGTATCAGAGGTACTGAATTGTTCTTCCTTGCCGAGCAGTCCCAAAGTTTGCTCCAAGGGAGCCTTGTCAAATGCTTTTTCCAGATCCAAGAAACAAAGGTGCATCTCACCTTTATACTCAAGGGCCTTTTCACTCAGCTGTCTGAGTGTGAAGATCAGATATTGAGTACTTCCGTTTGCTCGGCATCCACATTGAACCTCATCCATTTGTGGCTCAGCTAGGCTGAGTCTCTGGTGTAGTATTCTAGAGTAGATTTTACAGGGGACAGTACTGAGAAGGGATATACTTCTATGATTTCCACATTGTCGGTTGTCACCCTTTTTGAAAATGGGTGTCATGATGACAATCTCTCAATCCTTTAATATGGTGTTGTTGCACCAAGCTGCATGTCGGACCCTCAGGAGTAATATGTCGCCTGCTGCTCCCATGTACTTAACCATTTCTGGTGTTGAACCATCATGCCTTGCTGCTTTGCCCATCTTGATTTTCTCCAGTGCTGCCTTCAGTTCTTCCATCTTGATGCCATTTTCGCCACCATTGGTTTCCTCTTCTGTGCTAGTGGTTATCATTTCTGATGTTGACCTTGCTCGCCATCAAGGAGTTCTGAGATATATTCTTTCCACCTTTTCATTACTTCCTTTGGGGCAGTAAGAAATATGCCTTGCTTGTCCTTTATAAATTTAAGAGGGCACTTTTTTTCGTTTCTCGTGTTCTTGTTTAGGGTCTTGTAGAATAATTTCTGGTTTTCTTGAGCATCTTTTGCTAGCTTTTCTCCTAATTCTTCCCAGGATTTCTGCTTTACTGCTAGCACCTTGTTCTTTGCTTCTGTTCTGAGTATCACATATTTTCTATTATGTCTCTATTTTTCCTGCTGTGCTTTTAGCACCTAAGTACTGTTTTCATGTCTTTTTCTTCTCTCTAATTTTCTCTTTCACGTCCTCTGACCAATAAGGTGTACTCATCCCAAGTCTTCTGCTGCAGCTGTCTTTATAATGTCCTTGAATTTAAGCCAGATAGTTTCCATGTCATTAGGCTGTTCTTCTGTGTTTAAAAATTAATATATAATTAGAATCTTCAGGTCGAAATTACTACTGTACGGTTCTCAAATAAGGAGAACAACACAAAATGACAAGCATAGAACCAGCATTAATTTCTTTAGCGCCCCTTAAGGAGAACCGAGCCACCGCTGTAGCTGGACCACGTGTAGGAAGTCTTATATTGATAATGTAAGCAATACTATTGCAGATATTACCGTACGGAAGTGAAATTGTTACTTCACCATAATTGGTCTAGCTTTTTTATGAGGTGAGGTTACCAGTTCTCGCTGCATTTGCCTTCCCTAACTCAAGACAGAGTCAGATAACCATTTACAGCTGAGCAGACTTGAGCATGATGCTACCAGGTTTAGATCCCGAAACCCGGTAACTGTGCTTCGAGAAGAAAGTGCTCTAACTAACTCAGCCAAACGGATGTCTGCTACACACTCTTCTATTAATCGCCATGCGCGACGGTGTAGTCGTCCTATTCTTTCTTTCTCTCTTCAGAGACCCCCCACCCCGAATAGAAGGATAGAAGTGGTATGACAAGATCACTAATGTGGAACTGAGGACTTGACCCCCCAGAATAGAAAGATAGAAGTGGTATGACAAGATCACTAATGTGGAACTGATGACTAGAGCTATATACCAGTCTCACCCTACTTCCTTTACCCTGCAAATTTGAGAATAAGGATTGCCTGTAATGCTATCATCATATTTTTTCAATGTGTGTTTAGCCCAGCATCAACCCTGAAAGGGACTGCTAGTGTTTAGCCACATCTGCTACAAGGAGAAGTCATACGTGTGATTACCGTTAAAGGTTTCTCATTTTACGAATATACAAAGATTAGTGATCACAAAATACTTAACAAAAGTCGTTTTGCAATGCGATCGACAACTGTAAGTTATCAGCAATTAAATAAACTCGTATACATCTTTACTTATTTGCTGCCTATAATTTTCTTTAAATTTCTTTTCCAAGTTCTTATGATCCACTTTTTACAAACAAATTGCCAATCATTATCTTGTCATCTTTAATAAATGTAAATGTTATTTCCCTTCCTCTAGTTTTGAGTACTTGTATAGATTATTTCCCTTGCTGTCAACATAAATGTATGGGAAATAAAAAGTTTTCTATCTTAGCCCTGATGATTCATCGATTGCAGTGTCATTCACTAATAGGCGATCATTAATTGTTCTCATTAGTCGTATCCAGTGCACCTACTGTGGGTGCTATTGAAAGCTAGGCTGTCAGCTCTTTCATTGCCGCGTACCCCTGCATGACCAGGACTATAGATCCACACCAGTTACTGATGATTCGTAGCTTCTACATAATTTTTCCTTTCATGCCGTAGGCATTCATGCTTCCGAAGCATGGACTGAGAGTCTGACACAATAACTGTTCATGTTAATGAAGTTTCAAACAGCCATCTTAATGCTGCAGTAGCTGACTCAACCTCCATTCTCATGCCAGAGGTTGTTAACATTGTATAGTTACGTGGCTCATTTATGTCAGTTTCTTCTTCTTTGATCCTTAGCTACCGACTGCCAAAGCAGTCATTAGCCATCACGCCTGGTGGCGTCTAGTAGGACAGCAACAAACTGCTTCCACTTTGCTCGGTCGGCGGCCATCCTTCGTGCAGTGCCCCAGCTCTGGTTCATGTTTTGCATCTCGGCCTCTACAGTTCTTCACCAAGTTATTTTTAGTCGGTCTCTCTTTCGCTTTCCTTCAGGGGTCCATGTCATAGCTGCTCTTCTGATAGCTTTAGGATCTCTTCTGAGGACGTTACTAACCCAGCTCCAGCGTCTGTCAGCTAAAACAGAGTGCATGTCCTCTTGGTAGCTCCGAGTAAGCAGTTCTTGGTTGGTGATGGTATTTGGCCAAAAATATTCAAAGAATTTTCCTTAAGTAGATTGTGGGGAAAGAGGACAATTTCGACATTTCCTTCTCTGTTACTCTCCAGCATTCCGCACCATAGAAAAGCACAGAAAGTACACAGCTCTCATATAATCATAATTTGATGTTTGTGCTGTACTGAGAGGATTTCTAGATTTTGTTTAGACAAGCAAAGAATGCTCTCGCTTTATTCATTTTGTTACTGATGTCCTTGCTTGTTCCGCCGTCTGGTGTAACTGTCACATACATATGTAAATATAGCCACAGTGATCCATCCACCTTTGCTTCCCCATCTAATGTTTTACGCAAAACCATGCAATTTGCTGCCTCTAGACTCTCTTTTGAAGCCACGCCTATTTTTTTCTATTTTACATGCGCAAATGCGTTTACAAATTTTAGCACCCGACCGTCTTAACAAGAGGGGGGAGAAACCGGGGTGTTTACCTGAGTTCTCGAGCGAGCTGAGACATCAATCATCGATAGTGACAGATCAGACAGAGGCGCGCGTAGAGATAATTAGATTCTTTGAAGAGGGAAAAGACGGGCAGAAAGATGCAGCGTAACTGCTTGATGTCCGTTATCCCAGGGGACGTAATTCGTTGATCTACAGCAGGCGGAGATAATCAAAGAAGCCATACTAGCATGGC
This sequence comes from Oreohelix idahoensis, assembly GCA_024509875.1. Taxonomy (NCBI): domain Eukaryota; kingdom Metazoa; phylum Mollusca; class Gastropoda; order Stylommatophora; family Oreohelicidae; genus Oreohelix; species Oreohelix idahoensis. The sequence goes on from JAMPIV010015352.1 coordinate 27,029, forward strand.
CAGGTCTTTTTGATTTCGCTTCGGCGTAGCGAGGGAGCGAACCGTAAAATCCTTTACTTCGGGAGTCGAACCGTAGATTTTCCCTGATACGGCCGAAGTCGTGACTTATAGCAACCTTTAGTGAAAAAACACCATTTCTGTATCAATACTCCGTCCTCGTAAAGTCAGTATTAGTGTCACTCAGAAATTCTTGGAGAATCTAAGCATGACGGACTAGCACCTTTTTTTCACTAATTGTGTTAAATTGTCCCGTGGGGATTTAAATCTCTGATTTGTGGTAATAGAAATTGTGCTTAAGCGTTAAAATGTATTAGGTACCATTTTATTCAATATAATTCCCTAGCGATTAAAACTATGTGAAATAACCTAATGCATAGATATTTCTTGCCATTCGTCCAGAGTAATGTAATTCCTAATACCCCATTTTTTTCTTACACAAGAAGATACGGCTTAGCGGACTTAGTATTATTAAGTGTGACGGATCAGTGACCGAATAGAATTCGTTTATACTTCAATGTGTGTAATTAAATAATTGACTAGAGTAATGTTATGTGACTAAACAACAGCCGACAATCAACTAGCAAGTAGTGTCAGGCAGATTTTGTTAAAGTTCGCATATAGATAAATTGAATAAAGGACTTTGTGCGTTGTTCTTTTTCTTGCAGGCAATACGGGAAAGGGCACATACCCTTCTTTCCCGACATGCCATAGCGGAAAACGTACGGACAGATGAGTAGCAGTTTATATGTTTTTTTCTTCCTTATCTAGCACTCGAATCACAAACCAGCTGCCAGCGGTCTAATAGCACCAGTAACAATTCTTATTTAGTATCGGGTCTTCGATGTTGACCTGTTTGGTCCTCTTGCTTCATCCAGAGAGAGTCCAAAACTATAAACAATAAGAATAATAATAACTAGACATACAAAATACCCAGATTTTGCATTCAATTTTATCAGCCCGCTGTGGCCAAATATATACATATAACATATTTTTCCGACTTCTGACAATTGTGTTTCAAAGTGGATTTATCCAGGGGAATACATTGTTTCATAATCGGCACTCAACCCCAGTGAGAAAAACCGATAGGATATACCCTCATCAGCAATTTTAAATTAACAGTTTACCAACCAGATGTTTCTTTTAACTAATGGAAGGACTGTCAACTGTCTACTGTGAACACCAGATCGTGGTTTATATTTTGCTACATGAACTATCTGATGTGACATCAAATCCAATAAACACCACCAAAGTAGGCGTTCCCCATTAGGAAAATTAATTATTCGTGAAGGAACTGGGGCTCACTTCGGAGAAGCACAACTCTAGATTTTGATACGCTTTCATTGATGTTTACGTTTAAGAGGTTGTTAACCAACTAGTAGGTAAGCGAGATTGTATGTAGCCACAGATTGACAGAGGAGAGACAGAGGAGTGAATTTTTTTTTTGGTATAATCATTGTACGCACTCTCTTTTTTTTCTGTTCGCTAACCTAATTATTTTACTGGGATAGCTCGAGTAAAAACTTTGTTCTTTACTAAACTGTTAGAAGAACGCAGCCAGGAGTCAATCCACAGTGCTGAGTACATTCAAGTTGATCTGCCTGATGATGATCTCACACACTTCTTGGACGGGAAGAGAGATGCAATCAAGTTTCCACCTGCCAGTGCAAAAGGGCTTTGGGAACAGCTGGACGAAGCCTTGGCAAAAGAGTTGGATAACAACCTGAAGCAGATAACTTTGGATAAGAAGCTGGAAATCTTCGGCGACATAATATATCTGCACTGTCGCAAAGTGTTCGGAGTGAGGGAGGAAAGGGAAAGTAACCCACCACGAAAAAGTAGAAGACAAATTAAAATAGAAGAAATCAAGAAACAGAAGAAGCATGCCCGAAAACTTTTCAAGAACGCAGTTGCCACAGAGAAGGAAGGGTTACGACAGGTTTGGGAGCACCTGAAAGGCCAACATAATGCCCTTTGTAGAACAGAAAGGTTGTGCAGGAAGAGAAGGAAGACTCGAAGGGATAGGAAAAGATTCTTCAGGGAGCCCTTCAAGTTTGCCAAAGAACTGTTTGAGCAGCCACGGTCGGGTACGCTAAACATCAAGAAAGAAGACCTGGAAGAACACCTTAGAATGACATATTCAGATGGTCGCAGAGATGAGCCGCTCAGCAGTATGGCAGGCCTTAAATGACCGAGTAAGCCAGGAGCTGAATTTAACACCAAGCCCCCAACGGTGCAAGAGGTAGAAAGCATTGTCCAGAAAGCTCGGTGCAAGTCAGCTCCATGTCCTAATGGTGTTCCATATGTGGTGTATAAGAGATGCCCTGAAGGGCTCAAACGATTGCTCCGTTTACTGAAGAATGCGTGGAAAACCCAGCTTGTAAGCAAGGAATTGAGAAATGCGAACGGAGTCTACATCCCGAAGGAGCAAAATTCCACTGACATCAGTCAGTTCAGGCCAATCTCACTACTCAATGTGGAAGGGAAGATATTCTTCTCAGTAATGGCGAAAAGACTCACTACATACCTCCTGGCAAATGGGTGCATTGACACTACCATTCAGAAAGGAGGTATCCCAGGTACACCAGGATGTCTAGAGCATGCCACAATGATCTGGGAAGCAATCCAAAAGGCAAAGTCTGACAGAACAAACCTCCATGTAATCTGGTTGAATCTAGCGAATGCTTATGGATCCGTTCCACGCCAGATGTTGTGGCATGCCCTAGAAATGTATCATGTTCCACAAGAGTTTGCAGCAATGCTGAAGCTTTATTTCGCAGGGTTTGCTGTCAGATTTTTAACCAGAGAGTACACAACGAAGTGGATTGGCCTTGAAGTTGGAATTGCGATGGGGTGTACCATCTCTCTGATACTATTCGTGATGGCTATGCAGGTAATCCTCAATGCGGCTGAAGGAATGGCTATAGGTCCAAAGCTCGGTGGAATGTGTCACATGCCACCGCTCAAAGCATTCATGGATGACACAACAATTCTGACATCAGATGAACATCAGGCCCGGAGGATGTTAGCACGCCTTGATGAACTAGTCAGCTGGTGCAGAATGAGCTTCAAACCCAAGAAGTCGAGAAGCCTATCAGTCAGGAAAGGGAAGATAGCAGAGGACATATTCATGGTTTCCAACCAAAGAATCCCTACTGTCATTGAGGAACCTGTTAAAAGTCTTGGCAGGGTGTACGATGCCTCATTAAAAGACTCGAAGGCAGAGCAACAGACAATAGAAATGACAGACAGAGGGCTACAGATCATAGACCAAAGCAGACTCCTGGGAAAGTTCAAACTGTGGTGCCTCCAGTTCATGTTGATACCGAAGTTGCTGTGGCCACTGCTTATATATGAAATAAGCACAAGTACAGTGGAAGCTATAGAGCAGAAGGTCAACAAGTTCATGAGAAAGGGCTAGGTGTACCACCAGGTCTGTCAGATGTAGCACTGTACTGCAAAAAGTCAAAACTTCTGCTTCCTTTCAAGTCAGTTGTTGAAGAGTACAAAGTTGGAAAGGCAAGGCTTGCAATGATGCTACGCGAGTCAGCTGATGACGTGGTTAAGTCCATTCAGCCCACACTGAAAACGGGAAGGAAGTGGAGAGTGGAAGAAGCTGTTGATGCTGCCCAAGAGTCACTCAAACTGAGGGAGGTAATCGGATACACACAAACGAATAGACGGGGATTTGGTCATGGAGACATCCGCTGGTGGTCCAAGGCATCAAGCAGGGAGCGCAGAGACATGGTAGTTCAGGAGATACGAGGAGCTGAGAATAATAAGAGGTTGCAAAAAGCAGTGCGGCAAGTCCAACAAGGCCAATGGACTACATGGGAAGGAGCCCTGCAGAGGTCCTTGACATGGAATGATATATGGCATATGGCACCTTTTAGGCTCAGCTTCGTTGTTAGATCAATGTATGACCTGCTGCCGTCGGCCACCAACCTTGTGAAATGGGGAAAGTCGGATGATGAGCAGTGCCCCCTGTGCCAGGGGAGGCAGACACTCGAACACGTGCTCTCAGCGTGTAAGGTGTCATTAGGGCAAGGGCGATACACTTGGCGCCATAAAAAAGTGCTAAATGAGCTTGCTGCGACATTAGATCTGGCAAGGATGAAGGCGAATAGCAAACCCAGGCCGAGCACCGCAAATACATACTTTCTGAGGGCAGGAAAGTCAGCACACCCCAAACCGAGTAAACGTGGTAGCAGTTTACCATCTCTTCTTGACTGTGCAAACGACTGGGAGATGGCGGTAGACCTACCTGGACGAGGGGCATATCCAGAGAGTATCAGAAAATCGCGGAGACGGCCGGATATAGTGCTTCATTCTTCAGAAACGCTTCAGGTCATACTGATTGAACTGACCGTGCCATTTGAATCCAGATTGGACGAGCAACATTCGTTCAAAGCGGGCAAGTATAGTGATCTGGCCGCGGATCTGAGACACGATGGGTTCACTGCAAGGGTCATGGCTGTTGAAGTGGGCGCAAGAGGGCTTGTGGCTGCATCAGTGTATGATCTATTGAAACTGTTGGGGCTGAGGGGACAGTCGAGAACAAGGGCACTGAAGAGGCTTAATGAAACTGCCGAAAAGGCATCAGGCTGGCTGTGGAACAACCGCAATGGGCAATGGAAATCATGACAATAAACGCTGCGGTACAGAAAACACCAGGAATTTTTCTAAGTCCACAATACGCTGAGTTTTTTGGTGTACTAGTGAACGGGCTGTGACTGGGGGGCAACAGGCGGTGTATATTATAGGGGTGTCAGTGTCAGAATTTCAGTGGCGAACGCGCAGGGGCTAGACTCGTCGGCTTCGCGATGGTGTCTCAGTGTGTGCGACGGAACGAACGGAATAATTTGTCTTCTCTTTGTTACTTTCACAATTGCCTCCACGCCTGGCGGAGTTGTGGATTAAAGTTGCTACCATAAGTGAAATGGGTTTATTTTCGATACAAGACAACAAGACAACAGGAGGCTGAGACGCTTGGGAGTCATGACCCAAGTGGGCCCGCCTCCCCCCCCCCCCCTTTAGAGTGTAAAGGAGTATATCGGTATGAAACACTTGTCGGACGGGGGGGGGGACTTCTTCTGATGATCAGATTGCTTCCTGTTGTATCGCTCTGTAAAGAGTTTCCTATCATTATTCTATACCATAGTGTTAAATCTTCGACCTTTTGGGTTATTTACCTCTTGCAGGATCTTTTCTCAACAGAGGCGAAGGCACTTATGAGGTTATTTTCATAATTCTGTAACCTATGATTTTATTGATTTCTATATGTTTGATGTTGTGAAGAGTTTAAGTGATAATAAACTAAACAAAAACTTAATTAATTGTGTTGGTCAGCCCAAATCTCCATTTACCATAGTTTTCATGTTTGTGTGTCTTGTTGTCACATAACACTCTGTGTGTGTGTGTGTGTGTGTGTGTGTGTGTGTGTGTGTGTGTGTGTGTGTGTGTGTGTGTGTGTGTGTGTGTGTGTGTGTGTGTGTGTGTGTGTGTGTGTGTGTGTGTGTGTGTGTGTGTGTGTGTGTGTGTGTGTGTGTAGATAACTTATAATTAACATTATAGGGAAGTGTGATAGATCATCTTCTTCTAAAGATAGTCGTATAGATAGGCTGGACTAGAGAATTCACTCATTCCAGAGACAGATCTTCACCTTAATCTATTCACTCGTGGAATCTATTCTAACACTGTCTTTCTCAGATAAACCCACTTTTTCTGTTCTATTCAGACGGGACCAAATAACTCTCTATACCTATCTAAATTTACGACAGTTACTATGCATCCTAGATATGTAAATGTGTCTGCCTGTTCTAGCTTCTGGTTCCTTATTGTTATGGGCTCAGGATTGCCCAATTGAGTGTCATGACCTCTGTCTTCTTTAGATTGATGTTCAGACCCACCTGTTGGCTATACTTATTCAGTCTATCTGTTTATTCTTGAATGTGTTGATGTGAATTTGCAAGTAGTTCAATGCCATCTGCATATTCCAAATCTTCCAGTGTAAAAAACGTTGTCCATCTTATTCCTCTTGGACTGCCCTCTGTTGTCTGGCGCATCACACACTTCTTTCAGTAACACTTCCTAAACATTAAAACACAATAGAACACACAGACATTGATATGTCGGGACAATTTTTTTTTTCAATGTTCATATGTTTCCAATATACTTTATGCCATCGTATTTGTTTATTTTATTTTAAGAACCACAAATGCCTCTGTTGCTTTTCGGGGACACAATATCTGGAATTATCCCCCATTTTTATTACGCAGTTATCGCAAATATTGACACAAAAAAAGTGTCTGCACCATCATAGATGAAGCTTCAATGATTTCGTGCCACTGTTTCCGTACTTCTGCAGCAATATAGAAATGAAAGAAATGACCACTGGAGAATTTAGTGACGTCATCAGGGCATACAGCAGAAAGAGCACGACATAATTATTGCCCGGCATGTTTTGACGGATGACTTACTCGCGTCAAATAATTTCTGTCTCTGTCAATATATTACTTTGTTAGGGGAGATATCATAATATTACTTTGTTAGGGGAGATATCATAATATTACTTTGTTAGGGGAGATATCATAATATTACTTTGTTAGGGGAGATATCATAATATTACTTTGTTAGGGGAGATATCATAATATTACTTTGTTAGGGGAGATATCAGAATATACTTGTTAGGGAGATATCATAATATTACTTTGTTAGGGGAGATATCATAATATTACTTTGTTAGGGGAGATATCATAATATTACTTTGTTAGGGGAGATATCATAATATTACTTTGTTAGGGGAGATATCATAATATTACTTTGTTAGGGGAGATATCATAATATTACTTTGTTAGGGGAGATATCATAATATTACTTTGTTAGGGGAGATATCATAATATTATGAAGGAAACACTTTCATTTTCATTCACTATATCCAGTTACTCTACACAATTAGTAAAAGCGTGTTTCGTAATTTTTTTTTTAAGTATTTGTGTTAGTTGCTGTCATATCTGGATTTTTTTTTTCATTAATTAATAAAGCTTTAAACATTTTGCATGTGTAGCTCATGGATGAGTAGTGAACACTTGTCTGCTCTGTCAGCTTATTACGATAATGAAATATTTATGGTGTCTATAATGATCGTAGATTTGCACACCATCATTATCGTAGCGCTGAAAGGTGTTTTCATCAATCTCACAACAAGGTCACCCCCACCTCATAAAACTGAAACACTACTTCCCTACGGCAGTATCTCCGATGAGACTACCTTGACCTTGTCTTGTGTCAACCTGACCACACAGTATTGACTTATGAGGACATCAGATTACATACCTGTATGATCAGTCACGAAAATGTAGCGACTTATATGGCACGTGATAGTCGTCTGTGGCGCTCCAGTCATCAAACGTTATATGACACATAGAGGAGAGAAGTGTTACAGACTTCGCCATAATAGGTCTAGCTCTTTGAATTAAGCAAGGTGACTAATTTTCTTTTTCGCTGCTTTTGCCTTCCCTAACTGAAAAGAGCGTCAAGTACCCATTTACAGCTGGGAAGAATGGAGAGTGACGCTACAAGGTTTCGATCTCGGAACCCTTTGACTGTGCCGCGAGAGGAAAGCGCTCTAACTGCTGAGCCACTAGGATGCTCCCTGCACAACCCTATTGTAGTCACCATGTACGAGATGCCAAGGGTGCAATATCCTATTCTTTTTTATCTATTCAGAGACACCCCCCTTCCATCTCCCCCTCCCCTCCCCCCCCCCCCCCCCCCCCCTTCCCCCTCCCCCCCCCCCCCCCCCAGAATAAAAGGATAGAAGTTTTATAGAGCCACATACCAGTCTCACCATACTTCATGTATCCTGCGAATTTAAGAATAAGGATTGCCTTGTAAAGCTATCAGCATGTTTTCTCAATGTGTGTCTAGCCCAGCGTCAACTAGTATTTTTATTGCTATTGTTGGTCAGAATCGACGTCACTGCCCTTGCGTGGGTGCTGAGTAACCCTTAGCATAATATCGAAGGGTATTAATGCTAATTGTTCCTGTTGCGCGCCGGCTGTATATCGCCGGATGCATCCTCTCATACGTCCATCAATGCTGGTCTTACGTTTGATTCCAAAAATCTTAGCCTCAATGATTCATCGATTGCATTGTCATTTTGTAATAGGCGATCATTAATTGCGCTCAGTATCTTTCCCGTATCCATATAAAGTGCACTTTCTATGGGTGCTCTTGAAGCTAGTCTGTCAGCTCTTTCATTGCCGCGTACTCCTGCATGGCGAGGAGAGTAGATACATATCAGTTCCTGCATATTTTTTATTTGAAATACAATTTGGCCTCGTTTTGGCCAGGTGCGCTCTGTTCAACCTAGACACAGGGTGCGTTGGTTATATTAGGGCGCATGTCCAAATAACAAAGACTTTGCGGTCTATTTGAAGCTTCTATGGAGGTTTTCAAGTCATGCCGGACCTATCCACTTTGGACCTTCCAAAGCATGGATTGTGCGTCTTTTACAATAACTGTCCTTGTTAATGAAGTTTCAGATAGCCACCTTAAGGCTGCGGTAGCTGCCTATACCACCATTCTCATGCTGGAGGTTGTTCTCGTGTAAGTCCCGTATGTTCAGAGACGATTAAGCCCGTTACTCTAGTAGAGAAGCCCCAACGCTACTTTTCTCCACATATTACAGACCCATCAGTGTACTCACTGGCATCACCATCCCCAGCGCGATCATTTATCAACAGATTAATTTCCAGCTCTACCCTCCCAATGGCCGAACTTCTGCACTCTTTACCAAAGGCTGATGATGACTTGCTGGTAGTTCGTCCAGTTTTCACCTGACTTACTCGATTCTACTCCCTTGAATATATTTTTAACTGTCGTCACCTGTCAACTAGTATCAAACCCTGAATGAGACTACATGTGTTTAATTAATCAAATCCGCTGCTGCGTGGGTGGTGGGTGGTGGGCGTTGAACCCCCAAACACCCCCCCCCCCCGCATCTACGGCATTGGTTGCTACCTTTGTAAAAACTCATTCCTTTGACTCGAGTCTGGCCATTAGTTGACCATTACTGCAGAGCAATGAAGACAAACCCGCGACAGCTGGACCATACCTGAAATACCTTATCGTGAGTGCTAAATACAAAGCTGGCCTACTTTAACCTGTTGTGCTGCTTAGTCCATCGAAAACACACATACCGTTTTCCAAATATGTGCACGATGTTTCTATAGCAATGAAAAGTGCATCTATAGCACTGAAAAGTGCATTTGCTATTTTTCAAGATTGGGTATACTGTGAGGATCACAAATTATAGATAGAGCACGGTATCTTCTGTGACAGGTTATGAGAATAGACTACAGGAATCCGCCCGCTTGCCACCCACCGTTGCCCCTCAACCTTGTTTACCACCTTTGCACCCCATTAGCATGCACGGTTTGTTACGCAAAAGCCATGCCTTTTCGCTATCTGTCTAACTCATAGTTTAGCCACGCCTTTTTTTCTTGTTTCATAAGCTGATGAGCGGCTAACTAGATTCGTAGCTGTGACGTACGTCTAGTTTGACAAGTGAATTTTCCCTGATTTGATGGATGATTAAAGGGACTTTAGCTTTTCATAACATTAGAACCCCTGAACGTCAGTATTGTTGTAACTTTTCATCAACGAAGAGTAGCTGCTATGATCAAAGCAGTCAAAGACGATCCCCAGAACAGAGAAGCAGAAATTTAGCATCTCCGTGCGAACACTGAACCGTTCGCAAGATGGACACGAGCGATCAGAAGAAAGCTTCTTGCAGACTTCGCACCTCTGTGGCAACCGGCAAGCTTGCCCGAAAGACTATGGAACAGGAGAGACGGAGCGCTCAGCGTAGCGGATACGATCTGAGGAATAAGGAAACTCACCGCGAACGAGGCTAGTTTCGCAGAAATTTCACATCCTCGCGCGAGCAGCCTGAGACGAACGAAGATCGGAAGCCAGTCGGGCCATCGCGGTTAGCATGGCGGCTAAATAACTTCGACTTTCCCTGGGATCTGAAGAGGCACGAAATTTTCACACGACCCATTTAACTTACATTCCCGTTAGATATATACAGAATCTGAAAAGGGCAACTTTATCATTCGTTCTGGCAGCATTCTAAGATTCACTAGCATATAGTTAAATTCCTGCTAGATTTCATCTAAATTGTTGGCTATTGGAGTGAATTCTTTTCTGTGCAGACGGTAATTTATACTATAGCTTCGAGTGATCAGTGGTCTAGTTATTTCATTTTTATTTCACTGGATTGTGGTGTAAATTTAAACTTATTAAATAAACCCCTTTTCAAAGTTCCAGTGCAAACTAAATGTTACATCTATAGGTTAAATTCCTAATACAATAGCCGCGTAAATTAATTTTGCAACTGTTAAGGGAATTGTGACTTTAATACAGTTTAGTTCTGTATAGATAGATGTGCTTTTAAAATTATTAACCTCACGGATAGTTTTTTCTTGATTTATTAATTAAAGACGCGAGCGCAGAAAATAGTCTAACTGTAAATGTATTGCGCGTTAGATTTTAATATGATTTCATTGCATTTCATGTTTTTTCTTTTTGTATCCAGAGTGATCTTTCGAACCTCGCATCCCAGCAATTAGGCAGCATTTAAGCATCCATTACGCAGCAATAGAATATATATAGAGCCTTGCCGATCCAGTTCGATTACTCCAGTGACATATGAACTTTTTTAAAGCTAAACTTGTGGCGACCTGTTGCGGGTCTCGCTCCTCTGAATTTAACTGAGAACAAAGCCACCCAAGAAACAATTTTAAAATACTAATTCATAAAGTCGTAAAAACTGGAAGCAGAACAGTCGCCAGTAGCAATATTCTACTCATGCTCTCTTTTTGTGAAGAAGAACATAGATTTACCTGAACACTGTCTGTCAAGTATATTCAGTGGATTTTAAACCCCCCCCCCCCCCTTCTCCCCTCTCCCGAAGAAGAACCTATCTCAGTGTTTTGTAGTTGTGACATTACGGCAAAAGAAAGTTATCTTCACCAGCTGTGCCCATTTTAGAAACCACACCATACCTCACACTTAGCCAAGTACCTGTGCCATTCATTAGGAACTTTTATAAAAAAAACAACAACAACAGTAGCCTTTACGCTTCACCGTCTGGCGATTTTTTTTAGACTATTAGCTACCAGCCCACCTCGATAAATCTGGGGCTTGACACAGAAGAAATAAAAAGACAATTTCCATTGTTCTACGGTATTATCTGCTGTTGTAAAATTTCTAGGAAGTGCCAGAATTCACCATTTGGTAAGTCTGTGTGTGTGCCTGTGTGCTGGCCAGCCAAGCGTGTTTTTGAATGAAAGGAGATTTAATCTTTTTTTACCCTTATAATTAGTTCGACCTAGTATTAAGGTGTACTGTATTCATTGTACGGGATTTCTCCTAGCGGGATTGTTTAACTGTGTTCATTTCCCCCTCCCGGAAAATTTGTTGTATAAAGGAAAACATTTGAGAACCCTAGCTTTTCCTCTACCCCCTTATCACTGTAACCCCTTGCCTCAGAGTAATAAATTTACCATTGGGTTAAATTGCCTATCTCTGATCATCATCATCACCCCCTCCTTGTCTTTGGGACTGGGTCTTTTCTGTTAGTAAATACAAGCGGGAAAAGGTGTATGGGATACTTCTCCTCAAAACCCCCCTCCCCCTTGTCATATTTGTATTCTGTAACCTTTGATTTCTGACTGTAAATTGATAATTATTTGTGACTTGATTTTTATGATAATAAAAGTATTAAAACTTTATTAGCATTGGTGTCGGCTGGCCCAAATAAACATTCCCCGTATTTGTTATCGTAGTCTGTATTCATGTACGTTGTGCGTCAGAATCACCAAATCGGTGTGTGCGCCTGAGCGACTGGAACTGACAAACAATTGTTTGTTCAGAAGAGTGGTAGGAATAGTTTTTGAGAGACAAATATTGTCGTAATAAGAGACTGTCCTTACTCTTCCCAGCACTGTGAATCTACTACCTGACTTTCCTAAATCCTTATTCCCACAGAGCCTTCACTATCATTCTACACTCTAAAGGGACCAATATCCATCAGAACTCTCTCAGAGAAAAATTACGACAATATATGGTTAGCTCGTCCGAAATTCTGAGCCTAGTTAAAATAGAGTGTGGTTGATTGTCTTTGTGAAGTAGGGTATAATCTTAAAAAAGTAATTACTTCCCCTAGTCCATGCCTTTGAATATTTCGGGACGACCACACAATAATTATTACAGGTTTGTTTCTTTCCACAGGAGCAGCAAGTAGTGATAATAAAATATTTGTCACCTTTGTATTCTCTGGCAGAGAAAATTGAAATTTTGTTATATAATTGCTGGGATTGCGTGACTGTCTTCAGTCACAAAAGGTTTTTGGAAGTTAGAAGAGCTGAGCAAAGCTAAAGACGCTTGTTCTAAATTTTTTTAAAATCTAGTTAACATCGTCTCTACTCTTTAATTGACTTCAGAGGGCGGAGTTTGTTAGTGGAGAATTAAAATTTAGGAAAAAAAATTTTTTTCCTTTAAATTGTTTTTCATAAATTTTTCACTACTTTTAGTAAAAGTAAATTTTTTTCCAGTGTAACTTACCATTTTAAGTGGCATAAGTCGCTTGCGTTAAGAGTCTTAAGTGACAATAATAGCAGCGATAAGTTGGCACATTTCAGAGCAGGGGGTAACACAAGTAAATTTATATTTTGTGTTTTTTCTCGTAGCGGCTTTGAGTTTTTTTTCCCCTTCTTGTTTCTTCTTACTAGTTCTCTAGTCGTACTTCATCCTATTCTTTAACAATGGCAGAGAGAATTAGGATGAGGGCCACGTTGAGACAGGAGGCAAAAGAATCAGGCTTAGAGGGAGAAGCTGCAAACGCGTTTGTCAACCAGGAACTGGAAATATATGACGCGGAGCAACAAAGAGCAGAAGCTGAGAGGAAGGAAGAGAAAGAAAGAGCAGAGAGGAGAGAAGCACAGGAGAGGGCAGATAGGAAAGAAGCGGAAGAACGCCTATTTGCACATAAGAAAATCGAGGCAGAAAACAAGAAAATTGAGGCAGAGAACAAGAAAATTGAGGCAGAGATTGAAACCCGCAGGGAAAGAGAGAGAGAAAGGGAAAGACAGCACGAATTGGCGCTCAAGGCTTTAGAGAGTTGGGGTGCCTCTACTTCTAATAATGGAGAGCCGTCTTCACCCCAGTCTCAATCAGTGGACCTCTCCAGTACTCAATTTGCCCAATTAACTGCGATGTCTTTTGCTTTAGAGTCTTTTCCTAATCCCAACGAAAAAATTGACAGCTACCTAGAAAAATTCGAGAGACTCGCGACTCTGTATGGGTTAGAGAGTTCCCGCTGGGCACTTAAACTCTCAACGTCACGAAAGGCAATGCTTATGACGTATACGTGAAGCTGGGACCGAACCAACATGATTACGACATGCTGAAGAAGGCCTTGCTAGAGCGGTTTGAGGTGACTGCCCGTAAGTTTCTGCAGTTGTTCAGAAACAGCCGAAAAGAGAGCACGGAAACATTTCCCCAGTTCTCTTCACGTCTCACGGGTTATCGGACAAAGTGCATAGAATTATCTGACCTACCTCTTACACATGAGGGACTACTTGAACTTGTTCTTGTGGAACAGATAAAGTCAACTTTGTCAAACAAAACCCGTAGATTTTTGGCTGAACAGGGGGCAGTCAGGCTTGAGGACATCCTCAATAAGGCCGAACGCTATAGCAATGCAATGGCCGAACTTCCCAGCACAAAACGTAAACCCACAGATGAGCCATCTCGAAAACAAAATCTAGAGCAGTCATCCTATTCTTCCAATTCATCTCAACATTATAACCAACGAGAAAATAATACCCAGAAACCTCCCCAGGAAAAATCGAAATTTTACAAAACCCGATACCCCCCAAACAACAATTCTGATCAACCCACCAAGCCTACGTGGCAGCGCGGCCACCAAGGTCAAGGTAAAGGGAAGACCCCTACACTAGGAACGTCTGATCAGGGCAAACAAACCGGTCCAAACCGCATCGGATGTTTGCATACAGCCTCGAAAGGTAGAGTCAATGTCAGTGATTCTCAACCTGAGGGGGACCGACCCTCAACGCGAGGAACTGTAATTTTGAACGGTACCTCTACTACTTGTCTTTTTGACACAGGATTAAGTTTTTATTGTATTGTCGCCAGACACCTAGTCAAACCCGGTCAGGAGACAGAGGAAACCGTCAAACTTTGTGGAGTTTTCAAGAGTGATGCACCCAGGACGCTTCCTATCGCACTGGTAGAAATACACTCTGATTTTGTCAGAGGTGTTATTAAAGCGGCCATTATGGATGATCCTATCTACCCAGTTATCCTTGGATGTAGATATGTGTTTATTGGGAGACCAAAGGAGCCGATTGTGGCAGCGGTAACCACAAGAGGGCAAGCCAAGAAGGAGAGGGAGCCTGCGCCAAATTTGTTGCCGAATGAACTGAAAGAGGCGCAACAAAAGGACCCTATTCTGGAGCCCTGCTTTAAAAAACTGCCCATGGCTAAGAAACCCAGACACAACGGAGACATCTTTTCTAAGGATGGCGCATTGTAACGTAGAACGGGCAACCCGGACACGGGGAATAACCAGCTCCTAGTACCGACGCAGTACAGAAGCCAGATCTTAGAAATGGGGCACTCTCTTCCCTTTAGCGGACATATGGGACAAAACGCCACTATTCAGCGAATAAAAACCCACTACTGGTGGCCAGGAATGAACTCTGACATTATCAGGTATGGGAAATCCTGCGCCCAGTGCCAACGGGTAGCACCCAAGCACTTGACACCCCCAGTACCCATGGGGCAAATGCCAATAGTAGGGACTCCATTTGAACGGGTTGCTGTCAACATCATTGGACCCCTGGAAAGGACCAAAAGAAGGAACAGGTTCATCCTGACCTTAGTCGACACTTGCACAATGTGGGCCGAAGCTGTATCGCTAACATGCATAGATTCCAAGCATGTCGCAGAAGCCCTCGTGCAAATTTTTACACGGTTGGGATTCCCTCAACACGTTTTGACGGACAAAGGATCCCAATTCCGTACCCTGTTAATGGAAGAGATCTTTAAGATCTTGAGGGCCAAACATATCCACACAAGTCCCTACCATCCGGCCGGAAATGGGCTCGTGGAACGTTTTAATGGCAGCCTCACCATGATGTTACGTAAGCTGGGTCAGGAGAAACCGGAAGACTGGGACCTATATATATCGGCTGCCTTATTCGCCTACCGAGAGGTTCCCCAAGCGTCTACGGGATTCCCGCCTGCTACACTGTTGTAGCCGTTTATAGTAATGGTGTTGGTCTTCACAACGCGAATGGTAAACTGAACGAATATGTCAACAAACTGTTCTGTAAAACGGACTACAACAGGTAGTGTTTGAACTGATCACTCGATGGTAAACTGGGCAGTACATAAGTCAGTGATTGCTGGACATATAGTTTATTGACATGGCACATACGAAGAAACGATACGATCATAGTTATGGGTTATAGGTACAAAATGTCATACTTTGAAGTTGCTGATCATTCTTAGTTATTCTTCAAGTGATTAAGTCTTATCAACACCCACAACAATCTATTCAGCTATTGAGTTCGGAATCGGCTAACCTCTCTTTACATCCCTGCCACGACTTTGGCATTGAAGCATGTACGGCATTTAAAACATGTGCATAAGGTAATCAATATAACTTCTTCTTCTACTCGTAGGAATTCTCCGTCTACGATCCAAATCTAAAAGGCAAGCGACTCTGTAGATCCATTCTAGGAATGATAAAATTCCCGCTAGATTAGTAGTAGAGCGGCCTTTTTATGCAGCATTAAAAATAAGAAGTGGGCGATAACTTACGTGACATAACTGCGATTGGCTTCGACCTGAAGACCAATACAAATCACAATAATAAATGGCTTCCTTCAACATGCCATTGGATACACACAATAATCAAATTACAATCATGGACACAAGCCAGTTCCATGTTTCCACTTCAAAACATGACGTCACAAACTACTCAACTAGGTTACACGTGCGTCCAAAGCAACACTCACTGCTTTGTGCACGTCAGTGCGTGAATCAATCGAACGCTCAAACAATATAACTACATAAAACTGGTGCGTACATTTGGCAGGACCGAAGACTACCCCCTTAGGTAATAAATGTACGTAACAGCTCCCTTATTACCTCCCCTTAAAAAAATTAATCCCATTAATTTTTTTCGAACTAATTACTCGAGAGAGGTGAGTCAAAACTACAACAAGATTTATGACATGCATAAAATTATCATATTAAGAAAATTTAAAATAAATCAATATAACTAAATGATAGTATGCATTAAAGTACACATCCACCATCGACCTACTTTGGAACGATGTGGTAATATACGAAGTAAAAAGAAGTTGAAAATGAAAATGAAAATGAAAAATCAACAAAAAAGATGATAATAAAATTCAACTAAGTTTTCAACAAAATATGAAACATATGATTTCAAAAATGAAAATGAACAGCAACACTGATGATAATCAATGATAAAAGAATCAGTGAAACAGAAAATTTTGAAATACAATGTGCAAAAATGAAGCAATGCAAAATTAAACACTTTAAGAAGCAACGCACCTACTGTTATCTAGCACTAGTAAGTTTGACTAGTTATCTAAAAGTGAAATATCATGTAGTGGAATACGTGAATACACGTATTGCGAGACACTAATAAAGTTAGTAGATGTGTGATTCATAAACAATCAAATTGATTAAATTGAATTAATCTAATTCTAGTACTTAATTACACATAAATAAATAACTAGTAATTTATTCTAAGTAATTCTAATTTCAGTCATTGTGAATATTCGTTCAGAACTATTTAGAGTCAACAAGAATATGTTCCTAATGTTCCATGCACGAAATAAGTTTACGAACACGATATGTAGTGTAATATGTTCCATAACACTAACGAATGTCTATTTGTTGCTTTTTACCAATGTTTCCATACTAAAAAAAAAATGTTACTTTAATATCACTGTTCCCGTTCTAATAAAACGTTACTTCACAAGAAATAATGTTATAATCCATATGTAAGTATGTTCTGAAAGTTATATTTATACGAATACTGCAAAACTACACATAGTCTTCACAGATGTACAATTAATGACACTGTACAAAGTTATTCATGTTTCGGTGAGGACGTTTCTCCATCTAAAAGTAGTTTAGTTTCACCAAGTTCACTAGGGCATCTTGAAAGACAGTCTGCAAATACATTCTGCACTCCAGGAATAGCTCGTATCTCAAAATGGAACGGTTGAAGAGCTATAGCGTAACGCGCTGACTTTGATGACTTAACGTTCCCTGTATTCAATGCGGTAAGAGCTTTCTGGTCAGACTCCACCACAAAGTGTGATCCGAGGAGATAACGATCCAGTTTTGTGATTGCCCAGACAAGAGCAAGGAGCTCTTTGTCTAGAACGGAGTATTTCATCTCGCTCGTTGTAAGCTTTCTGGATAC
Organism: Oreohelix idahoensis; assembly: GCA_024509875.1. Classification (NCBI taxonomy): domain Eukaryota; kingdom Metazoa; phylum Mollusca; class Gastropoda; order Stylommatophora; family Oreohelicidae; genus Oreohelix; species Oreohelix idahoensis. The sequence goes on from JAMPIV010015352.1 coordinate 44,589, forward strand.
GTACATAACGGGAAATAAGGTGCCTCCGTATTCCTGCATCAAAACTGCCGCAATAGCGTAGGAAGAAGCATCACTGCGAAGAACAAAGGTGAGATCTTTGTTAGGCAACCTTAAAAAAGGCTTATTTGAAAAAAATTTGTTTTATATAGTCTAACGCCGTTTGGTGATCCTGCGACCACTTTATTACATTAGGTGTGCCCTTCTTCAGTAAAGACGAAAGAGGTGCAGTTATAGTAGACAAATGAGGGATGAATTTAGAATAGAACTGTATTAGTCCTAAGAGTGACCTCACTTGTTTTTTTGTCTTAGGTGCTGAGATGTTTAAAATTTTAGAGACGTTACTGTCTTCTGTATACATTAAACCGCGACCTATACGGTGACCAAGAAATGAGATGTCATGAAAACCGACAAAAGCCTTTGAAGGTTTCGCTGTTAAGTTATAATCCCGTAAGGTAGAAAGTAAAGATTTTAAACCCTGAATATGTTCATCCCAAGAGTCACTAAAAAGACAGATGTCATCTATATAAGTAATGACATCGGGACGATGAGACAATATGCGGCGCATCATGCGTACAAAGGTAGCTGGCGCATTCATTAACCCGAAAGGCATAAAATTCCATTGAAAAAGACCCCGTGGTGTCGAGAAAGCGGTGAATGGCTTTGCTTTCGTAGTGAGTGGCACTTGCCAATAACCCTTTGAAAGGTCAAATTTCGAAAAGAATGTAGCATGAGATAATCTCTCCAATAAATCATCTAAAAGAGGTAATGGTTCCGCATCGAATTTTGTAACTTTGTTTAACTTCCTGTAATCTACGCAAAGACGTATATTGTTGTCTTTCTTCCTAATGATTACCATAGAAGAAGAATATGGTGATGAAGATGGTTCAATTATATTTAATTGGAGCATATCATCCAATTCCTTATCAACCTTATCACGAAAGTGTAAAGGAATAGGATATGGGCGAACTCGAATCGGTGTATCGTCAGTCAGAATAATGTCATGTTGGATGACTGACGTATGACCTGGGATGTCAGTGAGGACATCCTCATACGTGTGTAGAATTTTAGAGCCTTGCTGACGTTGATCATCAGTAAGAGTAGATGAGATAGTAACATCATTCCATTTCTCAGTGGAATGGAGTGGTACAACTGGTATTGGTAGTTGTACATCATCGAAAGAAGATTCCTCTTCTTGGATGACTGACAAACTAGAATAGTGTTGAATAGGTGGTGTAGGATCGTCAGTTGCTTGGAACACCGATTGTAGATAATCAGGACGTGAGTAATACTCCTTCAACATGTTAATGTGGAAGGTTTTATGTTTGCCATTAACATCAACGATGTAGTCGACATCGGATATTCTTGAGATGATCCTGAAAGGACCTCTCCAGGTAATTAAAAGACGATTGTTATGCGCAGGGAGTAATACAAAAGCTTCATCACCAGGTATGAGCTGGCGAAGACGTCTATATTTGTTTGCAGATAGACGAGCTTTTTCTTTGGCATGTTCGGATGATGCAGTAGCTAGTCTACAAGCATCTATGATTTTCTTTCTAAGAGAGATCACATACTCATAAGAGGATTGAGTTTCCTCTTCAATATTCTCATCCACCAATAAGTCGTGGATTAACGACATCGGACCGCGTGGTTGCATGCCAAAAACAAGCTGGAACGGAGAAAACCCCGTTGCTTGATTTTGTACCTCGCGATACGCAAAGAGACAAGCGGGTAGGACCCGATCCCAGTCTTGGGGATGGTCTTGAGTCATCTTACCCAACAACTGCTTGAGTGTCCTATTGAGACGCTCAATTAACCCATTTGACATCGGATGATAAATAGAACTAAGAGATCTGTCTATACCTAATGTCTTCATAACTTGAGACATGGATTCAGAAATGAACTGAACCCCATGATCCGACAAGATTTTCCGTGGAAAACCAATGCGTGAGAAGATTAACATCAATGCCTCTGCTACACTGGCAGATGAAGTGTTCTTGAGAGGGATGGCCTCAGGCCAACGAGTGCACATATCAATGCACGTAAGAATATGCGTATGCCCTCTAGCAGATGGAAGCATTGGACCAATAATGTCAATGGCCATTTTATCAAATGGTCTAATCGGGATGTCCGCAGCTTGAATAGGAGCCGCATGAAATGGACCCCGTACCTTAACTTCTTGACATATCAAACAGGACCGACAATAGAGAGTAACATCTCTATGGACGCCTGGCCAGTAGAATGCCGAAAGCACTCTGGATTTGGTACGCGAAAAACCCATATGGCCCGCACATTGCGAGTCATGAGCATGTCGTAATATACGAGATCTCATACAGGATGGGACAAGAATCTGAGAACATAAGGATAAATCCTTTTCCCGTATTACTCTAACCAAAATCCCATTTTTAAGTATAAAGTCATGTCTAGATTTTGCAAGTTTGTTGCTTGTATTCTTTTTGTTAACATACTGAAAGAATTTTTTTAATGAATTATCATTCTTTTGCAATGTTGCAAACAACTCCCGTGAAATAGGAGCATCATCATTACCAGTGGTATGAACAGTAGGTTCAATAGGTGTATCATGCGACATATTAGTAGCTTGCGCTCTAGTCACTACTGCATTTGCAGTTTGAATATGTCGCTCTTCCCATTCAGCTATTTGCTGTGGTGTACACTCTTTAATACCATGTATGCGACCAAGTATAACATCACAAATTGGATTCGGAAGGAGACATGCTTGGATCTTTCCTGAAAAGAAAGGTGTGTTAAGATCAATAATAGCAGTGGGAAATGTTTCAATAGTGCCACCAAATGTTACACATTTGACAACCCGGCCCGTGGCACAACTTGGGTTGATCAGCGAAGTCCGGACACCGATTGTTGTACAACCTGAGTCAAATAGGAGAGAGCATGAAATATTATTGACAAATCCCTTGTGAAACTTAAGAGAGCCCTGTCCCTGGTGTACTGACGCAGCAGTGGCTGTACAGACTGCAGGCAGGCTAGGCAAGGTATGTCCGCAACGCAGCGTCGTGATCGCCTTAGGCTGGAAAAGAGTCGAGCATTCTGGACAGTCTTTCACCTGGGAACAATCTAGAGAACAAGACATAGCATTGTGAGTTTCAGCTACTTTACCCTGTTCAATGTTAGCCTGTGTATCATTAAAAGCAACATTAGAATGTCTACCTGTATTATTCGACGATCTATCTCGTCGGCGCGATCGATTGTGATTTTTGTCATTAAAATTGCCATAATTGTCGTTTCTGCTAGAGTTAAAATTTGGATTAGTCCGATAATTTGTAGAATGATCGTTATGATGTTGGTTAAATGGTTTATTTCCAAAAAATTGTCTGTTTTGCGGACCCTGAGATCTTGATCTCCAGTTTTGTTTATTATAATGTCCTTGATTATTTTTAAAATAATTGTTACCAAAATCTCGCGATCTGTGAGTTTGGTTCCAAGAAACATTAAATGGAGCAGATTGTTGAAATTGCTTCCCTTTGTAAAAGTTATCATTGTTGAAATTATGATTATTTCCCTTATTGACATACCTATCAGCACTAAAAGAACGATTGCGTGAAAAATTGTTTTGTTGTGCTGCAAAAGCAACAGGCAATTCACTCTTAATCTGCGCGTTACTTAGATCCATGTTTGGGTGAGCAGTGCAAAAATTTTTTGCATGTTCTTCTAAATTTTTCATAGATAAAGGTTTCCGTTCGTGTAAAAATGCGAGAAATGTAGGGTTTACCGACGAAAGTACCTTATCGCGCATCAGTAAATCAAAGAGACCTTCATACGACTTTTCAATTTTGGATAATTCGATCCATCTTTCTAATGTTAGTCGTATCTGTGACAGAAAATCACTAAAATTTCTGCCAGATTGAGGTAGTAATGTGTGAAATCTCAAACGATATTCGTTTTCTGTCATTTGGAATTTTTGCAGAAGTGCTGCTCTAAGAGCATTGTAGTCATTTTTCTCACCAATGCTGGTGGTATGATAAACTGCTAATGCATCTCCTGTAAGTAATCTGGATAAATATGTACAGTATAGCGCTTTATCCACGTTATAAGACCCACAAGTGGCCTCAAACCTATCCAGGAAGAATATTACGTCATCAGACGGGGGATTAAATTTTGGCAATTTAAGGTGAATCTCCTTAAAATGATCCTGTCTGGATGAAGTGTGGCTTTCAAAAGTTCTCTGAGAATTAGCTTCCTGAGTTAACCTAAGTCTCTCATATTCTGACTCTGCTAATTTCAGTTCATGCTGTCGTTTTCTATCATTCTCTTCCATCTCAAGCTGAAGTCGTTTTACATTTTGTTCCGCTATCAATCTTCTCTCTTCCATTTCCTTTTGTTTCTGTTCCATTTCCTTTTTAAGTCTTTCTTCAGCCTCCTTTTGTTTCTGTTCTGCCTCTCGCAGAAATCGTTTCTCTTCTAATTCAGCGGCTAATCTCATTTTTTTTCTCATCTTCCTCAGCAGTTAATCTCATTTTTTTCTCATTCTCCTCAGCCTCAATCCGTTTCTGATCTGCCTCAAATTTCATCTTCTTCTCATGTTCCTCAGCCTCAATCCGTTTTTGATCTGCCTCAAATTTCAAATTTTCCAAACGTAAAGTTTCCAATCTTCTCTGATCAGCTTCTATTTCTTGAGCTTTCTTATATTCTGACATAGCGAATTGTCTTACCTCTTCAGCAGGTATTTGCAAAGCTTTTGCTTGCTTAATGAAATAGTCTAAGGTAGCCATTATTCAAGATTATTATGTAATAATACTATTTAAAAGTGTTACTACAACTAGTGTTCTTCGTTCCTGTTCTAGAACGGTAAAATCAATTTATATAATAGGCAATAATATTAATAATTAATAATGTAATTTATAACATGTAATGGTGTGAAAGCAGTAATGTGACAGACAATAGCACAATAATGACACGACAAGATATTCAAAACAAACGAAGACGTTCGCAGAAATCCAATTAAAATAAAATGAGAAACTAAAATGGAATGTCGTAAAGAATTACGATGATAACTGCGATTAAATAATGCACAAGACAATTGACAACACAGTGTAAAAAACATAGGTTTTGTAAAAAAACTAAACGACAGGAAAGGTGAGATGGACGCGAAATACAAACAAAATTCATCATAAAACCAAGGTACAAGTAAAAATAGCTACCAAAAACAACAAGTAAACGTGACACTACAGCTAAAACAGACAGGTGTCACAGACCACCAGACACAGCGGACCTAGAATCCTTCTACGCTCACGCGTAGGAACATTCCACTGCGGGAAGTCTGCAAAATAATGTCCTACAGAACGTCTGACGAAGAGCCCGAATTGACTTCGAGATGGATCTCGTTCGTCAGATCTACCTCCCAACTTCCCGCGAAGAATACACAACATATAACACATAACACGGAAAATATAAAAGTGGACATAATCAATTAAGGCACAGCTAATAGTAATAAAGTGTATAACGGATACAAGTTATACTTAGCTCGCGTGCAGGTAAAAATCAAAGTGCCTTGTCCCCGTGTATGTACGTTAGAGGATGCAATACTTCGCTCTGCGTATATCAAACTAGCTCGCACGTAATAATGATGAAGAGATGATCTCCAAGTAATCAGTCACTGTGAAACTTGACGTGGAGGTTGATTGAAGACCTTGAGCATTTGAGTTGATTATGATTCATGTTGACAACAAGTTCCAACTTGACGATGATGTCGCCTTGAAAGTACACATTCTATTTTCAAACGATTAATTTGCTTGAGTAAGATCCGTTGAAATACTGAATTTCAAACCACGCTGGCGCACCAATCACTGTTGTAGCCGTTTATAGTAATGGTGTTGGTCTTCACAACGCGAATGGTAAACTGAACGAATATGTCAACAAACTGTTCTGTAAAACGGACTACAACAGGTAGTGTTTGAACTGATCACTCGATGGTAAACTGGGCAGTACATAAGTCAGTGATTGCTGGACATATAGTTTATTGACATGGCACATACGAAGAAACGATACGATCATAGTTATGGGTTATAGGTACAAAATGTCATACTTTGAAGTTGCTGATCATTCTTAGTTATTCTTCAAGTGATTAAGTCTTATCAACACCCACAACAATCTATTCAGCTATTGAGTTCGGAATCGGCTAACCTCTCTTTACATCCCTGCCACGACTTTGGCATTGAAGCATGTACGGCATTTAAAACATGTGCATAAGGTAATCAATATAACTTCTTCTACTCGTAGGAATTCTCCGTCTACGATCCAAATCTAAAAGGCAAGCGACTCTGTAGATCCATTCTAGGAATGATAAAATTCCCGCTAGATTAGTAGTAGAGCGGCCTTTTTATGCAGCATTAAAAATAAGAAGTGGGCGATAACTTACGTGACATAACTGCGATTGGCTTCGACCTGAAGACCAATACAAATCACAATAATAAATGGCTTCCTTCAACATGCCATTGGATACACAATATCAAATTACAATCATGGACACAAGCCAGTTCCATGTTTCCACTTCAAAACATGACGTCACAAACTACTCAACTAGGTTACACGTGCGTCCAAAGCAACACTCACTGCTTTGTGCACGTCAGTGCGTGAATCAATCGAACGCTCAAACAATATAACTACATAAAACTGGTGCGTACATTTGGCAGGACCGAAGACTACCCCCTTAGGTAATAAATGTACGTAACATACACTTTTATTTGGCAAACCTATTAAGGGGCCACTTGAAGCCTTATTGCGGCCCCTGACAGACCAAAAGGCTGACGAGACAGTCGTCTCTGCAAGCAAATATGTATCTGAGCTCAAGGAAAGGTTAAAGCTAGGATGGGATCTAGCCAACACCAACCTTAAGAAAGCCCGCGCTAAACATGCTAAAAGATATAATAAAGCTGCAAAAGAGAGAGAACTCCAACCAGGGGAAAAAGTGTTGTTGCTACTTCCAACCGGAAGCAATAAACTTCGCATCGGATGGCAAGGGCCGTTTACCGTCCTTAAAAAGATCTCACGTACCAATTACAAGATCTCCATCAAAGGAAAGGAGAAGGTCTTCCACATAAATCTGCTTAAGAAATATTTGGAAAGACCTGTGCCATCCTCCGAGCATCTCCTGGCTGTCGCCATAGCAACGGAAGACGAGGAAGATGATGATGGTTGGATGGAGTACCCATTGCAATCCACATAATCCTTTAAAGATGTCAAGTTCGGCGACAATCTCTAACCGGAACAACAAACAGAAACCAGGGCGCTACTGAAGCAGTACAGTGCAGTCTTGACGGATGTACCTGGTCGAACAAATCTCATCGAATTTGACATGAAATTAACAAACGAGACCCCTGTTCGAACCAGAGTTTACCCCATTCCGTACGCCAAAGCTGATGCACTTCGTGGAGAAATAGACAAGCTGCGTCAGGCAGGAATTATCCGCGAGTCTACATCTCCTTACAGTTCGAGTGTAGTGCTGTTGCAGAAGCCCAATAAGGAAGTTCGGCTGTGTATTGATTACCGGCTGCTAAACGCTGTAACGGAATTCCAGCCCGAACCGCTCCAAACTGTTTCTGAGTTGTTCACCAAGCTCAGCAAGGCAACAATTTTCTCCAAGATAGACCTCAGTAAAGGCTATTATCAAATACCAGTCAAGGAGGAAGTTAAACCTTTGCTAGCTTTCAGCACTAGTGAAGGACATTACACATTTAATGTGATGCCGTTCGGATTGCATAACGCACCAGGAGTGTTCACCAGAATGATGAGAAAGCTGTTAGAACCTTTGCAAAGTCCCCATATCCATAATTTCATGGATGACATTTTAATTGCATCGGAAACCTATGAAGAACATATTGCTACGGTTGCTATGCTCCTCAGGAGACTACAGGAAACTGGTCTCACAGCCAGACCTAGCAAATGTCTCATAGGGTTTGAAAAGCTTGACTTCCTGGGGCATACTATTTCTCACGGCTGTAGTTGGCCTGTTAAGAAAAACGTGGAGAAAATAGTTGCAGCAAAAAGACCCCAAACAAAGAAAGACATCAGGTCATTTCTATCACTATGTGCCTACTATCAGAAATACATCCAGAACTTCAACGGACTCACGGCACCTCTGACTGACCTCACCAAGAAAGGTTGTCCTGATAAGGTCATGTGGGATCAAAAGTGCGAACATACATACAGCACTTTGAAAGGACAGTTGTCAGCATACCCCATTCTAAGGTTACCTGACCTTAAGAAACCTTTCGTACTGAGAGTGGACGCGTCAGGTCAGGGCATCGGGTCAACATTGTTGCAAGCCGAGGACAGTGACCCGAATATGCTATTCCCAGTAGCTTACGGCAGTCGGAAACTGAACAAGGCTGAACGCAACTACAGTGTCGTTGAAAGAGAATGTCTCGCTCTGATTCATGGCATCAGACACCATCATGAGTTCCTGTATGGTACTTCTTTCACAGTACAAACCGACCATGCTCCATTAGCTTTCCTTGGTGACAATAAGGAATTCAACGCAAGGAATATGCGCTGGGCATTATTATTGAGCGTTTATTCCTTCAAAGTGAAATATATTCTAGGAAAACAGAATGTCGGAGCTGACTTCTTGAGTAGAAACTGGTCTACAGAGGAAGAAGAGCAAACGGAAGATACCACTCATCCGAAAGTCACCAATCAGGTCACCTTCATTGTCAAGAAGGAAACATGAAAAATGGTTTCATGTCTAAAAGTGGGGACGATTGTGACGTACGTCTAGTTTGACAAGTAAATTTTCCCTGATTTGATGGATGATTAAAGGGACTTTAGCTTTTCATAACATTAGAACCCCTGAACATCAGTATTGTTGTAACTTTTCATCAACGAAGAGTAGCGGCTATGATCAAAGCAGTCAAAGACGATCCCCAGAACAGAGAAGCAGAAATTTAGCATCTCCGTGCGAACACTGAACCGTTCGCAAGATGGACACGAGCGGTCAGAAGAAAGCTTCTTGCAGACTTCGCACCTCTGTGGCAACCGGCAGGCTTGCCCGAAAGACTATGGAACGGGAGAGACGGAGCGCTCAGCGTAGCGGATACGATCTGAGGAATCAGGAAACTCACCGCGAACGAGGCTAATCTCGCAGAAATTTCACATCCTCGCGCGAGCAGCCTGAGACGAACGAAGATCGGAAGCCAGTCGGGCCATCGCGGTTAGCATGTCGGTTAAATAACTTCGACTTTCCCTGGGATCTGAAGAGGCGCGAAATTTTCACACGACCCATTTAACTTACATTCCCGTTAGATATATACAGAATCTGAAAAGGGCAACTTTATCATTCGTTCTAGCAGCATTCTAAGATTCACTATCATATAGTTAAATTCCTGCTAGATTTCATCTAAATTGTTGGCTATTGGAGTGAATTCTTTTCTGTGCAGACGGTAATTTATACTTTAGCTTCGAGTGATCAGTGGTCTAGTTATTTCATTTTTATTTCACTGGATTGTGGTGTAAATTTAAACTTATTAAATAAACCCCTTTTCAAAGTTCCAGTGCAAGCTAAATGTTACATCTATAGGTTAATTTCCTAATACAATAGCCGCGTAAATTAATTTTGCAACTGTTAAGGGAATTGTGACTTTAATACAGTTTAGTTCTGTATAGATAGATGTGCTTTTAAAATTATTAACCTCACGGAGAGTTTTTTCTTGATTTATTAATTAAAGATTATTAAATAAACCCATTTTCAAAGTTCCAGTGCAAACTAAATGTTACATCTATAGGTTAATTTCCTAATACAATAGCCGCGTAAATTAATTTTGCAACTGTTAAGGGAATTGTGACTTTAATACAGTTTAGTTCTGTATAGATAGATGTGCTTTTAAAATTATTAACCTCACGGAGAGTTTTTTCTTGATTTATTAATTAAAGACGCGAGCACAGAAAATAGTCTAACTGTAAATGTATCGCGCGTTAGATTTTAATATGATTTCATTGCATTTCATATTTTTTTCTATTTGTATCCAGAGTAATCTTTCGAACCTCACATCCCAGCAATTAGGCAGCATTTAGGCAGCCATTACGCAGCAATAGAATATATATAGAGCCTTGCCGACCCAGTTCAATTACTCCAGTGACATATGAACTTTTTTAAAGCTAAACTTGTGGTGACCTGTTGCGGGTCTTGCTCCTCTGAATTTAACTGAGAACAAAGCCACCCAAGAAACAATTTTAAAATACTAATTCATAAAGTCGTAAAAACTGGATGCAGAACAGTCGCCAGTAGCAATATTCTACTCATGCTCTCTTTTTGTGAAGAAGAACATAGATTTACCTGAACACTGTCTGTCAAGTATATTCAGTGGATTTTAAACCCCCCCCCCCCTTCTCCCCCCCCTCCCGAAGAAGAACCTATCTCAGTGTTTTGTAGTTGTGACATTACGGCAAAAGAAAGTTATCTCCACCAGCTGTGCCCATTTTAGAAACCACACCATACCTCACACTTAGCCAAGTACCTGTGCCATTCATTAGGAACTTTTATAAAAAAAACAACAACAACAGTAGCCTTTACGCTTCACCGTCTGGCGATTTTTTTTAGACTATTAGCTACCAGCCCACCTCGATAAATCTGGGGCTTGACACAGAAGAAATAAAAAGACAATTTCCATTGTTCTACGGTATTATCTGCTGTTGTAAAATTTCTAGGAAGTGCCAGAATTCACCATTTGGTAAGTCTGTGTGTGTGCCTGTGTGCTGGCCAGCCAAGCGTGTTTTTGAATGAAAGGAGATTTAATCTTTTTTTACCCTTATAATTAGTTCGACCTAGTATTAAGGTGTACTGTATTCATTGTACGGGATTTCTTCTAGCGGGATTGTTTAACTGTGTTCATTTCCCCCTCCCGTAAAATTTGTTGGATAAAGGAAAACATTTGAGAACCCTAGTTTTTCCTCTACCCCCTTATCACTGTAATCCCTTGCCTCAGAGTAATAAATTTACCATTGGGTTAAATTGCCTATCTCTGATCATCATCATCACCCCCCTCCTTGTCTTTGGGACTGGGTCTTTTCTGTTAGTAAATACAAGCGGGAAAAGGTGTATGGAATACTTCTCCTCAAAACCCCCCCCCCCCCTCCCCCTTGTCATATTTGTATTCTGTAACCTTTGATTTTTGACTGTAAATTGATAATTATTTGTGACTTGATTTTTATGATAATAAAAGTATTAAAACTTTATTAGCATTGGTGTCGGCTGGCCCAAATCAAACATTCCCCGTATTTGTTATCGTAGTCTGTATTCATGTACGTTGTGCGTCAGAATCACCAAATCGGTGTGTGCGCCTGAGCGACTGAAACTGACAAACAATTGTTTGTTCAGAAGAGTGGTAGGAATAGTTTTTGAGAGACAAATATTGTCGTAATAAGAGACTGTCCTTACTCTTCCCAGCACTTGTGAATCTACTACCTGACTTTCCTTCTTCTTCTTCTTCTTCTTGCGATCGCATCTTTGATGATTACACCGTCAGACGAGTTCTCATGATGAATTCGACTGTTGTTTGAAGTTCCTCTTTAACTCCATATAGCTTTGAGTTTAGTGTCTTTCCTAAATCCTTATTCCCACAGAGCCTTCACTATCATTCTACACTCTAAAGGGACCAATATCCATCAGAACTCCCTCAGAGAAAAATTACGACAGTAGCTCTCATTCCTTGTAAAGGGGACGAACCAAGGGCGATAAGACAGAAGACGTACCTTTGATGGTTACATTTCTCAGGGGACTTAAGCGAATGCAAAAGGGGGCGATAACCACAGTTACCGACCACATTCGTTTGTTCGTGATCCCAGGGGACGTAATTATCTACAGAGAGAGACGAGATCAAAGGCGGTCTGCTCGCTAGAAAACGTCTATGTTGTTCGCGGCATCGGCGAGCAGGAAATCTCTGATTCGGGAATCGAACCGTAGATTTGCCCTGATACAGCCGAAGGCGCGATTTCTGACACAGTGAGCAAAATAACGCTATTCAGGTATAAATACTATACCTCCTAAAAATCAGTATCTAGTCGCTTCAGAGAATTTTTGAAATATTTAGCTCGACATCTTAGAGCCTTCGTATAAAGTGGATTACTTAGATTCGTGAAGATATTTTAATTTTTCTGTTTTGCGGTAAATATATCTACTAGCATTTAAGTGATTTAACGTGTTAAAGTTCTTCATTATATTTCACTGGGATTTTCTGTGTTAATTGAATAGCGTATTAATAACATGTAGCTAATTTTTCCAGCTGTAACGTAAATTTAATTACTCGCTATTCCACAGAAAGAGATGATTTAATTGACTGGTACATACACTAGGCAACCGACTACTGACGGAATATATATATATATATATATATATATATATATATATATATATATATATATATATATATATATATATATATATCTATATATATATATATATATATATATATATATATCTAATGCATTATGTGTAATTTTATAGGGTTTATATCACGTGTTAAAAAACGATAAGATAAGCTAGACATTTGTGGTTTCTAATCTAATTTAATAACGGAACGGATCAGAGATCTTACCTTACGCGTGTTAGGTTAGGATATTTATATTGTGGTAAAAATGTTTGTATTTCTTCCTAAATCTAGGCTCGGTCAAAAACCAACGTACTAGCGGTCTTATAAACTATCCAGAGTTATTGTTGTACTATTGGATCTGTGATTTGTGACCTGTGCGGTCCAGTTTCTTCATTTATGAGAGAGACCAATCTAGAGCCCATAGACATAATAAATAAGCTGGACCTGAACATTACCAGAGTTTATATAAATTGAATCAGCCCGCTGTGGCAAAATATATGTATCTATTTATCTGACCTATGACAGTAGTTTTTTTAAGGGGATTATATTCAAGAGAACTCACTGTTCAGACTCGGCCATCAACTCAGAGTACAGCCGATAATTATTATCATTAACATTTTTTTCATAACGTAACAGAGTGTCTCAGCAACCATAGGCTAGACAACACCGGAACCATATATATTTCTTTTGTCTATTACGGTGACCATCACTACTAAGACTTATTCCAACCAACTAAACGCAGTGATACCGGAATTATCCAGGAACAATAATCAATGCACCAACTTCAGCGACTACCTTATTTAAGCAATCAGCACCAAGGATAGTCTGGGGCTGGATTTGGCAAATAATCTGACACTGTAGAGTCAGAGTACTTATTAGTGTTTGTTTCCAAGGAATACCTGCGACAACTATTGGGTAAGCGAATATGAGTGTGGCCACAGTATGACTGGATGAATGAACAGAAAGAGAGAAACATATTTTCCTTTTGTTATCACCATCATACAAATCTTCTTTCTTTTTCTCACTAACCTACGTATTTACAGGATAGTTTAATTAGGAACTTGTTCTTTTCCCTTACTGATTATTCCATACCTTATTGTTAAATTTTGATCTTTTGGGTTAATTAACCTATGTTGGGATCTTCTTTGCTTTTCCTTTACAAGAGAGGAGTACCTATTGGACTAATTACAATTGTCTGTAAACCATGCTTTATTAATGTAAATGCTTGATGTTGTGAATTTCTAGTGATAATAAACTTAATAAACCTTAAGTTATCGTGTTGGTCAACCCCTACCCATATATGTTATCCATAGTTTGTTTTCACGTTTGTGCGTATTTGTCACAGAATTGTGTGTATGTGGGTGTAGTGTAACTTGTATTTTGTATAAGGAGAGAAATTGCGTCTGATTTAAATATAGTCGTAAAGATAGGCTGGATTAGAGAAACACTCACTCCAGAGACTGATCTTTTTCTTACACTATCACCTTGTGAGAAAAACTATTTCTGACACCTTACTCTCACATAGTTACCACTATCACCTCTGCTTGGACAGGACCATAAATATCTCAGACCTTTCTTATACAAATTACGACATCTTCACAGCGTGTTCACCCTATGGCTACAACGGGAAGTCATCATGATCATGCCCCGTGTCATTTCGGGTGGGTCTCTGAGGAGACAACGAATAAGGTATAAGTTGTGCATGGGGCCGGCAAACCTCGTCATGTAAAAACGGCCATTTTCATGACATTACCTCCCCTGCAAGAACACATGAATACTTGGTGCAAAATCATCTCTCAGACAACGTCACCATGTACCTCAAGCAAAGGGAACAACTACAGTGACGGCTACCTGCCTTGTAAGAAGCGCAAAGGAAACGTATGAAATGATGAATCATGATCAAGACACCCCCTCCCCCCTTCTTCAGCGCACAAAGTTTGTAACTGTTTGACGAAGGTTAGAAAGTTGATATTTGACCGAAAACACGCACACATTTGGTCGCTATAGTAAACGAGACAGGGCCGTAGATAGGACTTAATAAGGGGGGAAAAGGGGGGGGGGGGGGGGGGGGTATAAAAAAATTTCGGCACAAAACATGTTTGGTACAATATAATTCCCACCCCAAAATTTTTTCACCAAACCCGGCCTAAGGGGGGTTTGAACCTCCAAACCCTCTTCTCCCCCCGTATCTACGGCCCTGAAACGAGATAGTGACACGTCAAAATTAACGGGAAATAATTATGTTGTCCTTTTTCTGCGGCATGTCTTGATGCGGCACTAATTCTCTGTTGGTCACTTCATTAATTCCCATTTACATTTCAGCTACCTTGGTTCTCTGTAGTCAAAGTTATCATTGCTTTTTGGTCAGTGCATCATGAAAAATTTGAAAGTCCTGCGGATTGTCTCTATATTTTTCAAAAAAATATCATGAAAATACGCAAGGCCAGCATATTCTTTTAGTGGGTGTTCACTTTAGTTTTCACGGTGCCATGCGCGTCTTTTCCATATTTTGTCAAAAAGGTGGCGGAACTTTTTATTCAAGGCTGGAGCACAGGCCTTCAACACACACATGCCAAGTCCCTCTTCTCACGTGCTGTCACCTCAAGCTATTTCCACGTCTTCCTCATTATTTTCACTTCTGTCTCCATGTCTTTTCTCCAGGTGTCCCTTGGTCTACCTCCGCATCTCATGCATGGAGGCATATCATAAGTCATCCTTATATGACCACCAGCTATTCACAATGCTACAATATATGTACGTGGAAGTAAACCTATGTCTGTGAGGCAAATTACATCTTCATTGACTCTTGAAATCATCCACACACTTCCAGGGATTCACACTGTGGTGAAACTTGTTGAGAACCCAGCATTGCACACTGAGCTTAGAGAAGTCACTTGAGCCCCAGGAGTAATTCTTTGACTTGGTTGACTGTATGCAGAAGGACCTCACTATGTACCCAGTGATAGACAGGGGAAGCTGAGAAGTGGCTCTGTGCAGGACGTGACAATTCATTGGGGGAGCCCAGAACCAGAGTACAATATTTTAGCTCTGAACAGCTGGAGAGCCCCCTTGGATGGCGGGGAATGCACAGTATGCCACACACTTCTTACTCCTAGCTTGGGACCAGATGTGACTTTAAATGCAAGCCAAGCTGGAGAAACTTGAGCTCATGATTTCAACTCGATACGTTTCGGAACAGCAGAAAAGCCACAAGAAAAGCCTAGATCTACAGTGGAATACAAAGGAGTCTTCAACTTGGTATTGGCTGCTAAATTTAGAGCGAGAAGCTCAGCAGCCCTAGTTAAACAACAACAACCTCCGCTTCTCCCTCCCCCGTGACTCCTATGTATTTGAAGTATCCATTATGTTTGTTGAATATTTTGAGGTAGAAATTTTTTTTTACAGGATGGGGTAGTCAACCCCATGCCCAACCCTCCTTAATCGCTTTTTTACGACATGCCTGGTAGGGTACAGTGTTACTTTTCTTTGCTCCCATTTTGGGCCACGGTAACACACGGTTGCTGTCAACTTCCCTGTATTTCTTATCTTTATTCCCTGTTTGCAGCTGTGGTTTAGGAACGGTAACCACCGAACGTCTCTTGTTTCTACGAATACGGTACTTCTATTTGTCACTTTCCATTTTTCAGCATGACAGGTACATTTTGAGTTGCCCTATCTCAAGAAAGAATCGTTGGAATGCTTTGAAACTTTGCAGAGTGTTTCTTAACCTGTTAAACCTTGTCCTGAGCCTAACTTTGTTTTTACCCTCTCAATTCTTTTATTGTTGCAAATGTTTTACATAATAATGAGGGTCGATACATTTCCAATTTTTTTTTTATAACAAATTATCACATATTTGCCATGCTATGTTTCTTGATATCCCAAATATTTTAGGTTTAGGACAAAGTGCATTCATTTGTGGACTTACTTGCAGAATTTCAACTCTATATGTTGAAAAATAATGATGTTATTTCGGTTTAAAGTAACCCTGTATTTTTCATACTGCGGTGGCCATTTTGAATAGCTAATTAGCATAATTATGCAATCGCTCATATGGTTAGAATTGTCTCTTATCAAGGAACACTTTGGCATATATAGGAAAATGTAAAATTATAAATAAGAAAAATTCATGTTTCTACCCTACGACTACCTTAAGGTGTTGCTAAACATGTGAACCATTTAAAAAAAATAATAATAGCTTTGGACATGGTTCGTTGGTTATATTAAGGTGCATGTTCAAATTATAAAGACCTTTTGGTCTGGTATCAATGTAGCGAAAGGTTTTCCTAATATGATAATAGTGGTAGAGCAGAAGTAGAATCTCTCTCCAGAAAGTATGAAGTTCCAGTGCCTGAGAAGTACACTGGTATCACAAGTGAGTTACAGCTGTGAATACTCTGAGCTGGACAATAGAGTTAGGCTTCAGAAGTATAAGTTGCTACTTTCGCTATAGTAACCCTATGTGATAATATAATTAAATTTGAAAAGGTAACTCAAAATTTAACAGTTAAAAATGTAACAAGTCAAATGAGTACAATTTCATAATTTATTATGTACATCTATATATTCTATTCTTGTAATGAGAAATTGGTGTTGGTAGATGGTAAAATGTATGATTATTTACAGTTACAAATCCAAATAAACAAGCGAAAAAGTCTAGGATTTATCTTCCACTAAAATTACAACAAAAGGATTGTCACATTATCTCTTGCCATCTAGTTGTCATCATTAGACAGTCGTTTTAGAAACTGCTCACAGTGTTTGTTGGATGGATACACATATAACTCATCTTATGTTATTAGCCACGTCTGCTCGAGGTTCCTGAGACACACTTGAATACGGAAGACTTTCCTTCAGCCCGCCCTATAACTACGGGGGACTAAGGTGTTGAAGATTGGTTGACCTCTAGGCTTCAGTTAGCTGGATCAACGATCTCCAAGTCTTTAGTTTCTCGATCAGGAATGATCATAAACATTGATCATAAAACCTGGAACAAAAGGTGGCCATGGTGTTCCAACAATCTCACCACCAACTGCTGTTCATGAGGCGACCATGTCACCAGTGTTTGTATATAAATGAATGAATCATGGTAGTATGTTACAGAGATAGCATGATAAGATAATGCATACTGTGCAGAATTAACAAAATACATGAATAACCACATGTGGGATGATACATGGGTACGATATAACCTTTGCCTTCCACTCATGGATGCCAAGTCACTTATGTACTTGCTGGTATGTCGTAAGCTTCCAGGCAAGAATTAGCCATGATATATTTGGCTAACCAATTAATGGTTATGCTTCCTGACAATGCCGGTGAAGGTTATCTCTGGTTAGCGTCATTCCCTTTTTTATTATATCTGATACAATCAATCAGAAATAAAATCTGAAATAAAATGATATTAGTAATACATATATCTTTAATAAACTTACATACCCTCTTAGGATTTATAAGCTCACGGTGAGACTGTTTTGGTTGAAGTTAATTTGCCCTGCATGCAGCGTGAAAAAAATAACTTTTCTTGCAGATGCTGTCTTCCAGTTTCTCACTCTGGCTTCTGGGTTTGGTGTGTGTGATTTCCAATGCGCCGCTCTGTCCTTATATTTCAGTCTCTCTCCCGTACCAGAAAGCACCTCTAAAAATCCCAAAAGATTTTCGTTTAATCTCTCGGTTTGAGGCGATTTGAGGCGATCTGTGCTTTTCCTGTACTTGCTTTTTCTTCTGTTCACTACACACTTATATCCTTCCTTCCTTCCTAGGTATCATTTCCTTTTCCCCATATGAGGCTTCCATTCTATCCAATTTATATTTAAATCCGTTTAGGTATGCAGTTATAATAAGTTTTAAAGATTATTAGCTAACTTTTAGCAGATGTGATGAAGGTGAAAAATATTAATTATCTTTATAACTATTTATATTTGAATAATATCCTTTTGGATATAATTCCTAGTCTATCTCCTTTGTTGAATTATTTTTATTTAATTGTATTCCAACCAGGCGTTCTCTTGTAGTTAATAATTAATGTCCAGTAAATGCAAACTTTTAAAGTCCGCCATACATTCCTATATAGCTATTTCCTCATTCTTCCGTAATATTGTCTAGCTTAACCGTAATTCACATTTCCCGTCTTCAAACTTCAAAGAAAGACCGCCGCGCTGTCCTTGCACTGGTGTGTGTGTGTGTGTGTGTGCACTGTGGGCGTGTATCGCGCTACAACCAAGCAAGTGTTATCAAATCTCGCTACAGAGGCATCTTCTTTAAAACAGTGCATGCACGGTTAACTTTTTGGTAACACATGCTGCAGTTCCTCCTTAATTTTCCGTTTCTCTATATCTGCTTTGATAGGATGACGACTTAAAAAATCGGGTCCAAGATTGTCCCGTCCTGGAATGTATCTCACATTGAACGAATATGGAGATAACAGTAAACTCCACCTTAAAAGTCGTGAATTAAATTTTTTAGACACTGCTAAAAACATCAAAGGCTAGTGATCACTTTCCACAATGAAGTGTTTCCCGTAAAGAAAAGGGGCGAATTTGTTCATCGACCAGACCAAAGCGAGGCATTCACGTTCAACGGTAGAATAATTTCTTTCAGCTGCATTTAACTTTCTACTGGCAAAAGCTACTGGTAATAGTTTATGTGGCAGTGTGTCTGCCCGCTGTAGTAATGTTGCTCCGATGCCTACATTGCTAGCATCCGTTCTTAGTACGAATTCTTGTGTGAGATCGGGAAGGGCAAGTATAGGTTTATTTGTCAGCTTATTTTTTAACTCTGTATAAGCCTGTTCACACTCCGCAGTCCATTGTATTTTATCCGGCTGACCTTTTTTGGTTAAGTCGGTTAATGGCACGCATAATGAGTTGAAATGGGGTATATATTTCCGATAAAACCCACACAGTGACACAAAGGATCTTACATCCTTCTTAGTTTGTGGTCTTGGTGCTTTTATCATTTTCTCTACATTCTTTGGGTCAGGAGACATTTGCCCTGTAGAGATAGTGTGACCTAAAAATTCCAATGTCTCACATCCAATATGACACTTAGTTGGGCGTGCTGTCAATCCCGTTTCTCTCAATCTACCTAACAACATGGAGAGTGCTACTATGTGTTCCTCGAATGTAGTGGTAGCAATCAGAATATCATCCATGAAGTTGGTGATATGAGGATTTTGTAATGGTCCCAACAATTTCCTCATCATTCTGGTGAAGATACTTGGAGCATTCTTTAAACCAAATGGGAGTACATTGAACTCGTAATGTCCATCCGGTGTACTAAAGGCTAACAGTTTCCTAACTTCTGGTTTCACTGGTATTTGGTAGTATCCCTTGCTTGGATCTACTTTTGAAAAATACCGAGCCTTACTCAATGTAGCAAACAACTGATTGGTGTCAGGTAATGGGTCTACCTGAGATTCAGTGATAGCATTTAGTTTCCTGTAGTCAATGCATAACCTGTGTTCACCACTAGGCTTCCTTAATAGCACCACACTTGAGCTGTAGGGAGATTCAGACTTTGAAATAATTTTCTCTTTTAAGAGATAGTCAATCTCATCCTTGAGTGCCTGTCCTTTAGAATAAGGTATACGGTATGTCCGCATACAAACTGGTGTAGGGTCAGTAATCGTCATGTCATACTCTAACAGATTAGTACACCCCGGCTTATCTGTGAGTACCTCAGCGTGGATTTCTAACACCTCCTGAACCTTTTTCCTCTGCTCCAGAGTTAAATGTTCACTCACATTAACCTGAGCATAGCTTTCCGTAGTTGTTAGGGGGTATTCCATAGAGGAAATTGGTTCATCCTGCATTTCTGTTGCAATGGCTAGGGTCATGATATGTGCAACTTCTGATGCTTCCCTGTCATAATACTTTTTAAGAAGGTTGACATGATTCACCTTCTCCTTTCCTTTCTTGTCAATCTTATAGTTGGTCCGAGAAAGTTTTTCCAATATGACGTAGGGACCCTGCCATCCAATTTGCAATTTATTATTGCTGCTGGGCAACAGTAACAGAACCTTTTCTCCCACCTCAAGTTCCCTATCTTTTGTTGTTTTATTGTAGTAAGCAGCCTGCTTCCTCCTGGCCTGTCTCAAGTTATCATTGGCCAGTTTCCAACTTGTTTTCAATCGAGCTGTCAACTCGTTGACGTATTGGTAGGAAGAAGTCACGGTTTCTTCTGCTTTTTCATCAGTCCATGTCCGCAACAATGCTTCCAGTGGACCTTTGATTGGTCGTCCAAACAACAATGTAGCTGGAGCCAATCCTGTGGAGTTATGTGGGACTTTCCTATATGCAAATAGTGCCGAGGGTAAGTATGTGTCCCAAGTTTCAGGTTTCTCACTAGCCAACTTTCTAAGGATTGAAATGAGCGTGCCATTGAACCGCTCTACTTGACCATTCCCTTGGGCGTGGTACGGGCTACAGTGATAATGTCTAGCTTGAAATAACCTGAATACTTCTTGTGTTAACTTTCCCCTAAACTGAGAACCAATGTCAGTCAATATTTGATGTGGGAAACCTAATCGGGTGAATATTGTTAACAGTGCCTCTGCCACATGTTTCGAATCTATCGATGACATTGCTACTGCCTCGCCCCACATAGAGCAAGTATCGACCAAGGTTAAGATATATGCATTTTTCTTCGTGGTCCTACTGAGGGATCCAACAATATCCACGGCAACACGTTCAAAGAGCGTTCCCATAATGGGCATTTCTCCCAGTGTTGCTGGTGCAGTCCTATGTTTAGGAGCTACTCTTTGGCATTCTGGACAGGATCTCACATACCTCTTTATGTCCTCTGTGATCCCTGGCCAAAAGTAGTGACAGGCTATCCGTTGTCCAGTGGCCCCTATTCCATATGTCGACTGAAGGGTATAGCATGTCCTAGCTTCATAACCTGCTCCCTGTATGATTTTGGCACTACAAGCTGTCCATGTCCTTTTGGTCCTGTTCCAGCTTTTCTATATAGTAGGCCATTTTTCATATATAAGTCTCCTTTCTCTGGAGGGTTATGGCTTTTAGGTAATTTGCCAAAGCAAGGCTTCAATGTACTGTCAGCAGTTTGAGCCTTTCTCATCTCTTCTGGATGAGTATTTATGATAGTGTCCTCCTCTTTCTTGGAGCTTGCCCTGGTCTGGACTGTTGCCATCACTATGGGTCTTATAGGTTCTCCTAGAAAGACATATCTACATCACAGTATTAATGGGTAGATCGGGTTGTCCATCACTGCTGCTTTGATCTCTCCTTCCACCACATAGCGAGATCTTATGTTGATACGGGCTATGGGCAGTGTCATGGTTCCTGCTCCCTTGACTGGTCCTCTGATTTCCACTGTTTCTGTGGTTATCTGTTCAGGACTCACCAGAGAAGAGCACACTATTGAGTCAAAGTCCAAGCCTGTATCATATAAGCACAGTACTTGGGTGCCATTCAAGGTCACTTCCTCACAGACAGGGGGATGATGGAGGTCCTTCTGACTATCTGCCAGGTCCTTCCTTACCTTGTTCTCTGTTGTAAGGCATGCAGCGTGATAAGGAGGGTTTTTCTGTCTGCATTCCGCAGTATTGTGGTTACTCATTTGGCAAGATATACACCACTTTCCTTCCTTTCTTGAAGGTTTCTTATCTGCTCCTAGAGGGTTTTTGTCTTTATAATCAGTTCTGTGTTTGTTCTTGTTGGAATTGTCCTTATGTTCATGGTTGATATAGTTTTGTGAAGGTTTGAAGTTCTCCCCCTGCTTCTTCTTATTTCCTGATACTTCTGACTGAGCTGCTTGATATCTCTCAGCCATGGTTATAATATCTTCCAATCTCTCTGCTCCTTGCTCCATAAGAAATTTTCTCATTTCTTGAGGCATGGATTCTCTCAGTTGTTCCATCATGACCATTTCTTTTATATCTTGACATTTTCCTAAGCTAATCCATTTAGTCAGATAAGTTTCCAATCTGGCAGAAAACTGGTGATAGTTTTCTCCTGGAAGTAGCTTAGCAGTTCGGAATCTCTTTCTATAAGATTCAGAATTCTTTTCGTACCTGACCAGTAAAGCTTGTTTTAAGATTTCATAATCTTCCTGGTCTTCTTTTGAGAGTTTTAAATAAACATCGTATGAAACTCCCCTCAGCCCCTGAGATAGTTTAAGGCTCCATTTTTCCTTTTCCAATCCATAGGTAGAGGCCAATCTCTCATATATATCCAGGTACTACTCAATGGCGTCCTCCTCAATAAATGGATCCAGGTGGAAACTCATGGCTCCATTTGCCGTGCTATGGTTGGAGCTACTCTCAGAGTGAGGTGAGCTAGCACCATGATTGCTAGCTGCTCCCTGGAGTTCAAGTTCCTTTAAACTTAACTCATGAGCTCTTTGTAACCTTCTTTCTTCAGCTTCCAACATTAGTCTCTTCTCTTCTCTTTCTGCTTCTAATTTCTTACCTTCTGCTTCCATTCTTTTGGCTTCTCTCTCTGCTTCCATTCTTTTGGCTTCTCTCTCTGCTTCAGCTTCCATTCTTTTAGTCTCTCTTTCAGCTTCAGCTTCCATTCTTTTAGTCTCTCTATTTAAATATTTATCCACTTCAGTTGTGATATGCCAAATTAGAGCATCTCCTGTCATACCCAAGTCTTTTCCTTCCTGCATAATCGCAGCTATAAACTTCACCAATTCAGCCATGACGCTTACTTACCAGAGGGTATATAATTTTATCTTCACTAACCAACTAACTTAATTAAAATCAATTAATTACTTTGAACAAGACAAATCCTTAAAACCTTGTGAGCGTTTCTATTTACTTCGTACTCAATGGTACTACTATTACGAAAAAATTTCTAAGTTTTTAGAATTTTTCAAAAAAATTTATTTTTACAAACTATTTGTGGCTCAAGATAGCAGAATACATAGATAGTGGCTCAGGATACAAAATAATATCCCGCGAAAGAGCCCCCAATGTAGCGAAAGGTTTTCCTAATATGATAATAGTGGTAGAGCAGAAGTAGAATCTCTCTCCAGAAAGTATGAAGTTCCAGTGCCTGAGAAGTACACTGGTATCTCAAGTGAGTTACAGCTGTGAATACTCTGAGCTGGACAATAGAGTTAGGCTTCAGAAGTATAAGTTGCTACTTTCGCTATAGTAACCCTATGTGATAATATAATTAAATTTGAAAAGGTAACTCAAAATTTAACAGATAAAAATTTAACAAGTCAAATGAGTACAATTTCATAATTTATTATGTACATCTATATATTCTATTCTTGTAATGAGAAATTGGTGTTGGTAGATGGTAAAATGTATGATTATTTACAGTTACAAATCCAAATAAACAAGCGAAAAAGTCTAGGATTTATCTTCCACTAAAATTACAACAAAAGGATTGTCACATTATCTCTTACCATCTAGTTGTCATCATTAGACCGTCGTTTTAGAAACTGCTCACAGTGTTTGTTGGATGGATACACATATAACTCATCTTATGTTATTAGCCACGTCTGCTCGAGGTTCCTGAGACACACTTGAATACGAAAGACTTTCCTTCAGCCCGCCCTATAACTACGGGGGACTAAGGTGTTGAAGATTGGTTGACCTCTAGGCTTCAGTTAGCTGGATCAACGATCCTCAAGTCTTTAGTTTCTCGATCAGGAATGATTATAAACATTGATCATGTTTGTTTGTTTGTTTGTTTGAATCCCTGGGCGCGAGTTATTCACTCTTTTGCCCTTTAGGGGACGAGTTATTTACTCGTTCATACCCTTGAGCCAGACCGCCTGGGGAGGCAGTGGCGCAGCCACCGCCACCCTTCTTTACATGGTCCGTGTTGCCACACGGCCGGGAAGCCACCCATCGTGACACCAGGCGATGGTACCGCAACCCGCCGTGCATCCCACACGGTATCAGACGATTAGGGAGTGTGTTTTGGGCTTTCTTTCAACCCCAGGGAGCATCCTAGACTCGAAACAGAGTACACCAGGCCCACTTTGGCGTGTGTGTACTGCCCCGAGGTTTGATAACTCTCTACCCTGCAAAGGGGGTTATACCTCCAAAGACAGTGGTGACTGGCAAAGAGGCCAGCCACCAGTGGGCTTTATTGCAACCCCAGGGAACTTCTCTTCGGGTTGCGAGGGTGCAATGCCACGAGAAAAGTGGTTCTCTACCCTGCAAAGGGGTTTATATCTCCGAGACAAGACGTATCGAGGGATCGGCACAGCCAGCGCCGAGCCTCCACGGCTGCCGAGTTGCATTACCAAGAAGAAACAAGCTCCGGCCCATCTGAACTGAGAGGACCCGGACCCGGGACCAAACACAGTCTCGATAGATCACGGCTCTGTTCATCAACGGCGTAGCAGCGACCGAGCCTCAACCACTGTCAGATGACGTTATCAGACACAGACACATATCACTGCCTCTACTTTACTGGGAAGACCCGAAAGCCGGGACCACACACAGTCTTGAGAGGACAAAGATCGCTTGCAACGAAAAACATTGATCATAAAACCTGGAACAAAAGGTAATGGGTGGCCATGGTGTTCCAACAATCTCACCGCCCACTGCTGTTCATGATGCGACCATGTCTTCAGTGTTTGTATATAAATGAATGAATCATGGTAGTATGTTACAGAGATATCATGATAAGATAATGTATACTGTGCAGAATTAACAAAATACATGAATAATCACATGTGGGATGATACATTGGTACGACATAACCTTTGCCTTCCACTCATGGATGCCAAGTCACTTATGTACTTGCTGGTATGTCGTAAGCTTCCAGGCAAGAATTAGCCATGATATATTTGGCTAACCAATTAATGGTTATGCTTCCTGACAATGCCGGTGAAGGTTATCTCTGGTTAGCGTCATTCCCTTTTTTATTATATCTGATACAGTCAATCAGAAATAAAATCTGAAATAAAATGATATTAGTAATACATATATCTTTAATAAACTTACATACCCTCTTAGGATTTATAAGCTCACGGTGAGACTGTTTTGGTTGAAGTTAATCTGCCCTGCATGCAGCGTGAAAAAATAAATTTTCTTGCAGATGCTGTCTTCCAGTTTCTCACTCTGGCTTCTGGGTTTGGTGTGTGTGATTCCCAATGCGCCGCTCTGTCCTTATATTTCAGTCTCTCGCCCGTACGAGAAAGCGCCTCTAAAAATCCCAAAAGATTTTTGTTTAATCTCTCGGTTTGAGGCGATTTGAGGCGATCTGTGCTTTTCCTGTACTTGTTTTTTTCTTCTGTTCACTACACACTTATATCCTTCCTTCCTTCCTAGGTATCATTTCCTTTTCCCCATATGAGGCTTCCATTCTATCCAATTTATATTTAAATCCGTTTAGGTATGCAGTTATAATAAATTTTTAAAGATTATTAGCTAACTTTTAGCAGATGTGATGAAGGTGAAAAATATTAATTATCTTTAAAACTATTTATATTTGAATAATATCCTTTTGGATATAATTCCTAGTCTATCTCCTTTGTTGAATTATTTTTATTTAATTGTATTCCAACCAGGCGTTCTCTTGTAGTTAATAATTTAATGTCCAGTAAATGCAAACTTTTAAAGTCCGCCATACATTCCTATATAGCTATTTCCTCATTCTTCCGTAATATTGTCTAGCTTAACCGTAATTCACATTTCCCGTCTTCAAACTTCAAAGAAAGACCGCCGCGCTGTCCTTGCACTGGTGTGTGTGTGTGTGTGTGTGTGTGTGCGCGCTGTGGGCGTGTGTCGCGCTACAACCAAGCAAGTGTTATCAAATCTCGCTACAATCAACTAGCCTTGTGGTTTATTCTTTAATCTGTCTGCGATCGGTGAATTTTGAAATTGCACGTAATTATGCTTAAACGTGTTGCACGTGCATGGTTCTTTATTTTATCTATTCATTGAACTGCCTTTCATTTAAATCGTTCTTGCTTTACATTTGATTTGATTTTATATCTTGCAAATAGGAATCCCCGTGATGAGTTTTTTTTTCCTTATATCTTTCATCTGATGTTAAAAGTTGATGGAAAATAACGCCAGTACCGTACCTGACAGAAGCACTTGTTAAATATTAGACTTACACCTCAGCATTGTTATACGACACTAGCATCAAGAGCACCCATAGTGGGGACACTAGATATGGATAAGGGAGATATACTGAGAACAATTAATGATTGCCTGTTAGAGAATGACACTGCAATAGATGAATCATCAAGGTTAAGACTGTTGGAATTTGGCATCAAACGTAAGGCTAGTAGAGATGGACGTATGAGAGGATGCATCCATCGTGTTTACAACCAGTGAGCTACAGGAACAGTTAGCATTCACACTCTTCGACACATACTGATGGAGACTGAGCACCTATGGGTTTGCCCGGAGTGCAATGATGTCAATTCTGTATAACAATAACAATACGACACTACCCTACGCTATGCTGTGTAATGATGTGATTTAACGTAATGTTATATTACATTTTATTATGTTAGTTTTTAAGTTATATTCTACTTCGATAGAATGCAGACAGAAATTAATTGCGTGGAAACGCACAATATAGACCTACGTGTACACATGCAGGTCAGATAGTTTTTCAGTTGTCAAAATTTTCCATTACGCAGCTCTTGCGCCTGCGCAGCTGCTTGTTTTGATGAAAAGTCATATGAATCACCCGTCGAAACTGCGTCGATTGCAGCAAAGGTTGCTTTCTGCGCATGCGTATCATAATAACCATACATTCGGCTACGCAGGTCACGGCCGAAACGGTTTCATGGAGAGGGGTTGTCTCAAAGAAACAATGCATCAGTGAATGTAATGCTTAATGTAGAGATGTAGTTTCACGTCTAGTTGTTTCATATATATATATATATATATATATATATATATATATATATATATATATATATATATATATATATATATATATATATATATATATATATATATATATATATATATATATATATATATATATATATATATATATATATCACCCGTGTGTTACCGGGGCCCGAAAGGGGAGCAAAGAATAGTAACACTGTCCCCTGCCAGGCATGTCGTAGAAGGCGACTAAGGAGGGTTGGGCATGGGGCCGGTTACTCCATCCTGTAAAAAATTTAAACCACAAAAAACTTCAACAAATATGGACAAGTCAAATAAAGGAAATAAAACACAGCCATCCAAGACAGGGGAAGGTCCTCTCGCGGGGAGGCGTACAAGGCAGTCCTTGTTCTGGAACCCGCAGGGCAAGAGAGGCAGAGGAAGACCAAGAAGTACATGGAGAAGAGAGTTGGAAACAGAGGTGAAAATGATGAGGAGAACATGGAAAGAACTTGAGATGATGGCACGTGACAGGAGGACTTGGCATGTGTTTGTTGAAGGCCTATGCTCCTTTGGGAGTGGAGGGTTATGAATGAATGAATGAATGAATATATATATATATATATATATATATATATATATATATATATATATATATATATATATATATATATATATATATATATATATATATATATATATATATATATATATATATATATATATATATATATATATATATAAAGAAGAAAGAAAACATCAGATTAAGTTGGGAGAACAGGTCCTGGAGCAGGTCGACCACTTTAAATATCTCGGAGCTATTATAGACCGAAAGGGAGGCATCAAAGAAGAGTTGGCCACTCGAAAAGCAGCGGCTGGGAGACTTTTTCAGGCCATAAATCGTGGATTCCTCAGCAAGAAAGAGGTTGGGAAAACGAAATGGCTGTATACCGCTCCACCTAAGTCTTGCAATGATAGGAAACTACAACCCACAAAAGCCAGATTTTACAGAGCGATGGTACAGAACAGGCCTAAAAAGCAATAGAACAGTGATGGTTTCATGTCTCAGCTAAGAAGTGGGAAACCCCCCATCCGACAAGTGTTTCGGCCCGATTACTCCTTTACACTCTAAGGGGGGCGGGCCGACTTGGGTCATGACTCCCAAGCGTCTCAGCTTCCTGTTGTCTTGTATCGAAAATGAACCCATTTCACTTATGGTAGCAACTTTTAAATCCACAACACCAGCCGCGGAGGCAATTGTGAAAGTAACAAAGAGAAGACAAATTATTCCGTTCGTTCCGTCGCCCTTCACAACTAAGGACATACACTGAGACATTAGCGCGCAGCCGACGAGCTGCGCGCCGCAAGCCACTGAAATTTACCTGACACTCTCCCTATAGTATACATCGCCTGTTGCCCCAGAGTCGCATCTCTTTCACTCGTACACCAAAAAACTCAGCGTTGTGGACTTAGAAAAATTTTGGTGTTTTCTGTACCGCAGCGTTTATGGTTACGATGTCCATCGTCCATTGCGGTTGTTCCACAGCCAGCCTGATGCCTTTTCGGCAGTTTCACTAAGCCTCTTCAGTGCCCTTGTTCTAGACTGTCCCTTCAGCCCCAACAGTTTCAATAAATCATACACTGATACAGCCACAAGCCCTCTTGCGCCCACTTCAACCGCCATGACCCTTGCACTGAATCCATCGTGTCTCAGATCCGCGGCCAGATTGCTATACTTGGCCGCTTTGAATCAATGTTGCTCGTCTAATCTGGATTCAAATGGCACGGTCAGTTCAATCAGTATGACCTGAAGCGTTGCTGCAGAATGAAGCACTATATCCGGCCGTCTCCGCGATTTTCTGATACACTCTGGATATGCCCCCCGTCCAGGTAGGTCTACCGCCATCTCCCAGTCGTTTGCACAGTCAAGAAGAGATGGTAAACTGCTACCAGGTTTACTCGGTTTGGGGTGTGCTGACTTTCCTGCCCTCAGAAAGTATGTGTTTGCGGTGTTTTGCAGGACTTTGCTATTCGCTTTCATTCTTGCCTGATCTATTGTCGCAGCAAGCTCATTTAGCACTTTGTTATGGCGCCAAGTGTATCGCCCTTGCCCTAATGTCACCTTACACGCTGAGAGCACGTGTTCAAGTGTCTGCCTCCCCTGGCACAGGGGGCACTGCTCATCATCCGACTTTCCCCATTTCACAAGGTCGGTGGCCGACGGCAGCAGGTCATACATTGATCTAACCACGAAGCTGAGCCTAAGAGGTGCCATATGCCATATATCATTCCATGTCAAGGACCTCTGCAGAGCTCCTTCCCATGTGGTCCATTGGCCTTGTTGGACCTGCTGCACTGCTTTTTGCAACCTCTTATCATTCTCAGCTCCTCGTATCTCCTGAACTACCATGTCTCTGCGCTCCCTGCTTGATGCCTTGGACCACCAGCGGATGTCACCATGCCCAAATCCCCGTCTATTCGTTTGTGTGTATCCGATTACCTCTCTCAGTTTGAGTGACTCTTCAGCAGCATCAACAGCTTCTTCCACTCTCCACTTCCTTCCCGTTTTCAGTGTGGGCTGAATGGACTTAACCACGTCATCAGCTGACTCGCGTAGCATCATTGCAAGCCTTGCTTTTCCAACTTTGTATTCTTCAACAACTGACTTGAAGGGAAGCAGAAGTTTTGACTTTTTGCAGTACAGTGCTACATCTGACAGACCTGGTGGTACCCCTAGCCATTTTCTCATGAACTTGTTGACCTTCTGCTCTATAGCTTCCACTGTTAAAAAGTTAGTTGCTTATCCTTTACAGGACGTGGCAATCAACCCCAGCTTTTATTGGCTGTTTGTGATTTTTCTAGGCAATTTTTTTCATTCAGTAGTTTGCCATTGCTTTCTGAACGGTACGGCGCTTATACCATTGTTAAAAATCCACACAAAGCGATTTGCTACCAAACCGCCTGCAGCAGGTTTCGAACCTGGTATATCTGGATTATGAAACTGCGTTCATATCCATTATGCCACAGACGCCGACAGCTTCCACTGTACTTGTGCTTATTTCATATATAAGCAGTGGCCACAGCAACTTCGGTATCAACATGAACTGGAGGCACCACAGTTTGAACTTTCCCAGGAGTCTGCTTTGGTCTATGATCTGTAGTCCTCTGTCTGCTATTTCTATTGTCTGTTGCACTGCCTTCGAGTCTTTTAAAGAGGCATCGTACACTCTGCCAAGACTTTTAACAGGTTCCTCAATGACAGTAGGGATTATTTGGCTGGAAACCGTGAATATGACCTCTGCTATCTGTGGCTGGGTGGGGCAGTTGGGGGTTGCTGTTTGTGTCGAGAGTGTTATGTTTAGATACTAGCTTGCCTGCTAGAGTTGGTGATTGCTCTCTTACAGTCTTACGGGAGTTAACCAGGTTCGGGGACTATCCTCTAAGCTGTTGTAGTTTGTGAGCAGTTAGTAAGAATTTATAAGTTTCTCAACAGACATTCCCTTCTTCCATTCATGGTTAAGGCCTAGCAATCATTTGACGACCTCTCTTTAGTGTCAACGTTTTGTTTAATGATCATAACATATGTACATGATGGCGTGAAGTTACAAACATGTATTTTTCATTCATAATACAAGTACAAGTTGCTCTCAATTATCTAGCATGGGGAATCGACATTGTATGAATCAGGCTTATTCAACTCCTGTCCACTTTTTCTTTCCAAATACCAGTTTGCGTTGATCCAAATACATATAAGCAGTTCTACTTCGGACAGATTAATTCATTGTTCTCAATGGGTTACGTTATATGCTCATATTCTGCAAAAATCGTTGGTGCTTATACAGGGCAAATTCATATCTCTGCATTTTACTCAAGATGCAACCTGCAGCCATGAATTCCTCTCTACATGATCAAGGGCTATCTTTCCTTGATATGGAAATATAATAGGAAATTTTATCACTCTACTTACAGTTCTCCTTGTATGGAGTATCTCACATATAATATACTAGGATAATGCCACTGTTAAATGAACACATCATTCAATTTAATCGAAAAATCCTCGAAAGTTTAGCAGCCTAAGGACAATACGTCCGGACACTATCAAGACTGATCTGCAACTCTTGGCTGGGTAAAAAGGCCGGCTTCGGTTTAGCTCAAATCTAGGTCAGCGTTGCTTCCTTTTTATTCATCTCTCGATTGGATAAAAAGTAATCTACGCTATTCTTTTTTTTTATGGTCCGTTCCTATTATAATTTTATGATTAAATTTTAACTAACTTCTATCAACCAAGCTATGGTCTGTATTTGTTATAAATGAAAGTTCCTAAAATGACGCATTCCCTGTCACATATAGATCCCGGGGCTCCGCAAATGTATCCCGTAGGGAGACATTTGAGTACTATCAATAACAAAAATTCATCCCAAAAACTTTCTAAGTCCAAAAATATTTTCAAGTTCAAAAATTTTCAAGTTCAAAAATTTTCTAAGTCCAAACGTTTTTCGAGAAAATTTAACGAAATTCCTACATCTGAGCTCCTATGTCTAT
Source organism: Oreohelix idahoensis (assembly GCA_024509875.1). Classification (NCBI taxonomy): domain Eukaryota; kingdom Metazoa; phylum Mollusca; class Gastropoda; order Stylommatophora; family Oreohelicidae; genus Oreohelix; species Oreohelix idahoensis. Next base: position 76,257 of record JAMPIV010015352.1, read on the forward strand.
ATGGGACTGTCGTCTATAAAGGGGCCTTATAGATGGACATCATCTCCAAAAATTTTATATCATCTTTCATATCACAACCTTATTTCATCAAATTTACCAATTGGCAACACTGGGAAATGAACAATAAAATATCTTATTTGCAGAACTTGGCTGCATTATCATAATCTATTACATTTCGTTCAAAAATATAGTCGATTACATTCTCTTAGATATGGTGGGGGGTGTTATCTCTTTTCTGTTCCTGTTATTTGCTCCATATTATAAGCCTGCAAGTACTTAAAAAGAATTTTTCTTCCTGGCGTACTTGTTTATTTTAGTTTCCAAGTACTCTGCAATATTCCAAGAAATGTCCAAAATCTCCAATTCCTGTGGTAATGGTAATCCACTTTCATAAAATAGCCAATGTTCTCATGGGTACTTATCATCTTCTTTTTTATTCTAGTGAATGAGCTACTTGCTCATTATTACATGTAGAAAACATCTCTAGACATAATATGCATATATTTTCAAACGATAATATAACCAGCATCATTTTTATAAGCAATCATTTTTGTCACAATAAAAGCATTAAAACCTCATGGCTTATCCTTATTTATTTATCTGAATGTTTCCTGTTATTGACATTTTCCAAATGGTAAGTGTATAAATTCGTTCCAAGTCCATCACTGTAGAGAATGTTCTATATTACATTTTTTTTTCTTCAAAATATGTGATGTTTGTCTCCAATATCCGTACAGGTAATACGTCTGGTGGTGATCCTGTCCATAAGTCAGTTATTTCTAATCATTCCTTCTTTTCTGTCAACACAGTATTTTTCTTGTGGACCCTTTCCTAGAAATATATATATATATTTTTTTTTTTTCTTCAAAGATCTTCTTTGGCTTACAATTCATCAATTTTCAAACATCAAATTATTCAGCAACCAACAGACGAATATGTTACTATCATATTATGAAATATAAGGGAAAAGGAAAATATAGTTTCAAATCATCATGAATTTTCGTATTACTTTATTTTCTCTGTTAAGACAACTGCTTATACTCTTGACAATATGTATCCATGTTGTCACTCTCAAGGCATCCTTGTATACAGTTTATATGTCTCTTTTTTTTTCATAACACCAATTTATCATTTATGGTGCTCCAATATCATTGTATCCTTTCTAGTCTTCCTGTTATCTTGAGAATTCATCCTTAGTAACTCCCTATGTGCCTTATCTAGCAATACCTTTATCAAAACACATCAAACAATTGTTTATGGAACAATCAACTGAGATGTAAGAACTTTCTTGACAACATGAGATGAGAAAAAATTTTGTACATTATGTCAACACCAGCTCTGCCTTCGCAAGTCGAAGGTTTTTCAGAACTATATTGGTGTTTATAACATCTGCTGCTACAGCCAGATGATCAATTTATTTATAATAATTTCATAATAATTTAAGTTAATTCCTATGGGGCATGAGGGTACATGTATTCCAATGGTAATCCATGATTCAGCAATATGGATGTCCAATCTGGGTACTCTTTTATAATATTATATCCATCTATTGTATATAGATCCATGACACGTCAATCCATAGGGGTTACATTGTTCTTGGTCCATATATCATAAGGGTGATCCAAGCTCAGTATTGTCACAATGTCTCAATCATTTTTCAATCCTCTGATTTGTTGTATTATTTAATTTAAAATACCATAAGCATTTTAATATAACCAGTAGCAAGCAATATTCATGTGCATTCATCTTATTATAATCAGGTTCACAATATAAGGCAAGTGGAAAAAATATCAAAAATTTTCTTTTCTCCCAAAATATGGAGATATTAACAATCTCTTGTCTCTTATTTATAATATGATCATTTTATTCCATTATTATTATTGTGTCTATAACCTCTGCGGTTTTATGGAATATGTATACTCCATTTGCATATCCTTTGTCCATGGGTGATCCAAATCTCATATAGTTCCATTATTTTCTGGGTGCATCAGCATTCAATCTTTTTTTTCTCATTTAATCTCCATTGTGTCCTTGACACTTTTTTTTGTTCCATAGGATTATCATATTTCATTTGTGTCTCCTGTCCAATAATGATCCATATATATAGGGTTCTCATATGCAGCAATGATATTCCTCCGATTTGTTCTATGTTCATAGAACCCAAAAAATTTCAATTATTTTCTCTGTTATTTCATAACAACCTCAAATTATTCATTTTCCATTCTAATGTGAGCATTAGTGCATAAACCGCACAGCAAAACATTAGTTGTGTCAACATAAAATTTCACCATAACCTAAAATGGCATCTTCATCATCACAAAACAGTTGCTTCTTCCTTAAATAGGACATCAGTGGTATCATCTGGTAATGGGGTGTTCAATGTGGGGGTCAGCATATACAAATGCTATAGAAGGGTATTTCATTTGCTAAGTCAGCATGTGCAAATGTCATTTCTTTAACATGGGGCAAAGGCATCATCAACAAATAGTTGCAATTTGTTCAATCTGGGGTTAGCATATACAAATGCTCTCAAAGGATTTTTTTTCATTTGCAAAAATCAGCATGCGCAAATGTCATTTGGGGTACTTGTCATAGGCAGTATCAACGAAATACTGCTGGAGTGTCAGAGATCATGCTGGTGGGGGTATGACTGGTAATGGGCAGTAGGAGTAAAAACTAATTTCTCACTCTGAAATGGTGATTTATTTTCTCTTGTTCTTTTCCTTTATGTCAGCTGCTAACATCAGAGCAGTCAATGTTTTACAATATTGGCTTATCATCATATCATCAAAAATGTGTGAGGGTGGCATATAACCAGATAACACATTCTATAAAAACATTCCAAATGTGTTCTCTTCTCATTTTTCTTTTATGTCTTGTCTCTTTTCATTTTTTCTTTTTTTTTTTCAAGTTCATTTCTTTTTTCATTCATTTATATCTTTTCTCTTTGATTTCTTTTCTTTGCATTTTCTGTTTGATTTCTTTTCTGGTTTGCAATTTTTTTCTTCTTTCTTTTCAATTTATCAAAATTTCAATTCTTTTCTGTCAATGTATCACAATTTCAGGAGAATGATAATAAACAGTTCTCTAAACACTAGAGATACTACCAATTCTAAACAATAGGGCTGCAAGCAATAGTTAAGGTCAGAAAAGAATTTACATAGTAGTGACTGCTGTCAATAAGAAGTGAGGAGAGGATACTGTAAGTTCTTGAAAGATAGGGGAAAATTTAAGATCTCCTGATTACAACATTATTGTAATTCGAAGGGATGGAAAGTGATTTGGATAGAAAAACTCATGTCTAGAATGTCATCTCAAAAATAGTGGAAAGAAAAATAGTAAGTTAAGGGGTGTGATAGTGGAGTGAGGAAAATCTTACAATAGCGAGTTAAAGGTTAGATATACAATTTCTTTTGCAACGTAACAAATTTTTTTTGTGAACATGCTAAGATAAATAAATCCTGTGGAGAAAAATAGGACAGTATGCCGTAATAATGACAGATGTCATAGTGGTGTCAGTGTGATGGATCGAAATGATATATAATAGATGAGTTAAGATAATTGGGAACAAAGATATTAGTATCAGGTAAGAAGAAAATTACTCGTGCAAGGGTGCCTGCATGAATGTGCACTAAGATGCACGGAAAATGAATCACCGGGCTCTGGAACTGTAAGGACAAGAAATCTAGTGAATGAAGTTACATTCTAAACATCAAAAACTGTCTGACTAATAAGTGTGTCTGTAAACAAGGAACATTGTATCTTTTGTGTTATCTTTATTTCACAAAACCATAAAATATCTAACTAGAATCATCTGTGGGCTGTTCTTGAGTGTTCTCTGGTCATCAGAATATTATGTCCGGGGAACAACTTTCTGGCATTAAGTCATCTATAACTGTAATAAGGCAATCTAGGACTGTCACTTTGTAACATAGTCACATAGTCTGAAAATAGAGTACATTTAAAAACGTTAGTACATTGTTAAAAAGTAAGTGCACATTTGCGTTGACCGTACATGGGATGGCATGTACATGAAGACACGAGGGCGTGTTTTAGGAACCGTCCCAGCCCCAGCGAGCTATAGCTGACCTCCTCATAGCCTCTGCCCGCTGGTCGATTTTTTCTGCAATTCCAGCACTGCCATAAGGAAGGCCGAACCGGGATCATCCTGTGTGGTGGTGGGTGCAATACTGGGTATGGCGTTGTTGACAGTGGGCACAGAACTGGAGATGGCGTTGTTGACAGTGGGCACAGAACTGGAGATGGCGTTGTTGACAGTGTTGACAGTGGGTACAGTACTGGAGATGGTTTTGTTGGCGTTGAGAGGTTGATGGGCAACTGAAGAAAACGTCAATGGGTGTACTGTAGCTGGAGGTGACATGACATTGACTGATTGTTGGGGCGCAGAGGAAATCGGTGATGATGGCAATGTAGCCTGGGAATGTGTGGCTGGAGGTGACATGACTGGCGGTTGTGGCAGTTCTACAAATGTAGCCACAGGAGGCGATTCGTGAGGCTCAGGAAAAAACGATTTAACTGTGGTGTGAACTTGTACTGGTGGGATGTTGAATATTGACTCGATACCACTATCTGCGTCTGATACACAGGACATTGTATCGTCATCATGTTCATTGGAGTCTGGTACTAATAAGGTGCTATCTGCATCACTAGTACTGGCTGTGTCTGGTAAATCAATGTCTGTTTCTTGTTCGTATAGTTCCACCATTTATCTGTCATTTTGTTCGTTGGGGTCTAACAAAGCTGTGCCGGGGCCGACACTGTCTTCTCCCATGTCTTGTTCCGTTTCGTCTTCATAAGGATTTGTGTTATATGGTTCCACAAACTGTTTGGGGATGGTTTCTTCAGGATCTGATTTTTCAGGGTGATCAGCTGTGTTCCTGTTGTATAGCAGTGGTTGTTCTTCACTAGTATTCCAGTCTGAACTGGGAGTGGGGTATGTATCGACTGACGAATGGGTCACTGCGATAGTACGTTTGAGTGTGGATAAACGTTGACTTAGGAAGGTCTGTTTGTGTTGCCACCGAGGTCATTCTTGGTTCATTCATAAATGTGTCTTGATGTTGTTTGATTGGGGTTGGTCTATTATGAAAGGGGTTATGTAGCGTCGTTTTTACTTTCACAGAACTGACCTGTTGACGTTCAAGAAATGGTCTTCGCCATGGATGTAGTGGTTTTACAACAGCACGAAAACCTTCATCTGTGGTGACGATGCATTCCCTGTCAGATGCATGGAGATTCTTTATTTCGTAGGTCCTATGACTTTTGACATTGGTGAATAGGCTTCGGACTGCGATGCGGCAATCTCTTCTATTTAAACTCGTCCAGTGATTCTTAGCACGTCTGTTAAAATGATACAGCGTACTATCTGTGTCCTCGGTATGATGTGTTGGTAGACATGGGTATCGTAGGTTTCTTAATTTTTCGACAGATTAACTTTCCGTCAGCAAATATTTCTTAGACATGTCAATCGGTGGGCTGTAATGGTTGTGCATGCGTTTGCTGCTGTTGTTGTACTCTTGGTGTGGGTATTTCCCCCTTAGGTCCATGTTTCGTTAATGCTTCTGCTCTTTATTTTTGGTTAGAGGACTGGCACGGGCACCATATAGGAAATGTGTTAATGGCGTGAAGATTCAAAAGGATGAAGATTTCATTCATAATACAAATGACAGTTGCTCTCAATTATCTAGCATGGGGAATCGACATTGTATGAATCAGGCTTATTCAACTCCTGTCCACTTTTTCTTTCCAAATACCAGTTTGCGTTGATCCAAATACATATAAGCAGTTCTACTTCGGACAGATTAATTCATTGTTCTCAATGGGATACGTTATATGCTCATATTCTGCAAAAATCGTTGGTGCTTATATAGGGCAAATTCACATCTCTGCATTTTACTCAAGGTGCAACCTGCAGCCATGAATTCCTCTCTACATGATCAAGGGCTATCTTTCCTTGATATGGAAATATAATAGGAAATTTTATCACTCTACTTACAGTTCTCCTTGTATGGAATATCTCACATATAATATACTAGGATAATGCCACTGTTAAATGAACACATCATTCAATTTAATCGAAAAATCCTCGAAAGTTTAGCAGCCTAAGGACAATACGTCCGGACACTATCAAGACTGATCTGCAACTCTTGGCTGGGTAAAAAGGCCGGCTTCGGTTTAGCTCAAATCTAGGTCAGCGTTGCTTCCTTTTTATTCATCTCTCGATTGGATAAAAAGTAATCTACGCTATTCTTTTTTTTTATGGTCCGTTCCTATTATAATTTTATGATTAAATTTTAACTAACTTCTATCAACCAAGCTATGGTCTGTATTTGTTATAAATGAATGTTCCTAAAATGACGCATTCCCTGTCACATATCTACCCTTTCCTGACTGATAGGCTTCTCGACTTCTTGGGTTTGAAGCTCATTCTGCACCAGCTGACTAGTTCATCCAGGCGTGCTAACATCCTCCGGGCCTGATGTTCATCTGATGTCAGAATTGTTGTGTCATCCATGAATGCTTTGAGCGGTGGCATGTGACACATTCCACCGAGCTTTGGGCCTATAGCCATTCCTTCAGCCGCATTGAGGATTACCTGCATAGCCATGACGAATAGTATCGGAGAGATGGTACATCCCATCGCAATTCCAACTTCAAGGCCAATCCACTTCGTTGTGTAATCTCTGGTTGAAAATCTGACAGAAAACCCTGCGAAATACAGCTTCAGCATTGTTGCAATCTCTTGTGGAACATGATACATTTCTAGGGCCTGCCACAACATCTGGTGTGGAACGGATCCATAAGCATTTGCTAGATCCAACCAGATTACATGGAGGTTTGTTCTGTCAGACTTTGCCTTTTGGATTGCTTCCCAGATCATTGCGGCATGCTCTAGACATCCTGGTGTACCTGGGATACCTCCTTTCTGAATTGTAGTGTCAATGTACCCATTTGCCAGGAGGTATGTAGTGAGTCTTTTCGCCATTACTGAGAAGAATATCTTCCCTTCCACATTGAGTAGTGAGATTGGCCTGAACTGACTGATGTCTGTGGAATCAAAAAGTTTGAGAAGTACACTGATCTAGAACGTAAGCTCTGACATTTTTAAAAACGGCGAAAAAACAGTTCTAGACATTGCAGTATTATTATTTTCTTTAAGTAAAAGTATCCCGTTCAACGCTTGATATAATTAGGATATGTAGTGTAGTAAATTTAATTTAATAGAATCTGATTCCCGATATCTAAATATAGTATATTCTGCACTCCACTTAGTCCAAACATTGTAAATTAAAACTGTAAAACTGTGTGAATGTAAGCGTGTGCCCTACCTTTTGGAAAAACAAACAATTAAAATAAAAACAAACAAATACAAAAAAGTTAGATTTATATTATATGGCAGTAAGATTTATATTATGTGTATCGTATTTCATAAAAATAACAATTCAAGATTGCGGAACACACCTCACGGTCCATGTGGGTCACGCCGGTATTTTATTTTTTCCTTGGAAAAAAAACATAAAAAATAAAACTTATTAGTCTAATGACAGCTATTGCTCATTGTTTTGCATCTGTTTCACAAATATCCATTTGATACATGATGATATCAATCAATACCTTTTAGCTCCCAAGGAGCATAGGCCTTCAACAAACACATGCCAAGTCCTCCTATCCCGTGCCATCCACTCAAGTTCTTTCCATGTTTTCCTCATTATTTTACCTCTTTATAAAGTTCTCTTCTCCACGTGTTTTTGTGTGTGTGTGTGTCTATGCCTCTTTTTCCCTGTGGATTCCAGAACAAGGACTATCTTGTAATGCTATCAACAGGTTCCTCAATGTTTGTCCTATCCATCGCCAGCGTCTTCTTCTCAACTCTTGTTCCACTGGCACTTGTCTGGTTCTTGTCATAAATTCCACATTTGTGACTTTGTCATACCATTTCAGTCCTTCTATTCTACGTAAACACCCGTTTATAAAAGTCTGCAACTTTTTGGTTGTTGTTTTTGTTGCTCTCCATGTCTCAGAGCCATACAATAGGACTGACTTGACATTTGAGTTGAAGATTCTTCTTTTCGTGTTGGACTTGATTTCTCTTGTTCTCCATATGTTTCCCAATACAATGAAAGCTCCTCTTGCTTTTTGTATTCTTATTTTGATATCACTGTCTGTCCCTCCAACTTTGTCTATATTACTGCCAAGATATGTGTACGACGCTAGATCTTTTAGTGGTGTTTCTTCAAGTTCAACCTTGTTATGATTTCTTGCATTTATTCTCATAATTTTTTGTCTTTTCCCTGTGTATTTTTCAGGCCCACTTGTTGTGACCTCTCATATAGAATTTTCATTTTGTCTTCATCTGATTATGGTTATGGGACAGAAGAGCCAAGTCATCTGAAAAATCCAGATTATCAAGCTGTTTAGTCAGATTCCACTGGATTCCATTTCTGTTGTGTGATGTCGATGTTTTCATAACCCAATCTTTTGCTAGTAAGAAAAGAAATGGAGACAAGAGGCTCCCGTTCTAATCCTAAAAGGTTCTGTAAGTTGTCCTTCGTGAAGAACTCTGCATGTCATGTCTTCATAGGTCTTTCTTGTTTAGATAATGATCTTCATGGGAACTCCATAATGCCTCATCAATTTCCAAAGTGATTCTACACTGTAAAATGCCTTTTCATAGTCCACGAATCCGATGTATAGCGGTGAATTCCATTCCAGACTTTGTTGAACTATTATTCTCAATGTGGCTATCTGGTCTGTACAGGATCTGTTTTGTCGAAAACCTGACATGATGATATACAAATATAAAATTTAAAAAGAGACTTTTCAATCACTGTGGAGTCTAGGGTCGCCGCCATATGTTGTAGTAACCATGAAAAATTGTCGAAGATTCATTTCTTGGACCGTTCTTGTGTCATGCTTGGTACGGTTTTGACTCTTATGGTAACATTGTCAGTTTTTAGCTTTCTCGAATAAAGGACTTTGGAAATAGCAAACGAAGTAGGAATCGCGATTAATGTGCGAACTATTGTAAATACCATTAATGAAACTGAACACATATTTATCACAAATTACTGCTTCCAATCCGTACTGTAACAAAAATTAGGAATATCTCTGCAAGATCACATGAATACTTTGTTGCAGGCTTCCTGCAAGGTATCAGCTGTATATGTGGCTTTATCCTGAAAAGGGGGGGGGGGGAGAAGAAAGAAAATAGATGATAATTATACTCAACTACGATTTAAAAGCCAAGCAGGCATTTCAAATATTAAAAAGACAAGAGGAGTTCTCAATGAACTCGGAAATATATGGAGATCAAAATAAGTCCAAAACTGAAATCAGAATCGTCAAACTCAAATGTCAAGTGATTCCTGTTGTACAACTCTGACAAAATATAGAACATACTATTGTTGTAGCATTTTAATAGTTTATATATTATTCTGATTGTGTTGGAAATCGCGAACAAGTTTGTACGTTGAATCGGCCCCTTTTCTAAAAATAAGCCATATGAAAGTCCGGCCACGCAGTCAGCCGCGTGACTTCGATTTAGAACTTTCTAGCTGAGTCATGCGACGTTTTGCATACGTATTGCGTCAGAAATGCAACGCAGGTCAACGGTATAAAAGCTCTTGATGCTGCTCCGCAGGCAGATTAACGCCGCAATTAACAAGTTCCACTGAGCAACCAAAGAGTACCATTGAGAAGAGCAAGACACGTTTGATTTTGATCTCAGATCGTTATATAGACTACCAGACATCAGCGAAGTTCATTGTACAAGACGTAAGTATTGGTTGCCACAAATTCAGTTGCAGATTACTAAACCATAACACTAGCTCGGGCGTTGGCGTAGCTGGGGAGTCCTTTTTAGGGCTTTATGCTAGCAGATAGATAATGTTGGTCCTTTTCAGGACTTAGTATCTATCAACGCTGATCGGGTTAGCAGTCAACAGAGCTGACTTTTTTGGGGGGATGGTAAATGCGCTTTGATATAACCAAATAGGTTGCAAAAACCGAAAACAAAGGTGTAGATCTATAAATAGAATTTGTAAAAGTTGCTGCAACGAAGTTTTCGTTAGTTTCTAGTAGCATACGCCTATATTGAGAAACATAAAACAGGCAAAATCCTCGTTTTAACATTTTTATTTATTTTCATTTGTTTATAGTTCGCAAGAGAACTACTTAATAATAAATGGGCAATTTCCTATTACTCGTGGGTTTTTGCTCCGCAGTGAATATGTTTAGTTATGTGTTTTTTCGTAGCAGTTAGGGTTAGGTTTAGGGTTAGTATTAGGTTTAGGGTTTGGGTTAGTGTTAACCCTAATACTAACCCTAACTGCTACGAAACAAGACATAACTACACATATTCACTGCGGAGCAAAAACCCACGAGTAATAGGAAATTACCAAAATAAATCATATTAATTTATTTATACCACACCACTTAGCCTACTAATTAGGCCCCTAAGTTTATCTAAAAAATTAAAAAAAAAAAAAACAGAACATAGAATTCAACATCATCATGTGACGTATTCTTTCCAGAACGTTGTCTCCATTACAGCTGCTCTGAACGCATCACGATTCTTGGCAAGTCGACCTGCATCAGACAAAGACAAGTTCAGACTCTGTGATGTCCTGGGTCCACATAGAATTACAAATTATATTATCTTGATGAAAACATTAACGATCTTATTTTTAACGATTTAATCGACGGACCTCGCAAACCGAGGCAAAAATAATTTAAATTTTTTTTTTTTCCCATGTTTTAGCGAGGCCAGCCACCATTCAACCCATAAGATAAGATCATCGGTTATATTAGGGCGGATGTACGAATATTCTTCTTCTTCCTCGTTCATCCTGAAAAGGACATTGGTTGCGTTGTGTCTGTTTACGCCATAGCTGCGATATCTGCGCCTTTCGGCCGACACATCCGACTTCAGCACGGCATTTTTTGGGACCGGGTTTGCCTTCCCTCTTTGATCCCTACTCTCTCAACCAGACTGCAGTGATGCAGCCTGTTTCCAGGACCACCACGTGGAGGTGGAGTAGGGTCTTGGTCAGCTCTGATTCGCTGACGCAAGCAGTCAAGCTATGGGTCGCTGACTGCATTCTCTATTGCTGCATCTTTGGGTCCCGTACGAATATAAAAGAGCTTGTATTCTGGTATAATTAAAATTGTTTAAATTCTATGCGACCAAGGTTGCCACTCAAGTTCTAGAGATAAATCCAGATTTTCTTTAAAAACCCAGAAATACCCAGATTATTTTATGCCTCAAATACACGCGATAGACGATGCTTACACAATCTTTTAGTGCAACTTTAGCACAAATAAGCTGTGTGCTACCAATTTTTATTTATTTCTTCATTTTTACTTTTTTTTTAATTACCAAAAATTAACAATTATATTAAAATGATTTTATTAACACCCTAATATATGAACTCTTGAAAATGAGATATTTTAACAGTAACATACTTACAGTAGTTACATTAACAAAATGTTCCTCAAATCAAATATAAAATGTTAGTTGAACTTGTTACTGTTGAAAATTGTCACTTGTCAGCGATTCGGCATCCATGTCGACAACTTCTCCTTCGTCAAAATCATATGAATGAATTGACAATGTGGAATCTTGATTGTGAAGTTCCAAAATCTTTGCATATCTCTGCCGACAACGTCCTTCACGCACATCTTCAACCACGCTTTTACTGGGATTAAACTTATGACAAACTCCAACTTTGGCAACTGCTTGCTAGGCTAGTATTCGATTGGAAACTGTTTCACACAAAAGCTTGTTGGTTTGTTTAGTTTTAACTAAGTTAACCCTCGAAAACACTCTTTCGACACATGCTGAGGAGTGAGGTAGTGCCATAAGCGTGCACATGAGGTCAGCCAAAACATCAAATTTCTGGTTATTAGCGTCTGTTACTTGTTGCAGTCCCAGCCAGAATGCGGGCGGATCCTCATCCACCAGATGTCCAAGATCTTTTCGGTACGATGCCAGTTCTCGCCATTGATCAGACAGACGATCAAGGCTCTCTTCTTCTTCTTCATTCGTTCTGAAAAGGACGTTGGTTGCGTTGTGTCCGTTTACAGCGAAGCTGTGATATTTGCGCCGACACATCCGACTTCAGCACGGCATTTTTGGGACCGGGTTAGCCTTCCCTCTTCGATCCCTACTCACTCAGCCAGACTGCAGTGATGCAGCCTGTTTCCAGGACCACCACTTGGAGGTGGAGTAGGGTCTTGGTCAGCTCTGGTTCGCTGACCCTGACGCAAGCAGTCTAGCTATCAGGCTATCTTCTGAAACAACTGTTGGGAACTGCGCTGCTAATGGAATGACAGAAGGTTTGTTGATCTGGAGAGCATGCTTTGGATCCAACAGCTGATGTAAAGGAGTAAAAAAAAAACGTCATTGATGTGGTTAAAAACAAGAATTAAATTTAAGTGGAATAAAAAATATATTGCACATAATGTTTTACATTTAATTATAATATAAATATAATGTATAATGCTCAGTGCCCAGAATATACATACATTGTAAATGCCAATTGTCAAATATACCCAGATTGATGCAGATTTGGAAAAGAAATACCCAGATACCAAGAGGGAAGCCAAAAAACCCAGATCTAGTAAAAAATACCCAGCTGTGGCAACACTGTATGCGACTGATATTTAGTATGGCCTTTAAAAAAAAATTAAGTAAAAAAGTTGCCAGCAGCAATTAGCGGTTAAAATTAATTCAATTACAGTTGCTAACATGCATAACTGATAACATTTCATATTATCAGTAAGTACCAATATATCATCAATAAACAGTATTAACACATCCATAGTGCATTGTGAACAAAATACAAGTAAATAAATAAAATAAAATAAACATTTTAAATCCAGTGGCCTATATATTAGGGTTCCCATTCGTCCCGTTTTCCCGGGACAGTCCCGTTTTTTTAATAAAATGTCACGGTGTCCCGAATTTATTCCAAATGTCCCGCTTTTTAAGGGTCCTTCCTAAAAAAAAAAAAAATCTTTGGGTAACAGATTTTATTCCGTGTTTTAGTAGTGTTACTTTATCAATTTCCGGTTACAGTGGACCCTCGGTTTGAATCTCGAACAAAAATTCGAAAGTCGACCAAAACAGTGTTCAGTGAGCATCTACCAAATGATTTAACTACAGGAAGGCAGAAAAGTTTCTTACTACTACTGTGAGAAATCCGTTGCAAGTATTAGAAAAAGAAGGACACATAACAGTTGAAAAGTTTCAAAGCTATGCAGTAGATTTCTATGACACCTGCATTGAATATATTCAGGAGTGGTGTACACCATTTCTTACGCCTCTTCAGTCTATGGATTGGATACATTTGAAGGGAAAGGAGTCTGTGACTTGGAAGAACATCCAAGAAAGCTACATATTCAAGAAGACAGTGTCACCAAATTTTACTGTGAATGAAGAGGACTTATTTGATGAGTTTGCATGTGTGAAAAAATATTGTGAAAGCAAATTTGATGTGTGGAGTGAACTGAAGGAACAAAGTGTCAGTGAAAAATGGTGTGAGATGTTCGCTCATTTTACAAAGCAGGATATAAATGCTGAGAACCTGAAATGCCTAGTTAGTTTTTGTTTGGCACTGCCAGGATCCAATGCAGCTGTTGAACGTATTTTTTCATTAATAAATGCGCTGTGGACAGACGAAAAAAAAAAAAAACAGACTTAAAATTGAGACAGTGAAAGCTTGCCATTATAAATGCCAATTTTAAGGATTTCTCTTGTGCTGAGTTCTATGTCCAAATATCAGAAGAAAAAAAAAACTTCTTGAACAGGCCCATAAATCTGATAAATATTCTGATGAATCTGAAATATAAACTTGACTATTGTGTATTTTTTAAAGGTGCGATTTTTCTAATTAAGTATGTTTGTAATTTAGAATTTTTTTTTAAAGTGGAAGTTGTGTTAGTTAATGTGTGTATTTTTATACCAGTATCTTATTTTAAGTGCAACATATAATATATAATAGATTTATTTGTGCTTTACCTTAATTTTTAACATGTCCCGTTTTTTTACAAAATGTCCCGGGTTTTTTAGGTAAAAATTTGGAAATGTCCCGGTTTTTTAACAAAACATTATGGGAACCCTACTATATATTCATTCGTGTACTGCAATTTTTAATTCTGCATTTCAGACCAACGGAAAGATTGTTGAAACAGCTGTAGCAACAAACAGACATGGAAGTTGTCGTTAAGGCTTACTTGCAAGAAAATGATTCCACATCTGAGGTACGCCGGATTGCTGTATCTATGGCAGACCAGGGCAGCAATAAGGACATCTTTAAAGAGACTGTTACCAAAGTGGGAAATGCATTCCCAAAACTCGCTGATAAGAATTTTTCACTCAGGTGGAAAGGTAATTCAATCAATACCCTTTAGCTCCCCGAGGAGCATAGGCCTTCAACAAACACATGCCAAGTCTTCCTGTCCTGTGCTCAAGTTCTTTCCATGTTTTCCTCATCATTTTCACCTCTGTATCCAGTTCTCTTCTCCATGTGTTTTTTGGTCTACCTCTGCCTCTCTTTCCCTGTGGATTCCAGAACAAGGACTACCTTGTAATGCTATTAACAGGTTTCCTCAATGTGTGTCCTATTCATCGTTATAAATAAACAATACACATAAAGGCATGTTTCAGCCACTCGTGATAAATAAAGGCATGTTTCAGCCACTCGTGATAAATAAAGGCATTTTTCAGCCACTCGTGATAAATAAAGGCATGTTTCAGCCACTCGTGATAAATAAAGGCATGTTTCAGCCACTCGTGATAAATAAAGGCATTTTTCAGCCACTCATGATAAATAAAGGCATGTTTCAGCCACTCGTGATAAATAAAGGCATTTTTCAGCCACTCGTGATAAATAAAGGCATGTTTCAGCCACTCGTGATAAATAAAGGCATGTATCAGCCACTCGTGATAAATAAAGGCATGTTTCAGCCACTCGTGATAAATAAAGGCATGTATCAGCCACTCGTGATAAATAAAGATATAGACAACTAGACATGGGCCATCACTACAGTTTTTTTTCTCTTGCAGTGTTTGTTTTTAATTCATGAAGAAAAATAGGTTGAAATGAAGAACAGTAGGATGTTTTTTGATGCCATATAAAGAGTTGCTCACGCTGTTAGGATTAAGGTTAAGAGTTAGGTGTATAATTCCTACTCCTTACCCCTTATTACCACATCTCTGACTTCTGTTGAACACATGTCCTACTGTTCTTCATTTCAACCAACTCTTGTAGAAAGCCTGTGCCAGAGCACTTCCTGCTCTTGCAGTAGTGGTCTCTGTAACAATTAGTTTTTAATGTCAGCCATATTCACAACCTCACATTAATCCAATCATTTCTGTTTGCCAAAGGAAAATGTGGTTTCTTTTTTTCCCTATTTGTTTGTCTGCTCAAAGACCCCCAGGAGCTACAACAAATAATTTGTGTTTTTGCTGCACAGTCCTTCTCCAGTCCATACACGCCAACTAGCACAGGTTACCCATACTTTGTACAGGTGTTTTTAATTTTTATTTTCAAACAATTATATACATATATAATTCTGACTGTCAGAGGTCTTTCTCCAAGCAGAAATAGACAAAATGATGACTCTGTCACATCATTTTCGGTGTTAAATAAATTCAGACATTTGTTGTTTGGGTTTTAAAAGGCAAAGGGCACATGTCTCAATTATAATGCAGCCCACACTGGAAGAAAATATTTTTACATGAATTAAAACTCTTTCGATATATTTTTTCAGTCTTTGTATGGATTTTTTTGTACAAGTTTTTCATCTCTGGGGGTTAGCATGTATGCCAGTCCTCTGTGTTCTTGGTTGTCTTTCTCCAGTTCTTTATCTCTAAGTCATGTGGGTCCAGCTTTAGTCTCTGTTCATCATCATCATGTATTAGGCACCCTGTGTTAGAATATTCATACTGTTGTTTTGTTCATTTATTTTTTTTAATTAAAACGCTTCCTTCTTTACAATATTTCCAGAGTCGGTAAGAACGTTATGAATAACAGCTCTTAATAAATGTAGTACATTCAACAGGAACAATTTGAACAGCTTGATAAGACGTCGCTGTAGAATAACTCTGCATATTTCTTCTTCGTTCACCATGGGTAGTCAGCTTGAATATGTTCAAAGAAAGCAGAGGTCAGATTGAGGCTGTTGATATCTCCATAGAATTTTTCCAGGAATGGTACTGGTGATGGCCTTAAACGCTTTTTCTGTTCCTCATATGTTGGGCACCTTTGAAGCAGATGTTCAGCCGTCATTTTGTTGGTGCCACAGTTACACTCATCAGTAGTTCCTATCTTTAACTTGTTGAATAGATGGTCTCCCAATCTGTTGTGACCTGTGCAAAGTTTGAAGATCATGACTTGTTCACTTCTGCTGAGCTGGTAATATGCATCATGTTTTGCGTGGCCTGGATGCTCTACTTCCCACGTGCTCCTGTATCTGGGCTTGATAAAACTCTTGACCTTTTCATAAGTGTCTACAAAAATAACTCTGCAGATTTTATTTAACACTGAAAACTTCACATCAGTCGCCTTGTAACAACATGTCTGAGGGTGCCTTTGCCTTCCCTTATTCAATAGCAGAGCTAGCTACCCATTTTTAGAGCTGGGTAGAGTGGATTGTGACATGACCTGATTTCGAACCTGGTCCCATTGCTTCAAGAAGCAAGCACCTTTGCCACTGTGACACATATTGTCATCATCATCATTTTCCTTTGCGCTCCTTACGGAGCATGGAGCCACCACTGCAGCTGGTCCCCTTGCAGGAAGCCTGCACCAAGCCTTGACATACTCTTGTAGTGATGGTTTCTACGGCAATTTGTTTGACATGATGAGGTTGCCAGCCTCATACATAACCTCATTAGTCACCGCGTATGACATGCCTGAGGGCGCAACTGCCCTGATCTTTCTTTGTCTCTTCCAGCAACCCCTGGTGGTCTCACCTGGTTGGAACATGAGGCAAGTTTATACGATGATTTTAATTAATTATAATTTGGTTTGAAACGTGTGGCATTACTTTACCTTCATGATGGCTGCATAATAAACTGAACTTTTCCTACTGACCAGACTCAGATGGAGACCTCATCACGATGTCCTCTGATGAAGAGATGCTGGAAGCACTGTCACATTGCCAGAACTCCCCTCTTAAAGCCTTCATTATGAGTAAGTAAACGTTATTATAAGTAAGCAAGAACTCGTCTACGGAATGACCACTTATATTGTATAATGCATTTGTTAAAATAGATCATGCTTATTGCTGTTTAGTACATATATTTTATGTCTATCAAAACTGTTAGTTTTACATTTGTTAGACATTGTGGAAGCCATTGATTTCGCAATGGTTGGAGAAAGAGAGAAAACTCCAAAGAAATAAGAAGGAAGACATTAAGGGACACACAATACTTAATAATAAGTAAATTTTGGCATCAACAAGTACATGTATTTTATTTAGTAATGGTAGATGGACAGTGACTTTTTGATCACCATATACTTGTACATGTTAAGTGTTACTAAATGCAAACAAAATTACAGCAAATCAAATCTTTAATAATTTTGCTTAGGGAAAAAAGAAAAAAAGGTCATACTATATTATGTAGTTACAGTGTCCTCATTATTGTGTTGTTCACTGTGTAAGGACATTGTGAGACAGAAGTCAAAGCACACAGCTGTTTTGTTCACTGTGTAAGGACATTGTGAGACAGAAGTCAAAGCACACAGCTGTTTTGTTCACTGTGTAAGGACATTGTGAGACAGAAGTCAAAGCACACAGCTGTTTTGTTCACTGTGTAAGGACATTGTGAGACAGAAGTCAAAGCACACAGCTGTTTTGTTCACTGTGTAAGGACATTGTGAGACAGAAGTCAAAGCGCACAGCTGTTTTGTTCACTGTGTAAGGTCATTGTGAGACAGAAGTCAAAGCACACAGCTGTTTTGTTCACTGTGTAAGGACATTGTGAGACAGAAGTCAAAGCACACAGATGTTTTGTACACTGTGTAAGGACATTGTGAGACAGAAGTCAAAGCACACAGCTGTTTTGTTCACTGTGTAAGGACATTGTGAGACAGAAGTCAAAGCACACAGATGTTTTGTTCACTGTGTAAGGACATTGTGAGACAGAAGTCAAAGCACACAGCGGGCAGGAAACGATTATGAGAGGACTGCTTGCATTAGGACAGTTTTAATAAGGCCTTTTCAAATGCTGTGCTCCACAGGGAGCTATGAGGCAAAAAAAAAAAAAACAGAATTTGTTTGATTTGTGTAAATCCACACCAATGCTGCCCCTCTTATTTTGTTATTTCTTGCGATGTTAACCTTGTTATAATTTGGAGCGGAGCGGACAAATGAAATATCAACTATTTGTTAATGAAATAATACTTTTCAACATAATTTTTTTTTTCAGTTGATGGCATGAAAGAAAGTGCATCAGAAAAACTTGAGGATGTGCCAACTGATGCTAACCAAGAGCCAAACATTGGTGAGGATAAAGCAGGAGACCATAAGAAGGAGGATCCCTTTCAGGCAGGCCAGCCATTTATGGGGATGCCTTTTCACCCCCCTCCAGACTATGGCTTTTGTGACCCGCTGAATTTCCAAGGCATGGGTGGAAGAGGTCACCCAGGCAGTCACAACCCTCGTGGCCACTTTGGATTTCATTTTGGTCATCTTGGTCCACGCGGCCACAACTTTGATCATCTGGGCCCTCGTGGCCATCACTTTGGACACATGGGGCCTCGTGGTCATCACATGGGACCTGATGGCCATAACTTTGAACACGTGGGACCTCAGGGCCATCATTTTGGACACATGGGGCCCCATGGTCATCACATGGGGCCTGATGGCCATAACTTTGAACACATGGGGCCCCGTGGTCATCATTTTGATCACCTTGGTCCTCGTGGCCATCACTTTGGTCACCATGGCCAACATGGCTTTCATGGTGGTCATTTTGGCCACCATATGGGAATGCATGGCACCTTTGGAGACCAAGATTACTCTGAAGGATTTCAATGTGGAGACATGTTCTTTGGTGACCATTGTGGCGAGAAGACCCATCATAAAGAAAGTGGCTGGAAAGCTAAATTGAGAGTAAGTACACTAAATAAAGTGATACCAAAAAGTCACTGTACACCTACCAATCTGGACTTGCTGTCTTTCAGTGAAACAATGATAATGCCTAAGAAAGTATCTGACCAGAAGAAATAAGAAATTAGGGGACACAGAAGACTTCATAATAATAGGTACAAAGTAACTTTTGGGACCAACAAGCACATGCAAAAGATTTGGTAATGGACTATGACTTTTTGATCACTATATACTTGTACATATTTATGTTTAGTAAATGCAAACAAAATTACAGCTAATAAAATTTTTAATAATTTTGCTTAGGGAAAAAAGCCACACTATATGATATAGAATACAATATTATCGTTCCTTGTGTTTGGTTTCCTGTGGAGTATAGAGCTGCTGTTATTTCTCTCCGCCAGTTTTTATTTTGGGCTGTCTTTGTCAGATCTGCCCTTTAGGCTTCATGACTGCCATTTCTTCTAGCATTCTTATTGGTCTCCCCACTTGTCTGTTCTGGCATTCTTCTCCGGGTTCTCATTGGTCTCCCCACTTGTCTTTGTGGCATTCTCCTACAGGCTCTTGTTGGTCTCCCCACTTGTCTGTTCTGGCATTCTTCTCCATGTTCTCATTGGTCTCCCCACTTGTCTTTGTGGCATTCTCCTACAGGCTCTTGTTGATCTCCCCACTTGTCTGTTCTGGCATTCTTACTTCTCTATTCTTCAGTAGGTTCCAGTCAAGGTTGTGTCTGGTTGTACTTGATGGTTGTTTCTTGGTTGTGTATCTTTAATTTCTAGCAATACAGAGATAAATCATTTAAAATTATTATGTATCAACTGTTTTGCCCTGTCTAGTTCCTGGGGGTCTCTGAGGCATGTTGTAAGTAGCTACTAATATGAGGTTGTGCACAGTACTGGCAACCTCATCATGTCTTCTTCTTCTTCTTCTTGCGATCGCATCTTTGATGATTACACCGTCAGACGAGTTCTCATGATGAATTCGACTGTTGTTTGAAGTTCCTCTTTAACTCCATATAGCTTTGAGTTTAGTGTTGAGTCATTGGGCCAGTATATCTTTCTTAACTGGTCATACAGAGGACAGTACTGTAGAACATGCTCAGCAGTTTGTTCGTTTAATCCACATGTGCACAGTGGTGAAGCAGACAATCGTAGCTTGTGCATGTGTTTATTCAGTTTGTTATGCCCTGTCCTGAGTCGAAAAATAGTTGTCTGTCCCTGCCGGTCGAGAGTGTGATAGTCGTCTTTGGGTTGGTTCTGTTCTCTTCTGATAGTCTGGATAGCTCTCTTTTTCTCAAAGTATGTGACTTCATTATCTTCTTGTTCACATTCTCCTCCCTTTTTTGCAATCTGCCTTTTCATTTCCGGGTACACCACAATGAGATGGTACCCACTGAAGTATGGTTCTCTTTTTGGCAGCTACCTTGTTTAGTTCATTTCTCAGATGCGGGAGTTTACCACCCTTGAGAGCTTGCAGGACAGACAGTGCATCTGTGAGGATGACTACCTGGTGGCAGTCAGAGTTGGTGTTATAAATCATATTTGCAGCTTGCTCTAGAGCTTGAACCTCAGCTGTATAGTTGGAACAGAATTTACCAGTGGGAATGTGCCTAGTCTCATAGTGGTTGTCAGGATATGAGATAAAGATACCGGCACCTCCATTCCTAACAGCATTAGTTGCTGATCCATCTGTATAGGCATGTATCCATGATTGATCGGGATAGCTTTCTTGGATCATACTCAATGTAGCAGTTCGTTTTTGCAGATCATTATACTCACATCCACTTGTGAGACCACTGACTGTTGTATTAATTTGGAGGGCACTGCTGGCCTGCTCCCATGGTACAGGGTATAGGGTGGGCTTCAGTGGTGTTGTCTTCATGGATAGGTCTTCTTGATGCTGTCTTATAAGTCTTTTCCCCCGATGCACAAAGCTGCTACGCTTTAGACGTCCCAATGCCAGATCATCTAGTCTTGCCTTCATTGGGTGCATTGGCATACTGTTGTACTTTTCCATCTGGATCATGGTTTTTGTGTCTCTTCTATGGGACAATGTCTGTAATCCAGCAACCTTCTGCATCTCTGTTATTGGTGTAGTTTTCATGGCTCCTGTAATGAGCCTGAGAGCTTGATTTTGCACCTTGTCCAAAGACTGCAGATGTGAGTTAGCAGCTGATGACCATGCTGCTGAGCTAAACTCTAAGTGTGGTCTTATTACTCCATTATAAATCTTCTTTAGATTTCGTTCATTTGCTCCCCAGTTGGTACCTGCTAATTTTCTGAGTATGCCTAGTCGTCTTCGGGCCTTTCCTTCTGCATTTTCAATATGCTTATTCCATGTAAGCCTTTGGTCAAATGTCACCCCAAGATAGGTGGGGTAGCTTTCTTCCTTGATCACGGTTGTCCCTAGGTGTATGTTAGCTGATTTGTCCTTGGGGGCGAGGGAGAACAGTGTTGTGGAGGTTTTGTCTGTGTTTATTGTGATAAGCCATTTCTCTGCCCATGACACTAGCATGTCTGCTGCCCGCTGCATTCTATAATTTGCTGTGGTGACATTTTCATCAGCGCACCAGAGTACTAGGTCATCTGCATATAAGGCAGCTTTAACTCCTGCAGGGAGATCTTTCACCAGGTCATTGATGTAAACAAGGAAGAGTGTTGGGGAAATTACTCCTCCTTGAGGTACCCCCTGATGGAGCAACACTTTTCTGCTCTGCAGACCGTCAAGAGTGACTCTAGTTCTCCTGTTATGCAAGTATGACTGGATCCATTTCATCATGTTGCCTTGGATTCCACTTCTCCTAAGTTTTGCAATGAGGCCATCTTTCCACACCTTGTCAAAGGCCTGCTTGAAGTCGACCCAGATCGTTAGGACCTTTTTCTTCTCCTGGAAGGCATCTTCTATTGCTTGAGACAAGTAAGTAACTTGGTCTTCTATACTGTAGCATTCTCTAAATCTAAATCCAGCTTGTTCCGGCACCAGGATCTGCTCAGACTCTAAATACCATTTCAATCTGTGGTTGACTATTCGCTCCATAGTCTTCCCAACACAGCTTGTGAGACTGATTGGCCGGTAACTTGCAGCCTCGGTCTTACATTTCCCTTTCTTTAGTATGGGTATTGTGATGGCTTCTCTCCATACTTGGGGTACCGTTCCTTTCAACCAGCTGTGGTTGAATATCTCAAGCAGTTTTGTCTTTGCTGCTGAGCTCAGATTTACTAGCATTTCGTTGCTGATTTTGTCTGGGCCGGGTGACTTTTGAAACTTAAGCTTGGAAATAGCCTTCTGTAGTTCTCCTAGTGTGATGGGTTCCCTCATTGGGGCAGGAGTATCTGTCTGTCCCATGGTTGCCAGTATTTCTTTTCTTATCTCTCTCTGATGGTCTATGTTAATGGGTAAGTTGCTTTCTGAACTGTATCTTCTAGCAAACAAGTCTGCAGCTTGTTTTCCTCTGAAAAGTTTGCCACCTTCATCCAATGTGATAGTCTGCCTTGGTGAGGAATGCTCTTCATTTAGAGACTTGACTAATCTCCAAAGTTTCCTGCCGTCTTTCTCAAGGTTCAGCGATGCCGTTTTAGTTCTCCAGCTTTTCCGCTTTTCTTCTAGCTTTGTTCTCTGAAACTCTGCTACAGCCTTTTTCCATTTGTTGTGAGTTTCAAGTGAAGGCTGAGACTCTGCGTCCTTTCTAGCCTTGTCCATAGCTTCCTGACGTTCTTGGAGTGTGCTGGACCAGTATGGTATGTAGTTACGCCGGCATCCTTTGGGAATGGTTTCTTTTGCAGCTTGTAGTATGCATCTGTTGAAGTCTTTTACCACTTCATTAATGTCTCTGTTCTGTACCTTGAGGGTAGACAGCAGCGTGTTCACCTGATGCCTGAATAACCCCAGTTGGCTTTTTTGTAGTTCCATCTTGTAATGGCTGGGCCTGTACTGAGAGTTGCACTCTGGACAGTAAGAAAGATTGGGCGATGGTCGCTTCCCCCTAGTTGGTCTCCTACTTCTCTACTAATAGATCCAGCTATATCTGGTGTGGAGAAGGCAAGATCTGGTGTTGAGGTTGTGTGCCATCCTCTGGAGTAGAAGGTAGGAGTATCTGTGGCATTATTGACTAGGATTAGGAAGTGATCATCTTGCCAAGTTTCAACCTCTTCACCTCTGTGATCCAGATGGTTATAGCCCCAGCTCTGGGAGTGGCTATTAAAGTCTCCAACTGCTATAAAGTTGGTGGCTGGTACCTGTATAGAGCTGAGACTCAGGGGTTTGTTGTTCGGACAGTAATAGTTCAGGAGTTCTATTTCCATCTTGTCTACCTTTATCTGCAGCAGCTGATATTCTGCTCCATCCATGAAGGTTTTCCTTTCGTGTGCAGGAATGTTATTCCTTACAAGAGTAAGTACTCCTCCTTTTCGTCTATCTTGTCTGTCGGATCTGAAGCATTGATATCCCCTTATTTTAAAGGTTTGATCTGCTTTCAAGTGAGTCTCTTGGATACAGCAAACACTGACTTGCTTCTCATACAAGATGTTTTCCAGCTCTGTCTTTTTGCTGTATCCAGCCTGCTTGCTGTTCACTCCCTCTGCATTCCAGTGCATCATGACAAGTGGCACTCTGGGTTTCTCTTTTTCTGTTTTGTTTTGGTCAGTAGTTCTCCTCCGCCGTCTGTTGACTCCACAAGACGGTCTAGAGGGTCCTCCAGTAGCTGAGGGTGGGCTCTGTCGAGGCTCAGAGCCCGGCACTGCACCTGCCTGGTGGAGCTCCACAGGGCGAGCACCAGAACGAGATTTATTTGACGGTGTACTCTCCATAGAAAAAAAAAAAGCGAGTTGCATGATACTGTGGTTTCCGGTGCGCCTTCTGGCCCAGTATCTACGACTTTAGCACCTGTTCAACGGGAGAGTGGGCTCATCCCTAATCTGTTTATGTTCCCAGTAGTAGACTATTCGCAAGCAGCCTGGGGGTGTCACTGCTCTGCGCGGACCTTGTTTACCGAGGCGGCGTCCGAGCTCGTATGGTGAAAATATGGTTGCGTTATCTTCAAAATAGCCCTGTCTTTCCCGTGGCTTTTCTGCCATCCTGCAACTTTGAGTTAGGGAGTTCTGAGCTCCAGTCTCTTTCCCAGGCATTTTATCCTGGCCTGGCACGCATACAGAGGACCCCACTTCTGGTTCTAAGTTAGCAGTTGGGGATAGGTGGGGTAGCACACTGTGCATTCCCCGTCATCCAGGGGGCTCTCCAACTATGCAGAGCTTGCACAATGCTGTGCTCTGGTTCGGGGCTCTCCCAAGGAATCCTCACGTCCTGCACAGAGCCACTTCCCGATACCCACCACCTGCCAACCCTCCATTGTAGAAATCTCCTGCATGCGGCCATCCAGTCAAGAGCCAGTATTAAGTCTGGTGCCCAAGTGATCCCCCCAAGCTCAGTGTGCAATGCTGGGTTCTCATCATGCTGCAACACAGGAGGGATTGTGATGCTCAGCCATCTCTCTCAATTCTGCACCGATAAGTGACATCGGGGACTTAACTTTGCCTCAGTACTGGGAGGCCCCGTTTCCGGGTACACCACACACAGCCAATTGAGGCAACGGTCGCCATGGGCGTGATAGACGACAAACAGTGAAGAATGAGGCAAGAAAGCATTTAACCCATGAAGTGGGGGTGGATTGGTGCAGACCAGAGCATGTACCACTCGCCGGTGGGTTCTGCATCTACACCTATAGGGTTCCACCCACTCCTCAGCCCATTTAGTCTGGCCCCTCACCCAGGACCTGTCCGGCTTGGGTGACCCTGCCAGGAGTAAAACTCCCGCCGGCATAGCTCCCGGGATCATTGAGGCGCTCAAGCTCTCCAACCACGGCAAGGTAGGCTTACATGTGGAGAGCCTCATCATGTAAAACAAATTGTTACAGAAACTGCTGCTGCAAAAGCACGTTCATTGATGTAGGCTACTTCAAAATTAGCCCTATTCATGTATTGCTCCTTGTTCTAGAAGGAGCGAAGAAGAAGATAATGAAAATAAAGGTCCTGTTCGTTGTATGTTAATAAATTAATATGATTTGAGAGATGATGCCTAATCTAGCTTCATTACTCTGGGGTACAGTTAGGTGAAGTAAATATACATCTGTGTGATTTTATTTTCCTGACAGGATGCTGTGCCAGTAGCACACAGACGCTGGGCCAAGACATACATCCGAAACTGGCGTGTCCAAAACTTGAAGAATGCAACTTCCACCAGCAGTGACACTGATCAAGATTCTTTTGCTATGGAAGCTGCAGTTGTACCTGAGGCTTATGCTGCATGGCTTGATATATTTCTGCCAAGGTGGCACAGACGTCAGGGCCAGGAAGGTGCAGATGCCAGCAAGGACAAAGTGAAGGATTCTGAGGAGAAAAAGAAACTGAAGGTAAGTGGGCTAGAGTTGTAAATGCTAACATACCTGTAGTAAGAATCAGTCAGTCTAGCAGACAGATGATAGAAGACAGCAGAAAGTAAGGCCAAATAGCTTCTTCAAAGCCATCTGGTATAGGTGATCATGTCTCTGCACAACTTTCTATACCTCAGTTCAGTTTACCATCTCTTTTGTTCACTTGTTTCTTTGCCATGATGTTGAACTGTCCAGTGTCTACTCTGTCTCCCTCTATTTTTGTCCCCACCAGTTTTATCCGTTGTCACAAAAGTATTCCATCTTTCCTCTTCTCATAAGTTACCCAGAGAAAATGCACCGCTACCATCTGAAATGTGTTATAAGCTACCTTCGCACACTGACCTCTTTCATAACATCCTCTTTACTCTGTTTAGCTGGCAGTAGTATTCTTCATTCATTTCCCTTCACCTCCCCAAGGAGCAAAGGTCTTCAACAAACTCATGCCAAGCCTTCCTGTCCCATGCCGTCTGCTTGACGTCTTTCAACATCTCGCTCATCCCTTTCATTTCTGTCTTCAGTTCTGTTGTCCATGAACTTGTGTTTTTCGGTCTACCACTACTACTCTTACCCTGGGGATTCCAGAAAAAGGAAGGCAATGAACAGGTTTCGTCAATGTGTGTCGAATCACTAGCACCTTCTTCTCAATGGTATTCTTGATATTATTTTATAAAATAACATCTCTGTGTCCTTCAAGGATCTTATAATTTTTTTTTTACTGCAGCTCTGTAACTTACTTCATACGACAGGATTGGTGCTGTGTAAACAAATAATTAAGAAAATTGGTATTGAGTCAGTGTTACAGTA
Organism: Oreohelix idahoensis; assembly: GCA_024509875.1. Taxonomy (NCBI): domain Eukaryota; kingdom Metazoa; phylum Mollusca; class Gastropoda; order Stylommatophora; family Oreohelicidae; genus Oreohelix; species Oreohelix idahoensis. The sequence goes on from JAMPIV010015352.1 coordinate 102,622, forward strand.
GAATGATAAAATCAGACCGTGTTTTTCAGTGCATCAGCTTACCTCTGCTCATAATATGCCTATAGAAAATGAACTGCTTCCTTCTTATATCTGTTATAAACTTCCATTGCATACCAGCCTCTTTCAGGACATCCTGTCTACTCTGTTTAGCTGGCCACTGTATTTTTAATATTCTTTTATTAAACCACATCTCTGTGAACTCCAAGGATCTTCTAGTTTGTTCACTGTTTCATAACTTGCTTCGTATGACAGGATTTGTGTTATGTAAAAAAAATGATAAAAACTTGTATTGAGCCAGCCTTTTCTTCATGTTGTTTTCTTCTCCATTTCATTGGAATGATGAACCAGTGCATATTTTATTTTATAGGCATCTGTACCTGTGGAGTTCCGCAAATGGGCAAAGTGGTACCTGACCAGACATTTTGGCAAAAAGGAAGCCCCCAAATTTCGCAAGGATGGCCATTTTGAAGCAAAGATGGACAAACATAGGAAGAAGGGCTGGAAAAAGGCTTTCAAGATGCACACTCTTGCAGTAAGTCATTTTGCCATGTTGAATTTACTGAATACTTTGAATTTGGTGATGCGATGCCAGTCTCAGTTTAGCCTTGAAAACAATATGTTTGGAGGTGAATACTTCCAGTTTGTATATGAATAGTCAGAATTTCTTGATGAACTAAGTTTAGATATGAGTATTCAGAATTAAGATATGAAAAGAAAGAATTTTAGATGTGTAGATATGAAAAGTAAGAATCTCTAGATGAACTAAGTTTAGAAAAGACATATATTCTAGATGAACTAAGTTTAGATATGAATTGTCAGAATTTCTAGATTAACCAAATTTAGATATGAATAGTCAGAATGTTTAGATGGCACTTGGCCATTTCATGTTTTTGTGACACTTAGCCATGTCATGTTTTTGTGGGGTACTCTTTTTTTTGGTGGGCATGGTAGGTCTTCGTCGCTTTTACGGGCAGTACCTATTTTTTATTTATTTTCTTGTGTGTCCTACATAGCTCTCACTCTCTTTCCTTTCCCTGATGACGACCTTGTGGCTGCAACGTTGGCTATTTTCTTTGTCTTGTCCTAGTAAGATGAATCACTTTTTTCCAGTTTTTTTTCCATATCCATCCACCGTTATCTTTTCCTGCACTTATTCTCATTATCTTTGTCTTTTCCTGCGTATTTTCCAATCCACTTACTATGACCTGGCATTAATTAATTGGTGTATGTACTATGCACTTATTGTTGTGATAGTCAAATTCAGTGACCATAATTTGAATACAATTATTTAAATTACTTCAGGTCTCAATACCCCCTGAACACCGTGTGTGGGCTAAAATTTTCATCCATGACTGGCGTCAGGAGCGCAATATCCCTGATCCCAAATCTGGAGCTGGTGATGCTGTCTCATCTGAAAATGAAGCCGTGGAAAAGGAAACAGCTGAAAGTAGCACTAGTGTTCCTGCTGACTATGCCAGATGGATGCACAAGTTTCTTACAAGATGGCATCTGTGGAGATGGCAGATTGATGGTCAGAAAGTTGAATTAGAAAATGGAGAGAAGGGAGAATTCAAGGTAAAAATGGTGTACTATAGTTAACCTTTTTAGTTGATTGACTGAGTGTATGTAATGCATTATGAAATATTTATGTATAAATTATTATGTTTATGTAAATTATGAAATATATTACCTATACAACTGATTTTAATATTAACTATATTTAAGATAATAAGAGGTCCCTTGTGCAAGTTGCGCATGTTAAAAATCCCTTGGCAGTTGGAAATCGTAATGAGTAGGCCAAACAGCTGCTGCCCTGGCAAAATTTACAAAATTAGGAAAACCTGCCCACCACAAAAATATTTGTTTGTGGTTCCTGTATACACACGTTGGGATCCTCGCCGGTGCTATGGAGGTCATGCACTGTGCTGAGATCCTCGAGTGATCTAAGGGAGGTGATCGAAGCACTGACGGAGTTATCCGTGTGCAATGATGGTCCTTAAAATCAACACAAGATAATGTAATAAAGTGAAAAAATGTTCCCAATTGATTTATTTGACACTAGTTTGTCATCATTGTCTTTTACGCTCCTTACAGAGCATAGAGCAACCATTGTAGCTGGTCCCCTTGCAGAAAGCCTGCATCAAACATTCACATTCTCATAAATGGTGATTTTTGTGACAACTTATTTTACATGATGATGATGTCAGCCCCATGCATAATCTCATTATTGACCTTGTACAACATGCATGAGGTTGCAGTAGTCCGGGAACTACTCGGGGGCACATGACATTGTAATTAGTCACCTTTATTTCTTTAATCTTAGTTGCTGACATTATCTGTACGATTTCTGATAATTAGTGAATTTTGATGGTGCCTTTAGCTGTACATCCATATTTATTACTGCGATATATAATTGCATTCACTGGTAACTGATTTGTTAATGTACTTATTCTGGTAACATGCTTTTTATAGAGATAACCACTTTTTATTTTAAATACTTATTAAAATTTTCTGTTTACTTCCATTTTATTTAATTTTTATCATTTACACTCTTGTAAGCATGGACTTTTTCTGCATCTTTTGAGAACACGTGCATTTGCTATGTTCCACAGGATGCTGTTCCCAAAAATTTCAGAAAGTGGGTCAAATGTTTCTTGTGGCATCGATACGGCAAGGGGGCTGAGAAAGATGAAGCAGATACTTTCAGTCAGTATCAGAAGTGGCTGCAGGCCTTCCAGCAGAAATGGCTGCATGAACAGTCAAAAGAGGGCAACACTGATGAGCTAGTGTTGACAAGCAGTGATGATGAAGCTGCTGCTGGACTCATGTCCGATGAGACTGGTAAGTTTTATTGTGGAACTAGTCTTTAAGCTGTCTACTTATCTTATCTTATAAGCAAACTAAAATGGCTGTTTCTTCTTCTTCTTCCTCGTTCATCCTGAAAAGGATGTTGTTGCGTTGAGTCTGTTTACAGCTGTTTCTGTTTAATTTATCATTAAGAAATTTATTTTTTTAAATTGAGAGACTGTGTCCAGATTATCAGTTCAGAATGAATAGATCCCCTTTCCTTTCCTGGTTGAGTTTTTAAATGTACTTATAACTAGTCGTTGAAAAAACATGAGGAGCATTTGTTTACATTGTTTTAGTTCTTGACTATGGGTAATCCCCATTTCAAGCCCTAGTTTTAGTTTTTACCTATTAGTTCATAACCTTGAAGTTACATCTTGCGGCAGCCTTGACATCTCTGAAGCTCTTTGTTGCAGATAGTTTTTCTCCTTTCTCTGTTCATGATCGCTTTTCTCTAGTCCTTTCTTACATGCTTATCTTCATAAATCTGCTTCTTCCTGAGATTTCTTTGCATGGTGTTTGATGTATTATATTTCGTTATTCATCAACTTGCTAGCATGTCCTAGCAGTAAAGTCCGACATTAGGATGCGAGTTAAAAATAGAAGAATAAGTGCAGTAGTTATTTTCAATTTTGTTATCATTTTCCTTTGTGCTCCTTATGGAGCATGGAGCCACTGCTGTAGGAAGCCTGCACTAAGCATTCACAGGCTCACTGCAGCGGTAGTTTTCATGGCACTTTGTTTTACATGATCATGTTGCCAGCCCCATACAAAACCTTTAACCACCTTGTATGACATGCTTGAGGGTGCAGCAATCCTCTTCTCTCTTTGTATCTTCAGAGACCACCTAGGAACTAGATGGGGCTATTTTTAATTTGCCAGTGCAGACTTCACAAAAGCTTTTAAAGCATTATTTATCAAATACTCTTTGAAATATATCATTCGTTTTCCCTTTTCCTCCCCTTGGATTATTGGAGCCACCACTGTAGCTGGCCTCCTTGCATGAAGCCTGCACAAAGCATTGACATACTCCTGTGGCAGCAGTTTCTGTAGCAATTAGTTTGACATGATGAAGTTGCCAGCCTTATGCTTAACCTAGGGTTCCCATAATGTTTTGTTTAAAAACCGGGACATTTCCAAATTTTTACCTAAAAAACCCAGGACATTTTGTAAAAAAAATGGGACATGTTAAAAATTAAGGTAAAGCACAAATAAATCTATTATATATTATATGTTGCACTTAAAATAAGCAGCCGCAGGCGACCTTTGTCTTTACTGACTGTGTGTGGTACGCCACTCTGAGTGGAAACCTCCCAGTAACAAAGACTGCTGTGTCCGTCTCAGATTTTGCTCCTTTCCTCAGACCTACGGGTTCTGAGAGTTCCTCTATAAATGCCTTTGTGCAGATGAGGAAGGACATCCCTCGAAACCTTCGGGTATATGAGGCTCTGTCCATTTTTGGCTGGAATGACGTCTCGACGTCTTGATGGTTCGGTGGTTTTATAGCGAATATGAGTACACATGAGGGCAAGTTCGGGCACAACGGGCTAATCACCTGTTTGCCAAGTCACTTTAATTACATGTCCTGCCCATGGGCCTTGTGCACTTGGGCCACCTCTACACCTCGTTTCACGGGGTAGAAGAGGTCCCGATTATGAGATGAGATGAGAGACTTAAAATAAGATACTGGTATAAAAATACGCACATTAACTAACACAACTTCCACTTTAAAAAATAATTCTAAATTACAAACATACTTAATTAGAAAAATCGCACCTTTAAAAAATACACAATAGTCAAGTTTATATTTCAGATTCATCAGAATATTGGGAGCCGCGCTAGCGTAGTGGTTACAATACCGCTCTGGCGACCGGGTGATACAGGATCAAACCCCGGCGAAGGCATTTGAGGATTTTTCGTCGACCGGGATTTGGACTGGATTAACTCGAGACCTGGCGAGAACATTTGAAGGAGTGTCATCGACCAGGGACTGGCGGCTCCTGAGCCGACCCAGCTGCAATGGGTACCTCTGAAATCGGCGAGTATTTGCCTGAATGGCGAGGGACACCTGTCTCTGTACAAGAAATAAAGGGATACTCATGTAAAATCAATGTCAGGTTAGACATAAAATAATAACCTGAGATTTCGCCTCGAGTATTAGCGGGCGTACGCAAAAAAAAAAAAAAATCAGAATATTTATCAGATTTATGGGCCTGTTCAAGAAGTTTTTTTTCTTCTGATATTCTTCTTCTTCTTTCGATATAAAAATGGGTCTTTATAATGGTTAAAGCTTTCACTGTCTCAATTTTAAGTCTGTTTTTTTCGTCTGTCCAAAGCGCATTTATTAATGAAAAAACACGTTCAACAGCTGCATTGGATCCTGGCAGTGCCAAACAAAAATTAACTAGGCATTTCAGGTTCTCAGCATTTATATCCTGCTTTGTAAAATGAGCGAACATCTCACACCATTTTTCACTGACACTTTGTTCCTTCAGTTCCCTCCACACATCAAATTTGCTTTCACAATATTTTTTCACACATGCAAACTCATCAAATAAGTCCTCTTCATTCACAGTAAAATTTGGTGACACTGTCTTCATGAATATGTAGCTTTCTTGGATGTTCTTCCAAGTCACAGACTCCTTTCCCTTCAAATTGATCCAATCCATAGACTGAAGAGGCGTAAGAAATGGTGTACACCACTCCTGAATATATTCAATGCAGGTGTCATAGAAATCTACTGCATAGCTTTGAAGCTTTTCAACTGTTATGTGTCCTTCTTTTTCTAATTCTTAGAACTGATTTCTCACGGTAGTGGTAAGAAACTTTTCTGCCTTCCTGTAGTTTAATTTTTCCACCAGTTTGTTTACTTCATCCTTCACTTCAATTACTGTTGTCTCTTGCTTTTCAACACATTTGATGGTATCAGAAAAGGTTTTTAACTGGCTGGCAATGAAATGCAGGAGTGTAATTGAAAGTGGATTTTCAAAGAAATTTTTTAGACTGGTAGGACATTTGTGAATGGAAAGGAAATATGACTTCAATGCAGGGAAAATGTCAATAACTCTCTGGACTGCAGGCAAGAGAGAGAGCCATCTTGTCTTGCTGTTACCCAAAACAGTTTTATATTCTGTATTGGTGAATTCGCAAAATGAACACTGTTTTGGTCGACTTTCGAATTTTTGTTTGAGATTCAAACCGAGGGTTCACTGTAACCGGAAATTGATAAAGTAACACTACTAAAACACGGAATTAAAATCCGTTACCCAAAGATTTTTTTTTCAGGAAGGACCCTTAAAAAGCGGGACATTTGGAATAAATTTGGGACACCGGGACATTTTATAAAAAAACGGGACTGTCCCGGGAAAAACGGGACGAATGGGAACCCTAGCTTAACCTCATATTAACCACCTCGTATGGCATGCCTGAATGAGCAGTATTCCTATTATTTCTTCATCTCTTAAGAGACACCACCCCCCGTATCATATCTGACCTTGCATCTTTTTTTTTTTTTTTTAAATCTTGTAGCAAATAATTATTAATGTATAAGTCATCTGATGGCTTGAACATCAATCTAAAGAAGACAGAGGATGACGCTCAATGTGAGCAACCCTGAGCCCATATCAGTAAGGAATCAGCAACTGGTACAGACAGACACCTTCACATACCTAGGATGCATAGTAACACCAGACGGCGGAGCAAGCAAAGACATCAACAACAGAATGAACAAAGCAAGAACAGCCTTTTTTAGCCTAAACAACATCTGGAAGTCCTCCCAATACAGCACAAGCACAAAATTAAGATTATATCAGAGCTGTGTGCTTTCTGTGCTTCTCTATGGTGCGGAATGCTGGAGAGTTACAGAGAAGGAAATGTCGAAATTGTCCTCTTTTCACACAATATGCCTATGAAAAATTCTCCTAATCTTTTGGCCGAATACCATCGCCAACCAAGATCTGCTTACTCGGAGCCATCAAGAGGACATGCACACCATCATAGCTGGCAGACGCTGGAGCTGGGTTGGCCATGTCCTCAGAAGAGACCCCGATGCCATCACAAGAACAGCTATGCTATGGACCCCTGAAGGAAAATGAAAGAGAGGCCGACCAAAAACAACTTGGTGGAGGACTGTGGAGGCTGAGATGCAAAGAATGAACCAGAGTTGTGGCACTGTACGAAGGATGGCCACCGACCGAACAAAGTGGAATCAATTTGTTGTTGCCCTACAAGACGCCACCAGGCGTGATGGCCAATGACTGCTTTGACGGTCGGCGGCTAAGGATCAAAGAAGAAGAAGTCATCTGAAATTTGGTCTCGGGTGTTAATAGGAAATTACATGGGACAATATTATGTACTGTCATAGAAAATATGTAGATGTGTTTTGACGTATTGTAAATTTAATTACTATTTGCTTTATAGAGCAAGCAGTGGAGGGTTCGCTCAAAAAGCTTCACTTAGAAGGTGGTGCTAGGAATAATGTACAGTTCAGTTCCAGCACTGATACTGCAGGCCGCGAAAAGGCAAGGATGACGACTCACGAAAGCGATGTTGAGGTGAGTTGTCTGTCTTGTTAATGCTGTCTTCATTCTGACAGTTAGGGCTGAGCAGTGTAAATGACTTTGTCTACTCGACAGACCTAGAATCTTTTCATGGCTTAGTAATGTCAATTCCATTGGTCCAACTATCTGTCGCAGTCTGTCTTCCTTACAGAAATAATGTTCTCTTCCATTGGTCAAACTATGTTTCCTTGGCTGTCTTCCTTACAGAAATAATTTTGTTATGTATTAAGATTCATTCATTATTACCCTCCGCTCCTCAAGGAGCATAGGCTTTCAACAAACACATGCCAAGTCCTCCTGTCACGTGTCATAATCTCAAGTTCTTTCCACGTTCTCATTTTTACTTTTGTCTCCATGTGCTTCTTGGTCCACTCCTGTCTCTCTTGCCTTGGGGGTTCCAGAACAAGGACTGCTTTGTATTGCTATCAACAGGTTTCCTCAATGTGTGTCCTATCCATCGCCATCTTCTCATCTCTTGTTTCACTGGCACTTGTCTAGTTCTTGTCATCAGTTCCATATTGGTAACCTTGTCATACCATTTTAATCCTTCCATCCTATGCAAGCATTCGTTTATGAAAGTCTAGTTTTGTTATTGTTATTTTTGTTGTTCTCCATGTCTCAGAGCCATACAATAGGACTGACTTGACATTTGAGTTAAAGATTCTTATTTTCGTGTTGGACCCGATTTCTCTTGATCTCCATATATTTCCCAATGCAATGAAAGCTCCTCTTGCTTTTTGTATTCTTATTTTAATATCATGGTCTGTCCCTCCAACTTTGTCTATCTTCTTCTTCTTTGATCCTTAGCCGCCGACCGTCAAAGCAGTCAGTGGCCATCACGCCTAGCGGCGTCTTGTAGGGCAACAACAAATTGATTCCACTTTGCTCGGTCGGCGGCCATCCTTCGTACAGTGCCCCAACTCTGGTTCATTTTTTGCATCTCAGCCTCCACAGTCCTCCGCCAAGTTGTTTTTGGTTGACCTCTCTTTCGTTTTCCTTCAGGGGTCCAAAGCATAGCTGTTCTTTGATGGCATCGGGGTCTCTTCTGAGGACATGGCCAACCCAGCTCCAGCGTCTGCCAGCTATGATGGTGTGCATGTCCTCTTGCTTGCTCCGAGTAAGCAGATCTTGGTTGGTGATGGTATTCGGCCAAAAGATTCGGTGAATTTTTCTTAGGCATGTTGTGTGAAAAGAGGACAATTTCGACATTTCCTTCTCTGTAACTCTCCAGCATTCCGCACCATAGAGAAGCACACAGCTCTGATATAATCTTAATTTTGTGCTTGTGCTGTATTGAGAGGACTTCCAGATGTTGTTTAGGCTAAAAAAAGGCTGTTCTTGCCTTATTCATTCTGATGTTGATGTCTTTGCCTGCCCCGCCATCTGGTGTTACTATGCATACTAGGAATGTGAAGGTGTCTGTCTGTACCAGTTGCTGATTCCTTACTGATATGGGCTCAGGGTTGCTCACATTGAGCATCATGACCTCTGACTTCTTTAAATTGATGTTCAAGCCCACCTGCTGGCTAAACTTATTAAGTCTATCCGTTTTTTCCAGTATGTGTTGATGTGAATGTGCTAGTAGTGCAATGTCATCTGCATATTCCAGATCTTCCAATGTAGAAAATGTAGTCCATCTTATTCCTCTTGGACTGCCCTCTGTTGTCTGGCGCATCACCCAGTCTGTGACTGTTAAAAATAGGGTGGTTGATAAGGGGCATCCCTGTTGTACTCCTGTCTTCACCTCAAAGGTTAGGTTGCTCTGCCCAACACTGTACGTAAAGTTGGCATAGAGGCTTTTTATGATTGACACTATGCAGCTTGGAATTCCATAAGACCTCAGTATTTTCCATAAACTGTCCCTATGTATGCTGTCAAAAACCTGTTCAAAATCAACGAAGTTAATGTACAGCTGGCTTTGCCATTCTGAGCACTGCTCTATAATGTTCCTGAGAGTGATTATATGATCTACACATCTTCTGTTCTTTTTAAATCCTGCTTGTTCTTTCCTCAGTTTGTGGTCTACTGCTTTTGAAATTCTCTGTATAATTATCCTGCCTAGTTTTCCACACTTGTGCAAATAGTGGTTCTAATAGTTCTGCTGCTAAACTTTGTCTATATTGCTGCCAAAATATGTGTACGATTCTACATCTTGTAGTGGTCTTTCTTCTTCAAGTTCAACCTTGTTATCATTTCCTGCATTTATTCTCATTATCTTTGTCTTTTCCCTGTGTATTTTCAGACCCAATAGCTGTGACCTCTCATCAAGTATTTTCATTTTGTCTTACATCTGATTACGGTTATGGAACAGAAGAACCAAATGCATTAAGATACCTGGCTCCAAATATTTAGATAAAAAGTTGCTTCTTAGCAGATAATGCTGTAGAGGAGGAGTGAATTGTCAGAGATATTTTAGTGTACTAGCTCACAGCTTTATGAGGTGGGGTGATCAGTTCTCTTCCTCACTGTCTTTGTCTTACCTAACTCAAAAACATAATCAGGTGCCCATTTACAGCTGGGTAGAATAAGTGTGATGCTACCCGGTTTCAAACCCGGTAACATTGCCCTGAGATGCAAGCTGTAACCGCTGTGCGATTGGACACTCAAAACTAAGAATTTTTATCCAAATATTTAACTCTTTGCAAAGCTGAGCCAGTTTTACAGTATATTCTGACTATCACAAAACGCACCCAGTGAAATTCTTCATCCCTGCTGGGCTGATCAGTGTAGGTGGACATATCTCTCCACAACTTCCTATTGTTAAATGTCTAGAAGTGCCTCTCTTTGTCGCACATTAAACTTTTCCCCATCAGTTTTGCCAGCTGTTTATGTATTTCAAGAAAACATGAACTGTTTTTTTCTGACCTATGTAATGATTCTCTTTTGGACATTGGCGTCTAACAGGATGTCTTCATTAGATGTCAAAGAAAATTTAACGTTCTCCTCAAAGCCTTTATTCCAGTGATGTTATTGTTTGTTTTTCCATATCAATGATCTGCTTCTGTATGATAATTATTGGATGTATTTAACACTCAAACCTTTCTTGCTTACATTGATGAAATTTGCTGTAATGGATAATTTTGATTTCTTGTAATGCCATTAGTGATCCATTAGTGTACACAGTGGCATCATCATCCCCAGCATGACATTTATCAGTTGATCAATTTCCAGCTCTGCCCTCCCATAGGCCCAAATTCTACACTCTGTACTAAGGCTGATGATGACTTGTTGGTAGCTAGTCCAGTTCTCATCTGACTTTCTCCATTGTTCCCCTTTGAATATATTTTCAACTGTGGTCACCTGTTTAACTGTGGTCACCTGTTTAATTGTTGCCTCTGCCATCAATGACTTTCTCATTCCCTTAATGTCAGCTATGTTTCCATGCAGGTGGTTGTCTGTTGTTACTTGCATATAGGCTTTTGACTGGGCCATCACATATCTGGATCTAATCGACAGTAATCCAAGCATGCACCGCATCATCACAATGAGGATATCTAGCGTACAGCCCAAGACTACACACATTCCTTCATTTTGAATGCGTTCACCAAGATCATACTCGATGACTGACATGACTAGCTGATGATAAAGGAGAAACAGTAGTGTCTGTTCCAGGTGCACTATGACCTCTGTTGCACTTCTGTTTGATTAGATCATCATGGTACTTGTATGATAACCCGCGATTGAATGTTATCCCGAAGTATTTCAGCTTGTCTTGCCTTTCAATTTTCTACCCACTGATAAATTTAGCTAGAATTTGTTGTTTTGAAGTATGAAAAAACTTCTTAACATCTGGCAAGTTTTTATTTAATGAATTAATAATACCATCTTTTGTGCTGCAGGTAAATCCAAGTTTTCATCACTGGCCTAGATATGCTCCCTGGCAGTGGGACAGCAGAACAGCACCAGATGCAGCACACATGGTTACTGACAGTGAGCAGGTTCCACCTTATCTTTACAACTATATGCCCAAGATGATGAAGATGCAGATGAAAAGGATGAAGCATGAGTTAAAACAGGCCAAGCAGTCAATGAAAGCTGCATTGAAGGCACAGAAGTATGGGCAGTTCTAAAATGAGTGACACCAAAAACATCAGGAGATTTAAAATTAAAAAAACAACTGGATGTGAATGGTCACTTGTAAATCTAATTTCTGGACATATTCCTGACTGATTGTTTTGTTACATTGACTTCAGACATTTTTTAAAAACACTTTTATGCTAACGAAGCTTGTTATATGCAGTTTGTTTAGAATGAATTTGACACTTTTATGCTAACATAGCTTCAGTTATATGCAGTTTGTTTAGAATGAATTTGTTAGTTGAATTTAACATTTATGTTCTTTTAAGAATTTTATGTTTTGGCCAAGTTTTTTTTTCTTCTTTTGCGTTCATCCTGAGAAGGACGTTTTGTTACGTAGTGTCGCCATTTACTGCAAAGCTGCAATATTTTCGCCTTTCGGCCCAACACATCCAGTTTCAGCATAGCATTTTTGTGACCGGGTTAGCCTTCCCTCTTTGATCCCTACTCTCTCAGCCAGACTGCAGTGTGTTTCCAGGAACACCACTTGGAGGTGGAGTAGGGTCTTGATCAGCTCTGGTTCGCTGACGCAAGCAGTCGAGCAATGGGTCCTGACTGCATTTATCACTGTTACTGCGTCTTCGGTCCCTCTAAACATGACCTGAAGAAGATATAAAAATGAAGCAGTGTTTAAATGAGACTACTTGTAACTAACAATGAATGTTTTGCTGACATTGTTTAAAATCATTCATTCATAAACCTTTAGCTTCCTATGGAGCATAGGTCTTCTGTAAGTTCACACCAAGCTCTCCTGTCACATGCTATCTATTTAACTGTCACATGCTATTTGTTTAACTGTCACATGCTATCTGTTCCTGTCACATGATATCTGTTTAATGGTCAGTATCCTTGTGGGAAGACTTTCTTCAATCTTGGCATACTTTAATTATTTGCTTTGGTCAACTTGTTCATGTTCTGTTGAATTTGTGGGACTTAAGTATATGCAAGATGGGGTAGATGGGCTATGCGCAACCCACCTCAGCCATCTCTTCTAACATGCCTGGTAGGCCACAGAGGTACTGTTCATTGCTCTCCTTTTGGACCCCAGTACTTTGTTGGCAGTTCACAAATTTTGTAATGTCTCACCAGTTTACGAAGTGATTCTATGTCTACACTGTCAAATGCCTTTTCAAAGTCCGTAAATCCACTATAAAGTGGAGAGTTCCATTCTAGACCTTGTTTGACTTAATTGCAAAATGGCTGTATGGTCTGTACAGGATCTATTTAGTTGAAAAATTGCTTGTTTATCTCTCAGTTGTCTACCTATGGACTCTGTATCTCTCAGGTATGCTCTTATTGAATTTTTTTCTAAGCACTGATCGTAACATTATTCCTCTATAATTTAAATGATCACATAGTTAATAGTTGTAGGATTAAAAAAAACATGGCACAGTTAGTTATGTTAAATTACTACTAACCATACATATTATTTTATATGTTTGTCAAATATGAAGCAGACAGTTAGATGAAGATCCCACGCAATGTGAAGAAAACCGCTGAAACATAAGACTGTATAGTGTTTGTGAATTCAGTCACTGTCAATAGTAACTAAATGTTGTAATTATTTTACAAACCTGAAGTTTATTAATGTTGTGCATGCTTATTTATAAAGTTTTAAAAAAAGAAAATTCAAATTGTTGCTTTATTTCATTTATTTGTATTACATTTTTTTCCCTTCAGATTAACTAGTCGTTGCATAACTTTGTCTTTCAAGTTTATCAGCTACATTCATTATGCTTTTATTATGTTAAACAATAAAGAAAGAACAACAACAAAAAAGTGTTACATGTCTTTTGCATGCTGATTTTGTGTGTGTCAATTTGTGGATGGTCTGAATGAGATTATTCTTCCCAAACATTAGTGTCAATTTGTGGTTGGTCTGGACAAGGTTATTCAAGCCAAACATGTGTCAATTTGTGGATGGTCTGAATGAGATTATTTAAGCCAAACTGTTTGTGTCAATTTGTGGATAGTCTGGACAAGGTTATTCAAGCCAAACATTAGTGTCAATTTGTGGATAGTCTGGACAAGGTTATTCAAGCCAAACATTTGTGGATAGTCTGGACAAGGTTATTCAAGCCAAACATTTGTCCTTCATTACTGTACAGGAAGACAACATAAGTTTGTTGAAAGCCTATGCTCCTTGGGGAGCTGAAGGGTCATGATGATTTTCAGTCCCTTGTGCAGAACATATCTTCAACAAATATATGCCAAGCCATCCTGTCTCATGAAGATTTCTAATAATGTTTCTGTCATGATTTGTGACAACAGCCAGATAAATAAACCAAATAATGGATCATATGTCATGGCAACAAAGCCAAATAGTCCTGTTTTAAAAAAAAAATGAACAGAAATTCTCCTTGGATCCTTAGCCCCTGACTGACAAAGCAGTCAGTGGCCATCACCCCTAGTGGTGTTGTCTTGTAGGGCAGGAACAAACTGTCCCCATTTTGCTCAGCTAGTTGACATCCCTTCATGCCATGCTCCAACTCTAGTTCATGCTTTGCATCTCAGCTTCACTGTTCTCCGCTAGGTTGTGTTGGTCTGCCTCTTGCACCATCCTTCTGGTGTCCATAGCATAACAGTTCTGGTGATGGTGTCAGGGTCCCTTCTAAGGACGTGGTCAACCCAGTTCCAGCGTCTGCCCACAGTGATGGTTTGCATGCCTTTTTGACTGCACCGTGTAAGCAGTTCCTACTGGATATGGTATTCAGCCAACAAATTCTAAAAATTTTCCTTTGGCAGGTTGTGTGGAAAGAGGATAATGTGGACATTTATTTTTCTGCTACTCTCCATCACTCCATGCCATATAAAAGTACAAGTATGCAACTCTCGTATGATCTTAATTTGGTGTTAGTGCTGTCCTGAGAAGATTTCCAAATGTTTAGATTTGTAAAGGCTGTTCCGGCTTTATTCATTCTGTTACTGATGTCTTTGCTTGTTCCGTCTCTGGTGTTACTATGCTTCCTAGATATGTAAAAGTATTTGTTTGTTCCAGCTTTTTTTGGTTCCTTACTTTTATGGGCTCAGGATTTATTAAATCGAGTGTCATGACCTCTGTCTTCTTCAGGTTGATGTTCAGTACCACTTGTTGGCTGTATTTATTCAATCTGTCTGTATTTTCTTGGATGTGCTGATGTGAATGTGAGAGTAGTGTAATATTGCCAGCATATTCTAGATCTTCCAGTGTGGTGAACGTTGTCCATCTTATTCCTCTAGGGAAACAGAAATAATAGAGATCAAAATGCAGAAGAAAAAAAAGAATCCTAGACCACTGGTAGGCAACCCAGGAGGTATAGAGATCTACTTTAGAAACAATGAGCTCTCCAAAGATCTACCTTTATAAAATCATGTCAGAATACTTGGAATGGGTAATAAGTTCAGCCTATATTTAACTCTGTATCTCTGCCAATTGATCTGCTTCCTGCAATTCCATCGAAAGAGTGATGGAAAATTCAAATCCAGTGTTTTACCAAATGTTCACTTCATGTCTTAAAAACAAAAAAAATCTCTTTCCTAGCTTAGGCAGTTTACAAGTAAAGTGAGTACTTTGCTGCCATGAATGTGGAAAAGTACCTTTATATACTGCACTATAAATACAGATGGAAGATGGCTAGTTCTAAAGATGGCATTTGTCAAAAACCAACCAAGTGTATGGGACGTCACGTTAAATAAAGATAGATATCCAACAGGGTGGAGAACTATAGAAGATCTAACACAGTTCAAAGAACCGTCAAACACAATTAAAAATAGTAATAAATATAGAAGCAAAATACCACCCTGGGAATTAAAAACACCAATCATAGATTACTCACTTACTGATAAGATCAAATAAAACAGAAGATAAGGAAGCCAAAATAATAAATAGAAAGTTCATAGATCAACTAACAAACCAAAGTCTGGCCGTCTACACTGATGGATCCAAGGGTGGTAGTGGGCAACTAGGCGCAGGAGTAATAATACCACAGAGGGGAATTATAAAAAGAGCTACAGTGTAACTGAAGGGGCTTCGATTTTTACTGCAGAGATGGTAGCAATTCTAAAAAGTTAAGAAATAATCGAAGATAACCCACCAGAAGCTGTTACAATATTTACAGACTCACTATCATCACTACAAGCACTAGAACACCCAGGTAAATGTAGCCGGCCAGACATAAAGGAAGAAATTCTAGCAATTAATACATCACTAGGGAACAGGATGTAGTGTGAGGCTAGTGTGGGTTCCAGCACACATAGGTATAGCTGATAACGAGTTGGCAGACCAGAACGCCAAGAATGAAAGAATAAGTAAAAACAATATAAGAGCAGGACAATATAAGAGGTAGGAGATCAAGAGCCAAGTGAAGATAACTATAAACGAGGAATGGAAGATAACATGGAAGAACAGTGGAAAAGGCAGACACGCGTTCAAACTACTGAAAGAACCAACAAGGACGTGCCAGGTCAGAGAAGAATTAAAGATACCATCGAACAAAAAACTGTGGCGTCTCCGTCTCGGTGCAGCATACTTTATGATAGAGGAACCACACTGCCAAGAATGTCAGGAAGAGAATGACATAGACTACTACCTGATCCACTGTAAAAAGTACGAACAACAAAGGCTTGAATTAAAAACTTACTATAGAAATCACAATATAGACACGACAGGTGATAAAGTTTTAAGTATAGATGCCCCAGGAGAAGCCCAATCAATACTTAAAAGATATATACATAAAACAAAGGAAAACATATAAGGTTAGTACTTCATAGAAATTAAGCAACAAGAACTAGCAAATCATTTTTTTTTTAAAAACTGAAAAAAAACTTACTAACTACTCATAGGACAAGGAAAGACGAGGTTTAAAAAAAAACAACAACAACTCAAAAAGAACAAATACTAATACAAATTAAAAACAAGTGTAAAGGACAATAGTTATCTAAAAACAATACAAAAGAGAAAATAAAATGGACAAATACTAATATAAATAAAAATCAGCAACTGCAAAAGACAATAGTTATTTAAATTGAATACAAAATTAGTAAATAAAATGACACTAAATACCCCAATTATAACCAATTTTCAGGTTGAACAGGGTAGACCAAGATGGAACGAGAAGAGGCAATAACGGTCAGCTGTTAAGTGCCTGCTCTCCACACATCACTCCTTCAAAACAACAACAACAAACTAGTTCTAAACTCTCTAACTTAACAATTTTCCCGCCATCCATTGCCAAAAGATCTACCAATTCAACTCCTGTGATCAACCAGTAGAAGCTGGAAGTGATTTTATGGCCAGCGTGAATATGGGTCTTTGATCAGTATTTGTGGATGAGATACAATTGCATCTGAGAAGGGTCGGTAGATGATCCTTGAGCAGTGTATCTGCATATTTATAAGATTGATGTCCACGGAATAAAAGGAAGAGTGTTTATTTATGAGATACTTTGAAATCTCGGATATGGATGATATTTGAAGCACCTTGAGGCTTGGCATGCTTGAATACTGTGATATATGCTCTACTGAACTGTCATCATATCTTTGTGAGTTCGTTAAATAAATATTATGGACTGTTGACCAGTACTTCGGTGTTCTCAATCAAGCTGACTGTTGATACTGTAGCGAAATCTGTGAGATAATTGCTAAATTCAGTAAGATTTTGCTCCTATAATAATAATTAAACCCGCCCGGTTGTGTATGCCTCTCTTCGTCTTTTACGCCAGCAGGGCGCTGAATTTTGTGCAGTGGTAATGCTTAGAAAATGATCCCGCCGTAAAAATCTAACGCGCTTTCCTAGTTTCGTCCTTGAGACTAACAATTAACGTTTTGACCGATCTGCGGCACAAAAACTGCTGCTCTGAATTAACGTAATATTTTAACTTTAACGCCACTAATTGTAGCAATCCGGACAATTTCCCGATCTGCGGCACGAAACTGCGGCAAGTATTAACGCAAAGATTAACGCCGCCTTGCATAACCCCTCCTCGCTCGACACGCAGTTCCATGCATATATCCACGCGGTTGGGGACGCCAGAAGGTATATACACACACACAGTCAGTTCCCATTTCATGCCTAGTAGTGTATTTCTGACGTAACCCAAACAAGTTGTTTTATTTTGAATAAAAATGCTAGAGGAGAGAGGGAAGATGGCCGACTTGTGAAAAAGTTATAATTGACGATTAACAGTGACAAAACTGAAAATCTAAACGACAATGAATATGGCCATAAAAATCATATGTAACGATAGCTTAGTGTCTCTTGAGCCATAATATGTTTTAATAAACATGGTAGTCCAATTATTCCCCAAGATATTGAAATAATACTATATATCTACGAACGATAAAGACGGACGGACTGTTGTTTTTGCTCATTCTATTTTTAACATTTTTTAAGGACGCAAGTTTAAAAAAGAGGCATTAGAGTGATTCAAATCTGATTGGTTAGTATAGGAGGTTAGGAAGGAGGTTATTGGTGGGCTCAAAAGCTAAATATATTTTACAGACTCACTCCTAATATGTTCGGAGTTTTTTTAATTTTTTTTAAAATTTGAATTGAATAGCTAGACCCTCGCTGTGATTGGGCCGGTCTAGGGATATTGGCAAAAAACTTTAAGGGCTTGTCGCCATTTGACACAAAATTGTTAATCTGCAAGCTGCGTTGAGAACAGTAGTGCTAAGAAGGAAAAACCTTGGCAGTCTGAACAGGGGCAAAGCTAAACTTAAAGATATATTAATGCTGATGCCAGTCAACGTATGTTTGTGATATTTTCATTGAATTGTGGTAAAAACGAATTTATTAACCTTGTTATTACAAAAATTTGGTGTATGAGATACTGCTTTATTGGGAATGTTTTGCGACTAAGTACATAGGTCCCCCAGCAGACTTATGCAGGGCCTGTGGTGTTGCTTACACGCAGTACAACTGACACGAATTGTGTAACTTAAAATGATTTCCACAGTTACCAGTGGGAAAGCTAACCCACATTATCCTATGGGAGAGGATCATTGTCGAAGTGACAGAGGCGTTGTAGCCATTAGGGAGAAGAATAAGAGCACTGGTATGAGTTGTTATCTCAGGTGAAAATGGTTGAAATGGGATGGTTAGAGGAATCTGACCCTTTTCTTTTATTGAATTATATCATTACTTGTGGAATGATATTGTAGATGTGTTATAAAGAATCATAACCTTGTTTCAGGGTTTTTTGTTCTGGTACTAAAGTTAGTGCCAGAACCCTGGTGACTGTATCTTCATGAGAGAAAGAGATAATTTTTGCTGATACACGCTGTCTATCACAATACACCAGGGACTGTGTCAGATTGGTCATTAAAAAGAATTTTGCTGATACACGCTGTCTATCACGAATCAACTCTTGAAATACAGGAGAGTGGCAGCATTGTACTACTAACAACATAAAGATAAGTGCCTTGTGTTGGCACTCAATAGTTCATCCAACTATTGTACTAACGAAACAGAAAATAATAGACTGATATATATATATATATATATATATATATATATATATATATATATATATATATATATATATATATATATATATATATATATATATATATATATATATATGGGAGCCGCGCTGGTGTAATGGCTTCGGCGTTGTACTGGCGACCAGGTGTTCATGGTTCAAACCCGGGCGTCAGCGTTTGAAGAAATGTTTACGGCCTGAAATTTGACTGAATAGCCTGAACGGTTCCTGTGATAAACCCTCTGTGGATGGGAAGGAGCGAAGCTCCTGACCGGGTTGGAAGGAAAGTCCTCAGGTTCCCCAGCCTCGCAATGACATGTCATTGGGCCGAAGGGCTGAAAGCCCAAGTGCCGCTGGTTAAGGAAAAAAAATGTATATATATATATATATATATATATATATATATATATATATATATATATATATATATATATATATATATATATATATATATATATATATATATATAAACATTCCACAAGAGAATAAAAGAAAGAAAGGGGATGATGACAACACCCCAACCCCACCAGTAGGTACCAGTGTTCAATTAGTTATAGAAATATCAAAATATAGTTAGATTGTAATAGTATTTATATGGACAGAAGATCCATTGTGCTATTTAATTGTATGTAAATAAAACCATAAATTTCATTTTGTTGTTGGTCCTGACTCAGAAAATTCTGACTCAGGGCAAATAAATTGTATTATAACCTAGTACATAATATTCATCCACAGACTTCTATAAGATATATCATAGAGTGTTAGTCTGTATGTGGTTGTTGTATTGACCCATTCCTATTTATGTATTAGAATTAAGGTGTATTTGTATTGATTTGTTTTACACTACATTATACCTTCATTACCCTAGACACTTAGACGTAGTCACATAACTAATAAGTAAAAATTTAGAGCCAAGTTAGATCATAGGGGTGGTAGCAGATAGGTTCCCTGTAAATACTTAACCTTCAACTACTAAACTCAGTGACCTACACAGCTGACCTCACTTGGTAAACAAATAATATTAAATAATAACATCAATAACACCAAATCCACCACAGATACGTTAACATAGAGTTCGTACCCTTGTTATAGTCACTAGTCCAGGGTTATGTATCGAGACTTGCGAGCGGCCAAATAATTATATACAGTAGAACTCCATTTATCCGAACCCCATGGGACCGAGCATCGTTCGGATAATCAAATGTTCGGATAATTGGATTACATAATGTATCGAGTACATGTACACATATTTCTAAAAATAATTAACCATCACAAGGAAAATACACTATAAAACATATTTACTTGTACTGTAATAATAATACCCACACTGTATTAGATCACTGTATCACCAAAATCTTTTATTACACTGCAGTGCATGTACTTCTTGTATTAATTATTTTTGTTAAGAAAGAGAAATGTTTTCAAAATAACATTACAAACGATTCAAAACCAGGCGCAACTTACGTATATATGTACTTGCACAGATGTAGCCCACTATTTAAAATAATGAGGAATCCTCTTTTGCACCAAACTGGATAGTCTCCTTTTGGCTGCTAAGTCCCGAATTCTCTTCAACAGCAGAAGCTGTGTAGGACAGCTGTCATCTTCTTGCTCGTACCAAGCCATCGCAGTTTCTAGTGCTATAAAGGCCTCTTCAGGACTTGGTCGACGTTTTGGTTTTTCTTCATAATCTACAAGTACATCATGTACTTCTGAGGTGTCTTCATCATCGGTCACTACATGTATTTGGTTTTCTTCTTGCACAAAAGACAAAATTTCTTCGTCATTCAAAAACTGAAAACCAGAATCATTATCATCTTCTAGCCACATGTGTGCATCATCTTTGTCACAGTCCGAAAATCCGGGCATTGCTTGAAACAGTTCCACAACTTCATTTATACAATCATCATTTGTGTCCACTGCAGTAGTTTCATTTCCTCCTTTTTTCCCAAGCAATCTACTCCAAGCCTTGTTGAGATTATCTTGTGACAGGGTGGTCCAAGCATCAGCTAACATATAGCAGCAGTCTTTGAGATTAAGCTTTTTGGAAAACGCCACCCACACTTTCTTCATCTTCAGCCAACAATAAACGACGCAGGACTTCCTTCTTGTACATCTTTTTAAGCTTTGCTATAACACCCTGATCCATTGGTTGAATCAGTGCTGTTACATTGGGAGGCAGAAAAATTACTTTAAAATTTGCATCAACTGCATTCAATGTATCCGTCTCTGGATGAGATGGTGCATTGTCCAGTAGAAGAATTACTTTTCCAGTTTTCTTTTCTTGTTCTCCCAACCTCTTCACATTTGGGATGAACTGATTTGTATACCAATCAAGAAATATTTCACTATTCATCCAAGCACTCTTCTGTGCTTTGTAACACAATGGGAGACATGTCACATTCTTTAAACAACGTGGTTTTTTGGCTTTGCCGATCATTAGCACCGGTAAACGATGACTTCCACTGGCATTCGCGGCTACCAAAATTGTTACTCTCTCTTTGCACTTTTTAAACCCAGGGGCAGCTGCTTCGCGCTGAGATGCAAGTGATTTTTGAGGCAATGATTTCCAGTATAAGCCAGTCTCATCGGCATTATACACATCCTCGAGTGAATAACCTTCTTCTTCAAAAAAGCCAAGAATGTTTCTATAAAATTTTTAGCGGCAGTTGCATCGCTAGATAAAGATTCCCCTTGAATCTCCAATTCTCGTATGCCATGACGAGATTTAAAGTTTCTTAACCATTCCTGGCTAGCCTTAAAGTCAGGAGGACCGTCAAGTTGATTGTTGAACTGAAGTGCCTTTTCACACAACAGAGAACCAGAGATAGGTTCCCCTTTGCTTCTTCTTTGCACAAACCATATATACAAAGCCTCTTCCAATTTCACATCTTTCGCATTTCTCATGGTTTTACGTTTCTTCGACCCATTTTCACTATCAAATTTCGATGCAAAACTTATAATTTTATCCTTGTTACTTTTAATGTCAGAGACGGTAGCTTTCCCAACATTGAAAATCCTCGCAAGTGAAGACACAGTTTCACCTTGTCCTAGTCTCTTGATAAATTCTGTTTTCGTTTCAATTGACAAAACATTGCGGTTCCTTTTATATGCTTTAGGCCTACTGGAAGATGCCATATCGCACAGAGAAATACTTGTACGCCAAAATTATTCTGCTGTAGTAGCAGACACAATTATTTTAAGTTGAACTGTCTGTTTAGCCAGTGTTCTACCTAGAACGCACACGTACACTGTATTTTTAAACCAGATATTAACTGACTTTATGATCTGACTGACTTCCTGTACGTAAGCGACCGACCATTAGCCATCCCATTCTCTACAAATTGTTCGCACACATTTGAAGTTTGCCGCATCAAAAGATTCAGAATTTTAGTCTAACGTGACTGTGGCATCTGATTTTTTTTTTCTGGAAAAAGTGTTCGGATAATTGGATGTTCGGATAATTGGGGTTCGGATAAATATAGTTCTACTGTATTCAACATTTTGAGCAATGAGAGCTATGAACCCGTATCTCCACTCTCGGCACCCCTGTTCTGAAAACTGATAGTGTAATATTAAAAATGCCTGGTATGCAATTCTACTGGCTTCCTTTTGTTTATGGTTTCACTGATGTGCAGCTGACTTCAAACCAGTTGGTGAAGGCATTTTTAATGCTTCCTTCAGCTCTGTTTACCCATAGTCATTATGTCAAAGAGATTTGCAGAGAAACCTCTGGGTAGCAAGACTGCCAAAAAGGAAGCACGTGTCTTTAAACATTCGGATAAAGTGTAGTTACTACGACATCATGACAAAAGTATATCAGTGAAGTTTCTGTGTACTGAGTGTGGCGCTGGTTCATCTATCTATGACTTAAGTGCCTTACCTAAGTTAATGGTACACAGGACAACATTATACCAGACACAAAATGTCGAAATAGACATATTATGCCGGACAAAGAAGGAGAAATAGGCAAAGTGTTAATGGAATGGTCCATCAGCGTCGAAGCTTCTTCTCCATTCTCTTATCATGGCCCAGGCAAACATTTTCCATGAACTGTTAGGCATAACAAAACCTAATGAGTATACATCAGGCAGATATTTAACATTTCTGAAACATAAAGGTCTTTGCATTTTATGCCTGGCTAACTATATTCTGGAAAACCCACTATCAGGAATACCTCAGGTCCCAAGAATACCGGATAAATGGTCCCATACCTGTATGAAATGAATTATGATTAATCTACAAATACAACTAGTAGTATAAAGTAAATGCTGACTCAGTCCTCTTTCTGGAATACCCAGTGCAAGAGAGGCAGAGAGAGACCAAAGAACACATGAAAAAAGAGAACTGGAGAAAGATATGATATATTTGTAAATAATATGTAAGGAATAAAACAAACCGGCAAATGAAGTTATGGACACTTCCATTTGCTGAGACAGGTCACATATATGACTCTGAAATGTTTGTAGAAAAAAAAAAAGGATCACAATTGAGTATAATACATATGTTAATTCACAAGTTAACAAAGCCCATTGGTGACATATTTATGAGATGGTAATGAAGCTCACAGATTATATATTTATAAGAAGGTAACAAATCCCACAGGAAATGTCCAAACTATCCTCTTTCCACACAAACTGCCTAAGGACAATTCTTCAAATTTTTTGGCCGAATACCATCTCTAACCAGAATGAAGAAGACATGGAAAGACCTTGACCTGTTGGCACAGGACAGAAAGACTTGGCATAAGTTTGTTGAAGGCCCATGCTCCTTGGGAAGCTAAAGGGTGACGATGACCGCTATTAACATAAACAATGAACGGCAAGAAACAGACAAGAGAACACACAACATATTTCCAAACTTCTATTCATCATATATTGCCTGTGATGTTTATATCATTTCTTTAATACACTGCAACAACCTGTTACTGACCTAGTGTGATACTTATGACACCTTTTATTATTTAATACATGAATAATTGTTACTGACTACAAAATTAAAAAACAAAGATGCAAGCTCATATACGATAAGCAAACATTAATTCCTTTATGTTTGTGAATTCTATTTCTGCAATGACCAATAATTATAAATACTGGCTTTAATAAATAAGGTAACCAGACTCATTATGCTTCAGTCCACAAGGAGCATAGGCCTTCAACTAATTTATGCCAGGTTCCCCTTCTCCTGTGTCATCCACTCAAGATCTTTCATGTCTTCTTTATCCCATTTATTTTACCTTAGGTTTTATCTATAAGTTGTTTTTCTGTGTCTCCCTATACCTCCATTATGAATGTGCAATGGAGGTTTTCCCCCCATGTTAGAAGGAAGTAATCCACTTTATTTGGGGCATGTTATGAGAAGAAAGAAGCTGGAGTATATCATGACAACAGGAAAGATAGAAGAAAGAAGCTGGAGTATATCATGACAACAGGAAAGATAGAAGAAAGAAGCTGGAGTATATCATAATAACAGGAAAGATAGAAGAAAGAAGCTGGAGTATATCATGACAACAGGAAAGATAGAAGAAAAAAAGACGACAAAGAGAGAATATACTGAACAGTCGTGACATCACGTCATGGAAATAAGTCAACAGAATTCATCAATAGTACTGTCAACAGGAAGTTTGGGGGGGAAGGGGCGGCCAAAATCCCCTACTCCACCAGGCATGGTACTTGATACCTCTCTTACCCTGGTAATTCAAACACAAGTTTTGCCCTGTAATGAATGTCGTAAATTTATTTTGAGAGAAAAGAGTCGTAGAAATAGTGGTCCGGTTTAGAGTGGAAAATGATGATGGAAAGCTCAGTGATAGAAAATGTAGAGATTTAATAGTTACTTCACAGCGTGCTGGAGGAGAGTAAAGACAGACTTATTTACGACAAATCGTGTCTCTCAATCTTCTCTTTCACTCTCCTGGCCAAACAATTATTTGCCAGTTTTCCAGACTCGCATCTGCGCGCTCACCGATTTGGTGTTTTCAAACACACACACGACGTTGATACAAACTATATTAAACGAATAGGGGAAAAGTTGGGCTTTGGGTATATCCAACACACAGAACTAAATGAGTTTATGTGATTTTAATCACTTTAAACATCAATCACTAAAAATATCAGATATTACATAAATTATCATAAGTACACAAATGCAAATAACAAGTTTGGGAGGGGGTGAAGAAGATTGGTATCGACTAAGCCCTTCCCGCTCATTAGACAAAGACAAACCCAGTCCAGAGATAGATAATATCAGGAACACGGGTACGTTAACCTAACAGTAAAGTTAATTACTCTGAAAGAGGTGTTACCTGTAATATGAATACATTAAAGTACGAACCACACATTGTAATATAATGCGAATCTTGACATGTACGATATTCTGTAAATAAACATGGCTACGAACTGAACATGCTTTTACTGAGTGCTTTCTGAAACATGTGTGTGCTTGTGTAGATGACGAGGTAATGCTTATATACATACATCATAACATTACATGGTGGCAGCGGTCGATACCGGACTGACGCAAAACAGCTACACGATAACACGTGAGTACAGTATTCGGCTAATTTTCGTCATCGAAGTCAGCCATGGCGGCGAAACAATATCGCAACGCACCGCAAATGAGATTCGCCGGTCAAGACGATAAGAGTGAAGCTTTCTTGTTATGGCGCCAACGCATAGATCTATATTCCAAGACCACTGGTCTGGAAGGACAAACCCTAACTCCATATATCCTAGAAGCATTGGACGATGAAGGTTTGAAAATTTACAACAGTTTTGCTACCGCCATGCCTGTGGAGTCGGCGACAGACCCCGCAGCCATATTGGACGAATTTGAAAAACGTCTGATAATAAAGCACACGAACTTTAGAGCGGCAAGATTAGAACTTCACCACCTGCGACAGAAACCTGGTGAAAGTCTAGATGATTTTTTCACTCGCATCAAGGAGAAAACAAGTGTATGCAAATTTAACAAAGAAGAAGAAAAAGAGCGAATTATCGAACAGATCCTTCTCAGCACACCAATGCCAGAGTTCCAGAAATGGATACTGAGCCAGAGTGATACACTAACTTTACAACAACTTCTGGATGAATGCAGGAAACACGAGGCACAAGCACTAAACATCAAACAAATTCAGCAAGGTACAGTAACAGCCCAGGTGGATGCAGTAAAAAGCTATAAACCCAAACAAAACAAAGCAACCGGTTCGAAGCAACAAGAAAAACACAACACAAGCAGAGGTGCTATGTGTAAATGTTGTGGCCTAAACCACATACAAAACCACTGTCCAGCTAAAGACTCTACATGTCATTACTGCAGAAAGAGGGGCCACTGGATAAAATTATGTTTCAAGAGGAAACAAGACAGTGCTCAACACAACTTTCACAGCAGAGAGTCATCAAAACAAACACACTTTATGATGACTGAGGACCTTGACTCCAGTGAAGAAAGTGATCCTTCCACATTTGATACTGTGAAGATACTAACTTTCAGTAATGAACCAAAGAGAACGCAGGCTTTCTGCAAGGTACAATTCCGAATACCAGGAATTAAAAGGCACAAAGAAAGATATATTCGGTTCAAGATAGACACAGGTGCCCAAGGTAACACTCTACCCTTAAGAATATTCAGACAGATCATGCCTGACAAGGTGGATAAGCAAGGATTTCCCACAAGGGATGTAAAAAGTAGGAGTTGCAGGACAAAGCTAAGAGCTTACAATGGAACATGTATAGACTGTTTCGGAGCAGTAACACTTGAATGTTTATACAGAGACTCTGAATGGACATCGTCAACATTTTACTTGGTAGATGTTGAAGGACCTGCAATTTTGGGTTTACCAATGTGCGAAAAGCTGAGTGTGGTAACTATTAACAACATTAAAGCTGACAAAAAAGAACATCTTACTCTACACGTCACTGGAGTAGATGACCTTAAACAGCGATTCCCAGAACAGTTCGACAGAATAGGCAAACTTCCAGGAAAGGCAAGATTCTTTTTAAAAGACAACGCTGAGCCAAAGATAGACCCACCTAGAAAGTATCCTATACATGTTAAACAGAAACTTGCCACAGAACTAGAAAAGATGGTGCAGAATGATGTTATTAGAAAGGTTGAAGAGCATTCTGATTGGTGTAGTAGTATCACAACCGTTCTGAAGCAGGATGGTTCTCTTCGGGTTTGCCTTGACCCAAAACACTTAAACAACAGTCTAAAGCGCTGTCCACACAAAATGCATACAGTGGAAGAGATAACTCACAGATTCCACAATGCCAAATATTTTTCTAAACTAGATGCTGTACACGGATACTGGAGTGTTGAGATAGCAGAGGAAAGTCAACTCCTTACAACTTTTCGAACACCATTCGGCAGATATTGTTTCAAGAGACTCCCATTTGGTTTGAATGTATCACAAGACATCTTCCAACAGAAGATTGACAACATTGTTGAGCAATGTTCTGGTACAGTGGCTATTGCGGATGACATTGTAGTCTGCGGCAGGTCAGAACAAGAACACGACCGTAACTTGATTAACTTGATGCATGTAGCACAGGCCAATGGGCTAACATTCAACAGCAAAAAGTGTACAATTAAGGCAACGGAGATACAATTTTTTGGATTGCTGTACACCCAGAATGGTGTAAAACCAGACCCTAAAAAGGTTGAAGATATTCATGACATGCCAACACCAGCTACAAAGAAGGAACTGCAACAATTCTTAGGTGCTGTCAATTTCCTAGCACAATTCATACCAAATTTGTCAGCTGCTGCAGAACCTTTGCGATCTCTACTACAGAATGAAACTCCGTATGAATGGTCAGAAGACTACCAACACATATTCAACCACTTGAAGACCCTCATATCATCTGATGCATGCTTGAAATACTATGACATGCAAGCACCCACTTTTCTCATGGTTGATTCCAGTCTGAAAGGCCTAGGAGCAGCACTTTTGCAACCAGACAAAAATCCTGAAGGACACTATGCCAAAGAACTTCGTCCTGTAGCTTACGCAAGCAAATCATTAAGTTCTGGCGAAAAGAAACTTGCAAACATTGAAAGAGAAATGCTAGCTGTACGTTTTGGAATCAAACGCTTCCACACATTTCTTTTCAACCGCCCATTTACAATTCTCTCAGATCATAAGCCACTTGAGATGATTCATAAAAAACCAATAGCTTCAGCACCACCACGACTACAAGCTCTGTTATTGGAAACACAAGGTTATGATTTTAATATTCAGTATATCCCAGGAGAGGATATAGGTCTTGCAGATGCTCTCAGCAGATTACCAAACCCCAACAAGACAGCAGATCTTACCCCAAACATCAAAGTTGATTTTGTCAAGTTTAGCGATAATCGGCTTGAACACATCAGAGAAGGCACAATGAGAGATCCTATCCTTAACTCTCTCAAAGAACTGATATACCATGGATGGCCAAGCTCTATCAGGGAAGTTCCAACACACATCCGTCCATACTACTCGATGAGGGACGAGTTAAGCATTGAAGATGGTCTGATCCTTAAAGGAGATCGCATTGTTGTACCAGAAACACAACGCGATATCATCCTTAAACAGCTCCATAATAGTCACCTTGGTATTGTGAAGACACAACTGAGAGCAAAGAAAGATGTTTACTGGCCACAGATAAACAAGGACATAGAAACACTATGTAAAAACTGTTCAATTTGCCAAGAACATGCAAATAGGCAGTGCAGAGAACCTCTCATACCATCAGACATACCATTGAGCCCTTGGAGCATTATAGGAACTGATATTTTCTCAATCGACAATAATGACTATCTTATTATTGCTGATTACTACAGCAAATTTCCCATCATTGAGAAACTTCCACAACCCTCACCATCAGCTGTTATTGCAGACATTACAAAGAAGTATTGCAGCATGTTTGGCATCCCAGATGAAATTAGATCAGACAACGGTCCACATTTCTCAGGTCAAGCATACAGAAACTTCACTAAGGACTGGAAGATCAAACACACAACATCATCACCTAGATACCCTAAATCTAATGGTTTCATTGAGAGACAGATACAAACTATCAAGTCAATCATGAAGAAAACAAGAACAGAGGATGTACACCTAGCACTCTTGAGATGGAGAACAACACCGGTAGACAGTAAGATCGACAGTCCAGCAGAACTTATGTTTGATAGAAGAATTAAAGACCTCCTACCATCTAAGGTCCACTTCCGTCCACAACATAGAGACAGCACATATGATCAACTTCAGCATCGTCAGCAAGTTCAGAAATTCAACTATGACAAATGTGCTAAAGACTTACCACCATTATATCCTGGTCAGCATGTGACTACCTACAACCACAACAATGACACATGGTCAAAAGCAACAATCATTTCCAGAAACCCTGAACCCAGGAGCTATACTTTAAGACCAGACAGCAGCAGCAACCTCCTGAGGCGAAACAGAGTGGACATAAGAGAAATCCCACAGAATACAACAGAACAGAGAATTCCCATGCTTTCAACAGACAATGCAGTAACTCCAGACCTTGGTGCCCCACAAAACCAACAAGCGTCAAGGCCGAAATCACAACCAACTCAAGCTAAACAAGGGACTTCCGCAGAACCACCAGCACTTTACACCACTCGTTCTGGCCGTACAGTGACACCTCCCAGCCGATACAGACAGTGACATATATACTCACACTGAGCATTACACATACTTATCCTTTCTCACATGAAACATTTCGTTGGAAATGTTTGCACACATTTTTTTTTTCAAAAAAGGGGGGATGTAATATGAATACATTAAAGTACGAACCACACATTGTAATATAATGCGAATCTTGACATGTACGATATTCTGTAAATAAACATGGCTACGAACTGAACATGCTTTTACTGAGTGCTTTCTGAAACATGTGTGTGCTTGTGTAGATGACGAGGTAATGCTTATATACATACATCATAACATTACATTACCAAGTTAGGTATAAGTGATAGAAAAAAAAACCTGTTCTTCCCAGCTGTTCTTCCCTTTACTAAGCAAATGGAAAGGAGGTGGTTTTAAACAGAGTTAACAAATTATCAACTATCCCACTTAAAGGAACAATGTAGGGTATACAGAAAAGATATATGTTACCAGGTAAGCAAGTTAACAAAATGGTCACACAAAAGAATTAATTTCCTGTCATTCATACACGCGCTAGCAAAGGCCTTCACTCATCTTGCTCTCACTTACCGATTGTGAAAAAATCTTGCACTCCATAGAATAACACAACAGCAGTTACACCTCAACTAAATGTATGAGTGTTTGTTAAGTTCTAGCCCCAGATTATCGGGTAGGCGGTCAGCACATAAAAGGGTCCCGTAATCGCTGGAAAATGAATCTGTAGTTGTGTCTCTTTTCTTAATAACAGTTTCTATGGGAGGGCACGGTCTCTGATACCGGGGTGAGGATGGTGTGGTCTATTTGACTATGCCGCGGATAATAAAATTCTTACGCGTGCTGGTACACTTTATCCGTGAGGTATGGTTTAAGTCCAGTGAGAAAACTAGTCACATCACTGTTCAGGAAATTATGAATTATCTCTCTGTGTCAGTAAACTAACAAAGCTCGGGCCAGTGTTCTTCTTCCCGTTACGACTTAAGTTGTTTGATGGTGCGTTAAATTTGTCTTTGGGTGTGCTTTCTTTGCTATAAGTTAGATAGCGGAATTCCAAACATAGAATCGCCTCAAAGATTAAAAATTTACACAGTCTCAACAAGTTCTGCGTCAGGGGAACTCTACACACTGTTTATGCTTTGCTTTGCTTAGATTGATTTCTTTATTGCTTTCTTAATGCTGGGATCGTACAGGTTACGATCACTCTGTATGAAAGAAAAAAAGACATGTAATATACCGAAAACAAATAACCTTCTAAAGCGCGATGAATTTCCCGTTAAGCCTATAATACACTCGAGTATTTAATCATGTATTTAATAAACACTGCGCGAGTTCTAGTGGTTAAAAACACACATCTATAAAACTAGGACTTAACTGAATTTATTAATTATAAATTCCTTCGCGACTTTAAAAGTTAATTTAAGCATCTATTATCTTTTGAAATAATATAATAGATAGATCATTATATTTAAAACTGGAACTCTTGAGATGGTTTAATTAAATAGATTTAAATTAACACAGAATCCCTTTAAATAGAATGACTGAGCTAGACCACTGATCACTTTACACAATATATATTACCGCTTTGCACAGAAATAGAAATCACTGCAAATATATATAAAATCCAGGGGAAAATCTATAACAAGATTTCAATAAAGCTAGTGCTTCTGTAAAGATCTGGCCAGCGAGTGATAACGTGTCTAGTTCTACATGGTCTATTTAGCTAAAATGAAATGTAAGTTGAGTGGGACATGATAAACTTGACAACTTATTTGATCTCACGAACTTTTGGGGATCTGACCGCCAAATCAAGAGAAGAAGCCGCCCCCCTGGTCTTCGTATCCGCTCGCTGCTGCCCGTTTCGCTTTCCCCCCGTTCGCTCGGTTCCTCGATTGACACCGAGACGCGAAATTAGCGGCAAGCAACTGCGTCTCGTATCAGGGAAAACTACTGTCTTTGATAGCGCCGATAGTCTCCCCTAAGATCCCTCGGTCTGTCTCTTTGATCTCGTGCCGCCTACTAAATGAGTCCCGGTGGAATGAGTTCTGGCAAACGAAAAGTTACAACAAATGTTCAGGGGTTCTAATGTTTTGAAACGCCAAGGGTCCCTTTAAATCATCCATCATATCAGGGAAAATTCACTTGTCAAACTAGACGTATACAATGCGACAACACATTACTTGTCAACATAATCGTTAGACATGTGTAAGCATTTGTTCCACTGTGACAAAAAGGCATAGAAGAAATCAGTGTCTAGCTCCTAGAGTTGAGAAATCACACTTCACTATTGCAAAGTGCCTGCAGGTAAGGTGCTTCTTCTTGAGTCCAAAGTAATGGAAACAACTCAAATGCTAGGTCAGGTCTGGGTGGTTCAGAGCCTCCCTTATGCAGCACTGCTAATACGCTCAGCTGTGGCCTGACATTAACAAGCTGCAAGATGACATTCTGACACAACCTGTCCATACTGTGACATTAGCACTTAGAATTCATAGCATCATCTTGGTCATGAAAACTGACAAAACAGCAAAATACTTATTATCCCTTGTCACAGAAAAGCGTTACCATGATCTTTTTCTTAATTAAACTTCTTTGGTAGAAGATAAAACGGGTCGATCCACATCATGGATGCTTACTCTCAAGTTCAATCACACATCCAAACTCTGAACCCATAAGATTGTGTTGCAATAACTTCCCTCCTCCATAACAATGCTTTAAGTGTTGCAAACCTGAATTTATGAATGTGCGTAAGCTGTTAAGATATGCAGCGTGCATACACACTGTGGCACCTCAGAAGCCCACGCATAATGTTGTGTGCAGTATGTCTTTTACAAAGATAAAAATGGATCACAATTCGCACCTCAAAATTGTACAAGGACCGTAGTTTTAAATTGAATGTATACATTATGATAGCTGGCATGGTTTCATGATAATATAAAGAAGTAGACAACTGCTAACAATGAACTATCTATTCCCACCTGTCAGGGAAGCTCTACATATATCACACGAGGGCTTGTTACCTTATTTAAACAACATTATACATTTATATATATTTATAGGAACAAACCACCCATGTGTTATCGGGGCTCGAAAGGGAAGCAAAGAATAGTAACACTGTGCCCTGCCATGCATGTCGTAGAAAGCGACTAAGGAGGGTTGGGCATGGGGCTGGTTACCCCATCCTGTAAAAAATTTAAACCACAAAAAACTTCAACAAACATGGACAAGTCAATTAAGGAAAATAAAACACAGCCATCCAAAACAGGGGAAGGTCCTCTCGCAGGGAGGTGTATGATGCAACACAGAGAAAGCCGAAAGGAGTCTGTGTTACTGACTAACCTTCTTTCTTCTAGGAGAACTTCCAGATTTGGCATCTGGAATGTTCGGACATTAAACGAAGAAGGGAAAGTGGCACAAGTAGCAGCAGAAATGAGGGAATATAAAATCGAGGTTCTGGGAATGTGTGAAACAAAGTGGAAGGGGGTAGACAAGAAGAAACATTACAAGACAGTCCTTGTTCTGGAACCCCCAGGGCAAGAAAGGCAGAGGTAGAACAAGAAGCACATGGAGAAGAGAGGTGGATACAGAGGTGAAAAGATGAGGAGAACGTGGAAAGAACTTGAGATGATGGCACGTGACTAGAGGACTTGGCATGTGTTTGTTGAAGGCCTATGCTCCTTTGGGAGTGGAGGGTTATGAATGAATGAATGAATAGGAACAAACACATCATTTATAGCCAGAACAAAAACTAGAATATACAAATGACCTCCACGAAGAAATGCTCAATGGTAATCACTAGGGCTAGGATTGTAATGACCTAAAAGTATCTAGAAATCGATCTATAAAAAATGCATATATGATCCTCATATGGGAAAATTATTAAACAGCAAGGGGAAAACAGTGAAGTAAAGAAATTTGTGAGAAGCAATAAATAAGAAAACGTTAACACTAAAAAATGCCTATTTTTATTGAAAATGCCAGAATATGCAAAATAATTACTCATAAAAAATTTTTTTTTAAATGCTTTAAAATGACCGAAAATCTAAAACAAATGCTTTAACAGGCCAAAAGATTGCAAAATGATGCCTTAACTCAAAGGCTCTTAATAATAAATCATAAAAAATTTATTTATACCACATCACTTAGCCTACTAATTAGGCCCCTAAGTGGGACCCAAAGACGCAGTAATAGAGAACGCAGTCAGCGACTCATAGCTTGACTGCCTGCGTCAGGACTAGCGAATCAGAGCTGGTCAAGACCGCACTCCACCTCCACGTGGTGGTCCTGGAAACAGTCTGCAGCAATGCAGTCTGGCTGAGCGAGTGTGGATCGCAATGGGAAGGCAAACCCGGTCCTAAAAAATGCCGTGCAGATGTCGGATGTGTCGACCGAAAGGTGCAAATATCACAGCTTAGGCGTAAACAGACACAACGCAACCACCGTCCTTTTCAGGACGAACGAGGAAGAAGAAAAAGGCCCCTATATTATCTTGATGAAAACATTAACGATTTAATCGACGGACCTCGCAAAACTAATTTAAAAATTTTTTTTCCCATGTTTTAGCGAGGCCAGCACCACTCAACCCATAAGATAAGATCATCGGTTATATTAGGGCGGATATACGAATATAAAAGAGCTTGTATTCTGGTATAATTAAAATTGTTTAAATTCTATGCGACTGATATTTAGTATGGCCTTTAAAAAAAAAAATTAAGTAAAAAAGTTGCCAGCAGCAATTAGCGGTTAAAATTAATTCAATTACAGTTGCTAACATGCATAACTGATAACATTTCATGTTATCAGTAAGTACCAATATATCATCAATAAACAGTTATAACACATCCATAGTGCATTGTGAACAAAATACAAGTAAATAAATAAAATAAAATAAACATTTTAAATCCAGTAGCCTATATATTCATTCGTGTACTGCAATTTTTAATTCTGCATTTCAGACCAACGGAAAGATTGTTGAAACAGCTGTAGCAACAAACAGCCATGGCAGTTGTCAAGGCTTACTTGCAAGAAAATGATTCCACATCTGAGGTACGCCGGATTGCTGTATCTATGGCAGACCAGGGCAGTAATAAGGACATCTTTAAAGAGACTGTTATCAAAGTGGGAAATGCATTCCCAAAACTCGCTGATAAGAATTTTTCACTCAGGTGGAAAGGTAATTCATTCAATACCTTTTAGCTCCCCGAGGAGCATAGGCCTTCAACAAACACATGCCAAGTCTTCCTGTCCTGTGCTCAAGTTCTTTCCATGTTTTCCTCATCATTTTCACCTCTGTATCCAGTTCTCTTCTCCGTGTGTTTTTTGGTCTACCTCTGCCTCTCTTTCCCTGTGGATTCCAGAACAAGGACTGCCTTGTAATGCTATTAACAGGTCTCCTCAATGTTTTTCCTATCCATCGTTATAAATAAACAATACACATAAAGGCATGTTTCAGCCACTCGTGATAAATAAAGGCATGTTTCAGCCACTCGTGATAAATAAAGGCATGTTTCAGCCACTCGTGATAAATAAAGGCATGTTTCAGCCACTCGTGATAAATAAAGGCATGTTTCAGCCACTCGTGATAAATAAAGGCATGTTTCAGCCACTCGTGATAAATAAAGGCTTGTTTCAGCCACTCGTGATAAATAAAGGCATGTTTCAGCCACTCGTGATAAATAAAGGCATGTTTCAGCATGTTTCAGCAACTCGTGATAAATAAAAGCCACTCGTGATAAATAAAGGCATGTTTCAGCCACTCGTGATAAATAAATAACAAAGTCATCTAAGTAATCATCATCTGGCTGTGATTTCTTTTTGGCTGATCTAGCCAGGTTTTCATTGACTTTCTTGAAAAACGAAACATTTCTTGTCACAACTCTGCCTCCACCTGAAGCACTTATCATGTTTCCCTTGATTTTAGTAATCTGATAAGGTTCTGGATTAAACCTCGGAGTTGATTTGCTGTTTTGTTCTTGTCGTACTAAAACAAAATCTCCTACTTTCAAATGAGACGGCTGCGATCGTAGTCTACGGTCTGTATGTTGCTTCATTCTGTTTTAGCCTGTGCATCTTTTCTCTGCACATCTGATGAGGCTGGTTGACTCTCTTTGGTTTCAACTGTTGGAATCTTAACCGAGACCTTTCTCTGAAACATGAGCTCATATGGTGATTTGCTTGTTGACATATGAGGTGTTGCCCTATAATTTCTAAGGAAAGCATACAGCTGTTGTCTCCAACATTTTCCTTCAACTGTGGCTGTTTGATTGACCTTCTTGAGATTTCTCATCATCCTTTCCACCTCCCCGTTTGCCCTTGGCCAGTAAGGTGTGATTCTTCTGTGTCTGCATCCAACATGGTGCATAACATTATTCATGTCTTGACTGTTAAATGGGGAACCATTATCTGTTTTTAAAATTTCAGGAATTCCAAATGTCGAAAATATCTTGTCAATTACAGGAATGACAGTTCTTGCTGATGTGGAATTGATGATTTCAGCAACTGGAAATCTTGAATATTCATCTATCATCATCATGTGACATATTCTTTCCAGAACGTTGTCTCCATTACAGCTGCTCTGAACGCATCACGATTCTGGGCAAGTCGACCTGCATCAGCCAAAGACAAGTTCAGACTCTCTGTGATGTCCTGGGTCCACCGTCGTCTAGGTCGACCCCTTCCCCTTTTTCCAGGGACCATGCCTTCCATCACTGTTTTTTCCAGACTATTATGTCTTTTTATATGACCGAAAAATTTCAGCTTCCTTATTGCGATGGTATTTAGGAGCCAATGTTCCTGTACGTTTAGTGAGTGCAGTACTTCTCTGTTGGTCTTTTTTTCTGTCCAGGGTATTCTCAACATCCTTCTGTAGCATTTCATTTCGAATGATGTAATCTTTTTTGCAACTGTTTTATTGAGTGTCCAAGTCTCGCAGCCGTATGTTGCTACTGGGAATATACATGCTCTGATCAGTTGTAACTTTGTTTCTTTGTTTGTGCCTTGCCATAGGTTTTTCATCTGTATTAGTTTATGTGAAGCAATTGCAAGTCTTCTTTTAATTTCTACTGCACAGTCACCAGAGCTGTTGATGATTGATCCTAAGTATTCGAATTCATTAACACTTAACAGTTCTTCGTTATCAATTTCAATTTCTGGTTTGGTCTTTACATCTATCATAACAAGAATATACTGTCCACATGGTAGTGGTCCACAAAAATCTGCAGAGACCTCTTTCCATGGAGCTTTGGGAAGCTCAGACATTTTCAAAGGTGTCATATGTGCTCCACTTTCTGTGCAAGCTTGACAAGCTAAACAATTTGCAACAGTCTCTTCAACCATTTTGTCCAATCTGGGGAACCAAATTTTCTCTCTAACCAAACATTTGGTCTTGACTATACCTTGATGTCCTTCATGAGCCAAATCTACTGCTCTTCTCTGGAGTGTTCCAGGAATTATTATTCTTTAACCTCTCAGTAATAAATTGTCTTCAGTAAGTGTAAGTTCATTTCTAAACCTGTGGAAAATATTAAGATTGTCCCTGTTCACATTAGAGAACTGTTCATAAGGAATGTTATTCCCTTTATTATTTCTGATTATAAACTGAACTGCTTGTAGCAGTGGGTCTTTCATGGTCTCTTTTTGTATTTCCTTGAAATTCATAGCGTTTGGAACACTGTTCATGGCTAGGAATCTCACATATGTTTCTGTCTCTTCACCGTTTTTGTTCTCAGACTGCACTTTCAGCGGGTGTCTTGACATATAATCAACAGGATTATTTTTCCCAGGCTTGTATACAACATTGAAATCATACTGCTGTAGTCTTAAAACCCATCTTTCTATACGAGCAGGAGGCTTGGATGTTCTTTTTCCAAAAATCAACTCCAATGCCTTGTGATCTGATATGATGGTGAACTTGCTGCCATAAATATATAAGTGAAAATATTCACAAGCCCACACTATTGCTAAAGTCTCTTTTTCTGTCTGTGAGTATCTAGTTTCTGTATCTGACAGACTTCTACTGCCAAAAGCTACAACATA
This sequence comes from Oreohelix idahoensis, assembly GCA_024509875.1. NCBI lineage: Eukaryota > Metazoa > Mollusca > Gastropoda > Stylommatophora > Oreohelicidae > Oreohelix > Oreohelix idahoensis. The sequence goes on from JAMPIV010015352.1 coordinate 140,244, forward strand.
TTCTTTGTTTCTGTCATCTCTTTGGGTTAGCATTGCCGCTAAACCGACTGGACTTGCATCCACTGAGATGAATGTCTTTCTGTTCCTATCAAAATAGGATGTACCAGCACTTTTGGATAGTTCTGATTTCAGCATATCTAATGCTTTTGACTGAGTTGCAGTCCATATCCATGGTGTGTCTTTTCTTGTAAGCATTCTTAAAGGCTGACTGAGTGTTGCATAGTTTTGAATAAAATGTGAACAGTAATTGAACATTCCCATCAGACTTCTTAATTCATATACATTGGTTGGTTCTGCCATATCTTGAAGTGCACTAACTTTTCTGTGGTCTGGAACAATTCCCTTCTCAGAAAAAGTATATCCATAAAAATCCAATGTGTTTTTGCTGAATTCACATTTCGCTTTATTCAATGTGAGGTTATGCTGCCTCAGTCTGATGAATACCTGTTCTAGATTTTCATCATGTTCTTTCTGGGTTTTTCCATAAATCAGAATATCATCAGATACATTCAACTGTCCCTTCAGACCCTGAAGCACATTTCCAATTATATTCTGGAATGCTTCCGCTGCTGAGGCTATTCCAAAACTGAACCTTTTGTATCTTCGTAAACCTAGTTGCGTTGAGAAAGTTGTGATGTATCCAGATTCTGGAGCTAATAGAATTTGATGGTAGCCACTTCTCAAATCTAATTTGCTGAAAACCTTTGCTCCATTTAGATCCACTATTATGTTGTCTATTGTAGAAGTGATGTGTCTCTCTCTTTCTATAGCTTCATTAGGCTGTCTCATGTCTACACAAATTCTTACATCACCATTCTTCTTGATGACAGGTACTATAGGACTGACCCACGGAGTTGGCCCTGAAACATGTTAATCGTTTCATTCCTTCTTCTACTTTTTGCCTGATGTGAAATGGAATTCTTTTGTGCTGTTGGGCTTTAGGTTTCACATTCGCATTTATGTGTAGTTTCAGCTCAAAATTTTTCAATTTACCGACACCTTGGAACAGGTCTGAATACGTTTCAAACAGATTATGTGTTCTCTTGCTGTTGATGCTATTTATTATTCTGACAACCTGTAATTTAGATGCTGTCTTATGGCTTAAAAGAACTTCATGTCCACCTTCTATTACATAGACAGTAGTACTAGTTTGATGATGCTTGGATTCAATGGTTGTTCTAAACATTCCAACCACTTTTACGGGAGTCTTGGATGCATATGCATATAACTTCTTATTAGTGGGAAACAACTCCGCCTATAACGGTCCCAAGCCCGGATGAAAAAGGAGGAGGGCGGCCTGCAAGGAGGCCGTAAGGAGGCAGCCCCTCCACCATGCAAAGGCACTACAGGCCAATCACCTGTTTGCTTTAAACTATGATTACACGAAATACAAGAGAGAAAACCGGACTGATTCTAAAGGCGACGAACTGGAATGGACTACGGACTACGACTTATGGAACTTGGAACACAAGAAGTATAAATGGGAAAGAAGAGGAGCTGGTGGAAGAGATGAGGAAAGCAAAACTAGAAATCCTGGCTATTACCGGAACAAAGAAAAAGGGACAAGGAGTCATGGATCTCGATGGCAACACGCTGCTATACAGTGGTGTACCCACATCTGAAAGAGCTAAAGGGGGTGTGGGTTGCATTGTGGCCAAAAACCAGAAAGATAGTATCAAGGGATGGAACTTTGTCTCGGAGCGCATTATGGTTGTAAAACTAAAAGAAGGAGAAACCATAGTCAACCTGGTCATAGTGTATGGGCCAAATGAGGATGAGAGAGCAGAGGTCAAGGAGGAATTCTTCAAGCTGCTTCAAAGGACAGTGGATGACTGCCTTGATGAAATTATCATGCTCGGAGATTTCAATGCCAGAGTTGGAAATGATCATGCTAGATGTGGTGGAGTTATCAGAAGATATGGAGAAGATACTCTCAATGACAATGGAAAGCGACTCCTCAGATTCTGCAGTGAGCAGAATCTGATCATTACCAACACAAAGTTCCCCCATAAGCGCATACATGCATACACTAGGTGTGAACCAACAAAGAATGAGAAGTCAGTGATCAACTAAGCCATTGTTAGGAGGAGCTCATTCAAATATGTCTGGGATGCTAGAGTCTGGAGGGGGCCAGAGATTGGAAGTGATCACTACCTGCTTACAATTAAAAGAACAACTGAAAGAGTTGCTCAGCCTAGGAACTGCCCAGCATCACACAAGAAACCAAGTAAATGAACGGAAGAAATGAGCATTAAGACCTACAAGCTGAGAGAGCCAGAAATTAAGACCAGATATCAGGGGCTTATTGCTACAGCGGTGAGAAACACAGAAGAACTACCTGATGACTTGGAAACCATGTGCTTAAATTCAAGGACATCATAAAGACAGCTGCTGCAGAAGTATGTGGTGAAGTCCGACTTGGGAACAAGAGAAAGAGGACACCTTGGTGGACAGAGGAAGTCAAAGAGAAAATAAGAGAGAAGAAAATGGCATGGAAACAATACTTAGGAGCTAAAAACACAGCAGGACAAATAGAGAAATATAGAGAATATGTGATACTCAGAACAGAAGCAAAGAACAAGGTGCTAGCAGCAAAACAGAAGTCCTGGGAAGAATTTGGAGAAAAGCTAGAAAAAGATGCGCAAGAAAACCAGAAATTGTTCTATAAGACCCTAAAGAACATGAGGAAGGAAATACAATGCCCTCTCAAATTTATAAAGGACAAGCAAGGCAAATTGCTTACTGCGCCGAAGGAAGTAATGGAAAGATGGAAAGAATATTTCTCAGAACTCCTTGATGGTGAGCAAGGTCAAGCATCAGAAATGATAACCACTAGCACAGAAGATGAAACAAATGGTGATGAAGATGACATAAAGATGGAAGAACTGAAGGCAGCACTGGAGAAAATCAAGATGGGCAAAGCAGCAGGGCATGATGGTATAACACCAGAAATGGTTAAGTACATGGGAGCATCAGGCGACCTATTACTCTTAAGGGTCCTACAGGCAGCATGGTGCAACAAGACCATACCAAAGGATTGGGAGATTGCCATCATAACACCAATTTTCAAAAAGGGTGACAATCGACAATGTGGAAACCTTAGAGGCATATCCCTTCTCAGTGTCCCTGGTAAAATCTACTCTAGAATCTTAGAGCAGAGACTCCGACGCCTAGCTGAGCCACAATTGGATGAGGTCCAGTGTGGATTCCGAACAAACCGAAGTACTCAAGACCTAATCTTCACACTCAGACAGCTGAGTGAAAAGGCCCTTGAGTATAAGAGTGAGATCCATCTTTGTTTCATAGATCTGGAAAAGGCATTTGAAAGGGTCCCCTGGAGCAAACTTTGGGACTGTTTGGCAAGGAAGAACATTCCAGCACCTCTGATTCATGCTATACAGAGTTTCTACAAGTCTTGCAGGAATTATGTGAGGACAGCAAACCATAAGTCAGAAGAGTTCAGGACCACCACTGGTGTAAGACAAGGTGATATCTTGTCACCTTATCTTTTCATACTCCTCATGGACGATGTTATCAAGTCATGTAAGGAGAGAACAAGAAAGTATTCAGTGGGGTACTGGAAGATGAGACAGGTATGTATTTCAGAACTGGCATTTGCTGATGATGTTGCCCTGATTGCTAAATCAGAGGCACATCTCCAATCCAACCTGCAAGTCTGGAAAGAAGAGCTGGAGAAGAGAGGGATGGTCATAAGTAGCTCTAAAACAAAATCCATGGTGATATCACGAGAAGAAAGAAGACATCAGATTAAGCTGGGAGAACAGGTCCTGGAGCAGGTCGACCACTTTAAATATCTCGGAGCTATTATAGACCGAAAGGGAGGCATCAAAGAAGAGTTGGCCACTCGAAAAGCAGCAGCTGGGAGACTTTTTCAGGCCATAAATTGAGGATTCCTCAGCAAGAGAGAAGTTGGTAAGAAAACGAAGATGGCTGTATACCGCTCCACCTATGTCCTAGTCTTGACATATGGATGCGAGTCATGGGCAATGACTACAACCCACAAAAGCCAGATCCAAACCTCAGAAATGAGGTATCTGAGGAAGGTGGTTGAAGTAACAAGAAGAGACATGGTCCACAACCAGATAATATGTCAAGGCCTAAAATGCCACCCCCTGCAGACCCAAGTAGAACAGTCCCAACTAAGATGGTTTGGCCATGACTGCAGAATGGGAGAAGATCAGCTACCACGACAAGCATGGGAAACAAAGAGCCAGGGATCCAGACCCCCAGGATGACCCAGAGTCCACTGGGAGGACAACATTAGACAATCTTTGAAGGATTGAGGACTAGAATGGAACCAGGCCAGGAGGAAGACAGCCGATAGGATAGTCTGGCGCTCTCTCTTCCAAACCTCTACACCTCACGGTAGAAGGGGAACGACTAAGTAAGTAAGTATTAGTGGGAAACAACTGTGGTCTTTTCTTCAACTGTTTGTACGTGGTTGTGCTTATGACATCCACACTTGAACCCGTGTCTATCATTGCAGACAGATGTGTATCTTACATTTTAATGATTGTTCTGGGGACATCTGGTCTGTTATCCAGTGCATAAACATAAACCTCTGAGCTGCTGTCAGTGTTTGTGGTGTTTTCCTTTTTCTCACTAATCTGTTGAACCTTATTTTTAAGTGTGAGACAAAACTTGGCAAAGTGATTTTGCTTGTGACACATATGACCATACATGCCATACCTCGGAGATGAAAAACCTGTACAAAAAATCCAAAACCCTGTACAAAGACCCGCAAAACCTGTACAAAGACTGAAAAAACATATCAAAGGAGTAATTCGTGTACAAATATTTTCAATTACAGTGGGCTGCATTATACATTTTGCGTATTAAAGCAGGTCTTCACTTATTTTAAAACCCAAACAATAAATGTCTGAGTTGATTTTACACTGTAAAAGTAATGTGATGGTGTCATCATTTAGTCTGTTTCTGTGCTTAATTAGCAGACTGGGAAATCCTGTGTTCAATAATAATAATAATAATAAATTCTTTAAGCACCAAACACGGCGCATAAGGCAGAAACCAGTGCTCTCCAGGTTGTTCGTTGTGACGCCACTCCTCTTAGCTCTTGCACATTATTTAGGCCCAACGTTCTTCCTTCTCTTATTATTGTTCTTCTGAGTGTTTCTTTTGGTCTTCCTTTTTTCCTCTTACCCTCAGGAACCCAAGTGAGCGCCTGTAGTGGTATTCTGTTGTTTTGCATTCGTAGGACATGACCGATATATGACCATCGTCTTTTCCTTATATAGTCGGAGACATATTTCTGCCTAGAGTCTTCTCTTATTTGTCGATTAGTCTTGAATTCTTTCCAACTGATGTTCATGAGTTTTCTAAGACATTTGTTCTCGAATGTATTCAGCTTGTTCTCCAATGATTTTGTTATTTTCCAACTCTCACAGCCGTATGTTAACACTGAGATAACATTTGAATTAAACAGACGAAGCTTGGTATGTATATTCAATGATCGTAATTTCCAAATGTTAGATAATCTATTGAAGGCGCTAGCTGCCAAAGCAATTCTAGTATGGATTTCTCTTGTTGTGTCACCATCCTGAGTCATTTTACTGCCTAAATAATTGAAACTTTCAACTTTCTGTAGTTTTTCCCCGTTCAAGATGATATCAAAGGTCTCGTTAGAAAAGTTCATAGCTTTAGTTTTAGAGGCATTTATTTGGAGACCTATTTTAACCGAGAGATGACACAAATTTCTTACATTCCAGTATCCAATTTTAAAAATCTCCTTAGCCCCCAAGATATTAGAGTGAGTCATGTTTACTGTCGAGCCTGGTTCTGTTTCGGTAACAATAGCTTGTTTTACGATAGTGAATTGTTAACTCACTGATCAACCCTCCGATCCAACCGACCGATTCGAGGGTTTCGAGGTCAGTTATAGGAAAATATCTACACCACTAGATACTCTGGTGTATCTTTTATTCTATAATTTAACATAACATGGTATTATCCATCGAAATATACACATTCCTGTGTTCAATAGGACCTTATAAAAGAACTCTGAGACATGGTAATAAAGGGAATGGGTTAGAAAACCTGTACAGAAATTATGTACAGGGTGTACACATCTGAAAACGCAAACACCTTGTACAGATTATGGGTAAACCATAGCATGTGGCATGTATGCATATGACACTCTTTCCCAAATGCAGGGCAGTTCTGTCTTCTGCCTTTGTGAGGATATTTCCTTCCACAACATTTGCAATTTGTATATGATTCTTTCTTGGAGTCAGATCTGGACGCATGAAACTTTGGTTTATGTCTGCCATGTTTGTCAGCTAGTGTGACTGAATCTTGGGTTCTAGATCTAGAATTCTGAAATTGCAGTTTGTTGACAGTGTTCTCTTCTTTCTTCTCAATGTGTGTGACCTGTATTTCTACAATCTCTAACGTTCTGCCAATCTGTAGTACCTCATCTAATGTAATGGATTTTTCACTTTGAAGAATCCTTCTTCTCAACTTCGATGATGTGCATGTTTGTATTACATGATTTCTGATTTCATCATCTTGATTCTGAAATTGGCAGTGTTTTACTAGTTGGCGTAACCTCGTGACGTACTGGTCTAAATTTTCTTCACCATTTTGAATGGCCTGTCTGAACTTGAACTGTTCATACATTGTATTCTTCTTAGGGATGAAGTATGAGGATAGCTTCTGCTTCACCTTGTCGTAATCATCACTTGTCTCGGCCATAGTCTGGTAGATATCATATACCTCTTCTCCGGCATAGTGCAACAGTAAACACTGTTTGCGTTTGACATCTTTGACCTCAAATGCCGCCAGACAGTTTTCGAAACGGCTTACTCATTTCTCCCATTTGGTTCCTATGTTCACATCGTGATCATACTGGAAAAACGTGATGGGTAACTCTATCATTCTCGTCACCATTTGTGGTGTTCTATCTTAGTCCTATCTAAAAGAACTAATATCAGACTTTTGTCTTTCTTCAATATTTATTTACGCAGACTGAAACAAACATGACTACATCACACAACGGCCATTCTTCCAAGTTTGGTAACTCCCGCGTCATATCTATATATAGGACACTACATTCGGGATATATATTGTTCTCAATTCCAAATAATATGAACAACTGCCGATATGAGAAAGTGGTGTCACATTTGTCAAATCATTGTAAATAAGGAAAATCACAATTATCGATTATGCTTGTATGTTAAACAACAAACAAAAATGAACAAAATCAAGAAGAAACTCTAAACAGTAATAATATTAAAGTGGAGGGGTGTAAAGACCTGGTGGTTCCAGTTATATAACTGACTTTAACAGATATTTAATTGACTTTCATCTGTTAAAAGTCATATGCATTGTAAGAACAGCATCAGACCTCACATTCCCAACCACTATATAGTAACCTTTGTTCGTGTTAAATATTGTTTGACTATATTATGCAGCTCCCTAGGTCTGTCTATTCTTAACACCTCTTCTATATTTGCAGGTAAGTTTGATGCTTGCAAATAATCTAATATTGGTATTCTCATTTGTTCATACCTCTTACATTTTAACAAGAAATGTTCTATATTATTGTCTTGAAGACATGCTGCACAGTAAGGTTCTTCTATTCTGAAATAGCCTTTTCCCAGCTGTAGTCTGAGAAGTTTCTTATTACTGGGAATTTTCAATTCCCTAGATATCTGACATTTTCTTGTTGGAGCCTTGAGCATCTTATATGCATGTCTTTCTTTCAGATTTTTATCCCACTCTTGCAGTGTTTGTTTTTAATTCATGAAGAAAACTAGGTTGAAATGAAGAACAGTAGGATGTTTTTTGATGCCATATAAAGAGTTGCTCACGCCGTTAGGATTAAGGTTAAGAGTTAGGTTTATAATTCCTACTCCTTACCCCTTATTACCACATCTCTGACTGCTTTTGAAGACATGTCCTACTGTTCTTCACTTCAACCACCTCTTGTAGAAGGCCTGTGCCAGAGTATTTCCTGCTCTTGCAGTAGTGGTCTCTGTAACAATTAGTTTTTAATGTCAGCCATATTCACAACCTCACATTAATCCAATCATTTCTGTTTGCCAAAGGAAAATGTGGTTTCTTTTTTTCCCTATTTGTTTGTCTGCTCAAAGACCCCCAGGAGCTACAACAAATAATTTGTGTTTTTGCTGCACAGTCCTTCTCCAGTCCATACACGCCAACTAGCACAGGTTACCCATACTTTGTACAGGTGTTTTTAATTTTTATTTTCACACAATTATATACATATATAATTCTGACTGTGAGAGGTCTTTCTCCAAGCAGAAATATACAAAATGATGACTGTCACATAATTTTTGGTGTTAAATAAATTCAGACATTCATTGTTTGGTTTTAAAAGGCAAAGGGCACATGTCTCAATTATAATGCAGCCCACACTGGCAGAAAATATTTTTACATGAATTAAAACTCTTTCGATATATTTTTTCAGTCTTTGTATGGATTTTTTTGTACAAGTTTTTCATCTCCAGGGGTTAGCATGTATGCCAGTCCTCTGTGTTCTTGGTTGTCTTTCTCCAGTTCTTTATCTCTAAGTCATGTGGGTCCAGTTTTAGTCTCTGTTCATCATCATCACGGATTAGGCACCCTGTGTTAGAATATTCACACTGTTGTTTTGTTCATTTATTTTTTAAATTAAAACGCTTTCTTCTTTACAATATTTCCAGAGTCGGTAAGAACGTTATGAATAACAGCTCTTAATAAATGTAGTACATTCAACAGGAACAGTTTGAACAGCTTGATAAGACGTCGCTGTAGAATAACTCTGCATATTTCTTCTTCGTTCACCCTGGGTAGTCAGCTTGAATATGTTCAAAGAAAGCAGAGGTCAGTTTGAGGCTGTTGATATCTCCATAGAATTTTTCCAGGAATGGTACTGGTGATGGCCATATGCGCTTTCTCTGTTCCTCATATGTTGGGCACCTTTGAAGCAGATGTTCAGAGTCATTTTGTCTGTGCCACAGTTACACTCATCAGTAGTCCCTATCTTTAACTTGTTGAATAGATGGTCTCCCAATCGGTTGTGACCTGTGCGAAGTTTGAAGATCATGACTTGTTCACTTCTGCTGAGCTGGTAATATGCATCATTTTTTTGGTGGCCTGGATGCTCTGCTTCCCACGTGCTCCTGTATCTGGGCTTGATAAAACTCTTGACCTTTTCATAAGAGTCTACAAAAATAACTCTGCAGATTTTATTTAACACTGAAAACTTCACATCAGTCGCCTTGTAACAACATGTCTGAGGGTGCCTTTGCCTTCCCTTATTCAATAGCAGAGCCAGCTACCCATTTTTAGAGCTGGGTAGAGTGGATTGTGACATGACCTGATTTCAAACCTGGTCCCATTGCTTCAAGAAGCAAGCACCTTTGCCACTGTGACACATATTGTCATCATCATCATTTTCCTTTGCGCTCCTTATGGAGCATGGAGCCACCACTGCAGCTGGTCCCCTTGCAGGAAGCCTTGACATACTCTTGTAGTGATGGTTTCTACGGCAATTTGTTTGACATGATGAGATTGCCAGCCTCATACATAACCTCATTAGTCGCCGCGTATGACATGCCTGAGGGTGCAACTGCCCTGATCTTTCTTTGTCTCTTCCAGAGGCCCCTGGTGGGTCTCACCTGGTTGGAACATGAGGCAAGTTTATACGATGATTTTAATTAATTATAATTTGGTTTGAAACGTGTGGCATTACTTTACCTTTATGATGGCTGCATAATAAACTGAACTTTTCCTATTGACCAGACTCAGATGGAGACCTCATCACGATGTCCTCCGATGAAGAGATGCTGGAAGCACTGTCACATTGCCAGAACTCCCCTCTTATAGCCTTCATTACGAGTAAGTAAACGTTATTATAAGTAAGCAAGAGCTCGTCTGCTGAATGACCACTGATATTGTATAATGCATTTGTTAAAATAGATCATGCTTATTGCTGTTTTGTACATATATTTGATGTCTATCAAAACTGTTAGTTTTACATTTGTTAGACGTTGTGGAAGCTATTGATTTCGCAATGGTTGGAGAAAGAGAGAAAACTCCAAAGAAATAAGAAGGAAGAAATTAAGGGACACAGAATACTTAATTATAAGTAAATTTTGGGATCAACAAGTACATGTATTTTGTTTAGTAATGGTAGATGGACAGTGACTTTTTGATCACCATATACTTGTACATGTTAAGTGTTACTAAATGCAAACAAAATTACAGCAAATCAAATCTTTAATAATTTTGCTTAGGGAAAGAAAAAAAAGAAGGTCATACTCTGTTATGTAGTTACAGTGTCCTCATTATTGTGTTGTTCACTGTGTAAGGACATTGTGAGACAGAAGTCAAAGCACACAGCTGTTTTGTTCACTGTGTAAGGACATTGTGAGACAGAAGTCAAAGCACACAGCTGTTTTGTTCACTGTGTAAGGACATTGTGAGACAGAAGTCAAAGCACACAGCGGGCAGGAAAAGAATATGAGAGGACTGCTTGCATTAGGACAGTTTTAATAAGGCCTTTTCAAATGCTGTGCTCCACAGGGAGCTATGAGGCAAAAAAAAACCAAAAAACAGAATTTGTTTGATTTGTGTAAATCCACACCAATGCTGCCCCTCTTATTTTGTTATTTCTTGTGATGTTAACCTTGTTATAGTTTGGAGCGGAAAAATGAAATATCAACTATTCTGAAATAATACTTTTCAACATAACAATTTTTTTTTCAGTTGATAGCATGAAAGAAAGTGCATCAGAAAAACTTGAGGATGTGCCAACTGATGCTAACCAAGAGCCAAACATTGGTGAGGATAAAGCAGGAGACCATAAGAAGGAGGATTCCTTTGAGGCAGGCCGGCCATTTATGGGGATGCCTTTTCACTCCCCTCCAGACTATGGCTTTTGTGACCCGCTGAATTTCCAAGGCATGGGTGCAAGAGGTCAACCAGGCAGTCACAACCCTCGTGGCCACTTTGAAATTCATTTTGGTCATCTTGGTCCACGCGGCCACAACTTTGATCATCTGGGCCCTCGTGGCCATCACTTTGGACACATGGGGCCTCGTGGTCATCACATGGGACCTGATGGCCATAACTTTGAACACGTGGGACCTCAGAGCCATCATTTTGAACACATGGGGCCCCATGGTCATCACATGGGGCCTGATGGCCATAACTTTGAACACATGGGGCTTCGTGGTCATCAGATGGGACCTGATGGCCATAACTTTGAACACATGGGGCCTCGTGGTCATCACATGGGACCTGATGGCCATAACTTTGAATACATGGGGCTTCATGGTCATCACATGGAACCTGATGGCCATAACTTTGAACACATGGGGCCTCGTGGTCATCACATGGGACCTGTTGGCCATAACTTTGAACACATGGGGCCTCGTGTTCATCACATGGGACCTGATGGCCATAAATTTGAACACATGGGGCCTCGTGGTCATCAGGTGGGACCTGATGGCCGTAACTTTGAACACATGGGGCCTCGTGGTCATCACAAGGGACCTGATGGCCATAACTTTGAACACATGGGGCCTCGTGGTCATCACATGGGACCTGATGGCCATAACTTTGAACACATGGGGCCTCGTGGTCATCAGATGGGACCTGATGGCCATAACTTTGAACACATGGGGCCTCGTGGTCATCACATGGGACCTGATGGCCATAACTTTGAACACATGGGGCCTCGTGGTCATCACATGGGACCTGATGGCCATAACTTTGAACACATGGGACCTCGTGGTCATCACAAGGGACCTGATGGCCATAACTTTGAACACATGGGACCTCGTGGTCATCACATGGGACCTGATGGCCATAACATTGAACACGTGGGACCTCGGGGCCATCATTTTGGACACCATATGGGAATGCATGGCCCCTTTGGAGACCAAGATTACTCTGAAGGATTTCAATGTGGAGACATGTTCTTTGGTGACCATTGTGGCGAGAAGGGCGATCATGAAGAAAATGGCTGGAAAGCTAAATTGAGAGTAAGTACACTAAATAAAGTGATACCAAAAAGTCACTGTACACCTACCAATCTGGACTTGCTGTCTTTCAGTGAAACAATGATAATGCCTAAGAAAGTATCTGACTATAAGAAATTAGGGGACACAGAAGACTTCATAATAATAGGTACAAAGTAACTTTTGGGACCAACAAGCACATGCAAAAGATTTGGTACTGGACTGTGACTTTTTGATCACTATATACTTGTACATATTTATTTTTAGTAAATGCAAACAAAATTACAGCTAATAAAATTTCTAATAATTTTGCTTAGGAAAAAAAGCCACACTGTATGATATAGAATACAATATTATCATTCTTGTGTTTGGTTTCCTGTGGAGTATAGAGCTGCTGTTATTTCTCTCCGCCAGTTTTTATTTTGGGCCGTCTTTGTCAGATCTGCCCTTTAGGCTTCATGACTGCCATTTCTTCAAGCATTCTCAATGGTCTCCCTGTAGCATATTCTTTTTGTATTGTAGAGGTAGTAGACTTTGGAGAGGTCCCTCCTATTATAATTCATATAACTGTGTGAACTTCACACGGCATAAAATCATGCCGGTAACAGTTTTATATTCAGCCTTTTAAAACACACTTCTGGTCTCCAACAGTAAAGAATTCGTCAAGGCCAGTTTGAACGTGAAAACGATATATAAATTTATTACTTGAACAAGCTCCAATTAAAAGGCATCCAATATAAGTGTAAGACAATGGCATGACCTAGCCAGTCTTGAGCGTCGCTATTCAGTCGACTACTGACAAGATGTCCTTGACATGTTGCTGCATACTTTATTTAACAAATCCACTCACGCACATCAGAATACAGCATTCACTTGTCAGAATAATAATATATCTATCTAGCATCGACACAATGAAGCATATGGGTGAGCTAGACGTAGTAATACTTTAGAACTCTGTCATAAGAGCACATATAGGAGCTGGACATAATATGCGTCCATCCACATTGAAGAAACACACAGAAAGGCTTCGAAGTACCGTTCACTTCTGCTAAGTGAGACCGGCTACAGTCGTCTGCTATATCTGTCCAAAAGACAATGACGTACTTCCGGGAGTAACCCAGGAAACGGTACATCAACAAAATGGTCTATAAACAAGCCTTATTGATATCGATCAATATGTTATGATTTTACTCATGACACTCCCCACTTGTCTATTATGGCATTCTTCTCCGGGTTCTCATTGGTCTCCCCACTTGTCTTTGTGGCATTCTTCTACAGGCTCTTGTTGGTCTCCCCACTTGTCTGTTCTGGCATTCTTCTCCATGTTCTCATTGGCCTCCTTACTTCTCTATTCTTCAGTAGGTTCCAGTCAAGGTTGTGTCTGGTTGTACTTGATGGTTGTTTCTTGGTTGTATATCTTTAATTTCTAGCAATACAGAGATAAATCATTAAAAATTATTATGTATCAACTGTTTTGCCCTGTCTAGTTCCTGGGGGTCTCTGAGGCATGTTGTAAGTAGCTACTAATATGAGGTTGTGCAAGTACTGGCAACCTCATCATGTAAAACAAATGGTTACAGAAACTGCTGCTGCAAAAGCACGTTCATTGATGTAGGCTACTTCAAAATTAGCCCTATTCATGTATTGCTCCTTGTTCTAGAAGGAGCGAAGAAGAAGATAATGATAATAAAGGTCCTGTTCGTTGTATGTTAATAAATTAATATGATTTGAGAGATGATGCCTAATCTAGCTTCATTACTCTGGGGTACAGTTAGGTGAAGTAAATATACATCTGTGTGATTTTATTTTCCTGACAGGATGCTGTGCCAGTAGCACACAGACGCTGGGCCAAGACATACATCCACAACTGGCGTGTTCAGAACTTGAAGAATGCATCTTCCACCAGCAGTGACACTGATCAAGATTCTTTTGCTAAGGAAGCTGCAGTTGTACCTGAGGCTTATAATGCATGGCTTGATGTGTTTCTGCCAAAGTGGCACAGACGTCAGGGCCAGGAAGATGCAGATGCCAGCAAGGACAAAGTGAAGGATTCTGAGGAGAAAGAGAAACTGAAGGTAAGTGGGCTAGAGTTGTAAATGCTAACATACCTGTAGTAAGAATCAGTCAGCCTAGCAGACAGATGATAGAAGACAGCAGAAAGTAAGGACAAATTGCTTCTTCAAGCCATCTGGCATAGGTGATCATGTCTCTGCACAACTTTCTATACCTCAGTCCTGTTTACCATCTCTTTTGTTCACTTGTTTCCTTGCCATCATGTTGAACTGTCCAGTGTCTACTCTGTCTCCCTCTATTTTTGTCCCCACCAGTTTTACCCTTTGTCACAAAAGTATTCCATCTTTCCTCTTCTCATAAGTTACCTAGAGAAAATGCACCGCTACCATCTGAAATGTGTTATAAGCTACCTTCGCACACTGACCTCCTTCATAACATCCTCTTTACTCTGTTTAGCTGGCAGTAGTATTCTTCATTCATTTCCCTTGACCTCCCCAAGGAGCATAGGTCTTCAACAAACTCATGCCAAGTCTTCCTGTTCCATGCCTTCTGCTTGACGTCTTTCAACATCTCGCTCATCCCTTTCATTTCTGTCTTCAGTTCTGTTGTTCATGAACTTGTGTTTTTCGGTCTACCACTACTACTCTTACCCTGGGGATTCCAGAAAAAGGAAGGCAATGAACAGATTTCGTCAATGTGTGTCAAATAACCAGCACCTTCTTCTCAATGGTATTCTTAATATTATTTTATAAAATAACATCTCTGTGTCCTTCAAGGATCTTATAATTTTTTTTTTAATGCAGCTCTGTAACTTACTTCATACGACAGGATTGGTGCTGTGTAAACAAATAATTAAGAAAATTGGTATTGAGTCAGTGTTACAGTAGAATGATATAATCAGATTGTGTTTTTCAGTGCATCAGCTTACCTCTGCTCATAATATGCCCAAAGAAAATGAACTGCTTCCTTCTTATATCTGTTATAAACTTCCATTGCACATGAGCCTCTTTCAGGACATCCTGTCTACTCTGTTTTGCTTGCCACTGTATTTTTAATGTTCTTTTATTAAACCACATCTCTGTGAACTCCAAGCACGGATCTTCTAGTTTGTTCACTGTTTTATACCTTGCTTCGTATGACAGGATTTGTGTTATGTAAAAAAAAAAGATAAAAACTTGTATTGAGCCAGCCTTTTCTTCATGTTGTTTTCTTCTCCATTTCATTGGAATGATGAACCAGTGCATATTTTATTTTATAGGCATCTGTACCTGTGGAGTTCCGCAAATGGGCAAAGTGGTACCTGACCAGACATTATGGCAAAAAGGAAGCCCCCAAATTTCCCAAGGATGGCCATTTTGAACCAAAGATGGACAAACATAGGAAGAAGGGCTGGAAAAAGGCTTTCAAGATGCACACTCTTGCAGTAAGTCATTTTGCCAGGTTGAATTTACTGATTACTTTGAATTTGGTGATGCGATGTCAGTCTCAGTTTAGCCTTGAAAACAATATGTTTGAAGGTGAATACTTCCAGTTTGTACATGAATAGTCAGAATTTCTTGATGAACTAAGTTTAGATATGAGTATTCAGATATGAAAAGAAAGAATTTTAGAAGTGTAGATATGAAAAGTAAGAATCTCTAGATGAAGTAAGTTTAGAAATGAATAGACAAATATTCTAGATGAACTAAGTTTAGATATGAATTGTCAGAATTTCTAGATTAACCAAATTTAGATATGAATAGTCAGAATTTTTAGATGGCACTTGGCCATTTCATGTTTTTGTGTCACTTAGCCATTTCATGTTTTTGTGTCACTTAGCCATGTCATGTTTTTGTGGGGTGCTCTTTTTTTTTGGATGGCATGGTAGGTCTTCGTCGCTTTTACGGGTAGTACCTATTATTTATTTTCTTGTTTTTCCTACATAGCTCTCTCTCTCTTTCCTTTCCCTGATGAAGACCTTGTGGCTGCAACGTTGGCTATTTTCTTTGTCTTTTGTCCTAGTAAGATGAATCACCATTTCCCTGGGGTTTTTTTTCCATATCTATCCACCGTTATCTTTTGCTGCACTTATTCTCATTATCTTTGTCTTTTCCTGCGTATTTTCCAATCCACTTACTATGACCTGGCATTAAGTAATTGGTGTATGTCTTCTTCTTCTTCTTTGATCCATAACCGCCAACCGTCAAAGCAGTCAGCGGCCATCACGCCTGGTGGCGTCTTGTAGGGCAGCAACAAATTGATTCCACTTTGCTCGGTCGGCGGCCATCCTTCGTACAGTGCCCCAACTGTGGTTCATTCTTTGCATCTCAGCTTCCACAGTTCTCCGCCAAGTTGTTTTTGGTCGGCCTCTCTTTCGCTTTCCCTCGGGGGTCCATAGCATAGCTGTTCTTGCGATGGTATCAGGGTCCCTTCTGAGGACATGGCCAACCCAACTCCAGCGTCTGCCAGCTATGATGGTGTGCATGTCCTCCTGGTTACTCCGAATAAGTAGTTCTTGGTTGCTGATGGTGTTTGGCCAAAAGATTCGGAGAATTTTCCTTAGGCAGATTGTGTGGAAGGAGGACAGTTTCGACATTTCCTTCTCTGTTACTCTCCAACATTCCGCACCATAGAGAAGCACAGAAAGTACGCAGCTCTCATACAGTCTTAATTTGGTGTTTGTGCTGTACTGGGAAGACTTCCAAATGTTGTTGAGAATAGCAAAGGCTGTTCTCGCTTTATTCATTCTGTTGTTAATGTCCTTGCTTGTTCCGCCGTCAGGTGTTACTATGCTTCCTAGGTAAGTAAATGTGTCTGTCTGTTCTAACTTCTGGTTCCTTACTGTTATTGGCTCAGGATTGCCCACATTTAGTGTCATGACCTCCGTCTTCTTCAGATTGATGTTCAGGCCAACCTGCTGGCCATACTTATTCAGTCTATCAGTTTTGTCTTGAATGTGTTGGTGTGAATGTGCGAGCAGTGCAATGTCATCTGCATATTCCAAATCTTCCAGTGTAGAAAACATTGTCCATCTAATTCCTCTTGGACTGCCCTCTGTTGTCTGGCGCATCACCCAATCTATGACTGTCAAAAATAATGTTGTTGATAAGGGGCATCCCTGTCGTACTCCTGTTTTCACTTCGAAAGTTACATGACTCGATCCAACACTGCACGTAAAGTTAGAATAGAGGCTTTTTATAATGGAAACAATGCGGCTTGGAATTCCATAAGCCCTCAGAATTTTCCATAGGCTGTCCCTGTGTATGCTGTCGAAAGCCTTTTCAAAATCAACAAAGTTAATGTACAGCTGTCTCTGTCATTCTGAGCACTGCTCTATAATGTTCCTGAGGGCAAATATATGATCTGCACATCTTCTGTTCTTTCTGAAGCCCGCTTGTTCTTTCCTCAGTTTATGGTCAACTGCTTTTGAAATTCTCTGGATGATTATCCTGCCTAGTATTTTGCTGGGAACTGAGAGGAGGGTAATTCCTCTCCAGTTGTTGCAGTCTGCAAGGTCGCCCTTCTTGGGCAATTTGACAATTGTTCCTTTACTCCACTCTGTTGGTGTTGTCTCAGTTTCCCAGACTTGTGCAAATAGTGGTTCTAATAGTTCTGCTGCTAGTTCAGGGTCTGTCTTGAATAGCTCAGCATTCAGATTGTCGTGACCAGGCGCTTTTCCATTTTTTTAGCCCTTTGATAGCTGTGATAATTCTGGAGCTGGTGATGCTGTCTCGTCTGAAAATGAAGCCGTGGAAAAGGAAACAGCTGAAAATAGCACTAGTGTTCCTGCTGACTATGCCAGATGGATGCACAAGTTTCTTACAAGATGGCATCTGTGGAGAGGGCAGATTGATGGTCAGAAAGTGGAATTAGAAAATGGAGAGAAGGGAGAATTCAAGGTAAAAATGGTGTACTATAGTTAACCTATTTAGTTGATTGACTGAGTGTATGTAATGCGTTATGAAATATTTATGTATAAATTATTCTGTTTATGTAAATTATGAAATATATTACCTATACAACTGATTTTAATATTAACTATATTTAAGATAATAAGAGGTCCCTTGTGCAAGTTGCATATGTTAAAAATCCCTTGGCAGTTGGAAATCGTAATGAGTAGGCCAAACAGCTGCTGCCCTGGCAAAATTTACAAAATTAGGAAAACCTGCCCACCACAAAAATATTTGTTTGTGGTTCCTGTATACACACATGGGATCCTCGCCGGTGCTATGGAGGTCATGCACTTTTCTGAGATCTCCGAGTGATCTAAGGGAGGCGATCGAAGCACTGACGGAGTTATCCGTGTGCAATAATGGTCCTTAAAATCAACACAAGATAATGTAATAAAGTGAAAAAATGTTCCCAATTGGTTTATTTGACACTAGTTTGTCATCATTGTCTTTTACGCTCCTTACAGAGCATAGAGCAACCATTGTAGCTGGTCCCCTTGCAGAAAGCCTGCACCAAACATTCACATTCTCATAAATGGTGATTTTTGTGACAACTTATTTTACATGATGATGATGTCAGCCCCATGCATAATCTCATTATTGACCTTGTACAACATGCATGAGGTTGCAGTAGTCCGGGAACTACTCGGGGGCACATGACATTGTAATTAGTCACCTTTATTTCTTTAATCTTAGTTGCTGACATTATCTGTATGATTTCTGATAATTAGTGAATTTTGATGGTGCCTTTAGCTGTACATCAATATTTATTACTGCGATATATAATTGCATTCACTGGTAACTGATTTGTTAATGTACTTATTCTGGTAACATGCTCTTTATAGAGATAACCACTTTTTATTTTAAATACTTATTAAAATTAATATTTGCTGTTTGCTTCCTTTTTATTTAATGTTTATCATTTACACTCTTGTAAGCATGGACTTTTTCTGCATCTTTTGAGAACACATGCATTTGCTATGTTCCACAGGATGATGTTCCCAACAAATTCAGAAAGTGGGTCAAATATTTCTTGTGGCGTCAATACAGCAAGGGGGCTGAGAAAGATGAAGCAGATACTTTCAGTCAGTATCAGAAGTGGCTGCAGGCCTTCCAGAAGAAATGGCTGCATGAACAGTCAAAAGAGGGCAACACTGATGAACTAGTGCTGACAAGCAGTGATGATGAAACTGGTAAGTTTTATTGTGGAACTAGTCTTTAAGCTGTCTACTTATCTTATCTTATAAGCAGACTAAAATGGCTGTTTCTGTTTAATTTATCATTAAGAAATTGGTTTTTTAAATTGAGAGACTGCGTCCAGATTATCAGATCAGACTGAATAGATCCCCTTTCCTTTCCTGGTTGAGTTTTTAAATGCACTTATAACTAGTCGTTGAAAAAACATGAGGAGCATTTGTTTACATTGTTTTAGTTCTTGACTGTGGGTAATCCCCATTTCAAGCCCTAGATTTAGCTTTTACCTATCAGTTCATAACCTTGAAGTTACATCTTGTGGTAGCCTTGACATCTCTGAAGCTCTTTGTTGTTAATAGTTTTTTTCCTTCCTCTTTTCATGATCGCTTTTCTCTAGTCTTTTCTTACATGCTTATCTTCATAAATCTGCTTCTTCCTGAGATTTCTTTGCATGGTGTTTGATGTATTATATTTCGTTATTCATCAACAACTTGCCTAACATGTCCTAGCAGTAAAGTCTGACAATAGGATGCGAGTTAAAAATAGAAGAATAAGTGCAGTAGTTATTTTCATCATTTTCCTTTGTGCTCCTTATGGAGCATGGAGCCACCACTGTAGGAAGCCTGCACTAAGCATTCACAGGCTCACTGCAGCGGTAGTTTTCATGGCACTGTCGTAGATTTTTGATAGGGGATTAAGACATAGTTTGGTCTCTTCTGAATAGAACTAGAACAGGTGGTGACTCAGTGAGAGATAAGATAAGAAATAGCTTTTTCACAAGTGAAATGGTGGAAAAATAGGTAGAGTCTGTCCCTGGACTCGAGAAGATCCTCTAGTTCAGCCTATCTCTACAACAGAACTTTGTTTGTCAGACAGTATACCTAAATATATATTAATATATATATCAGCCACTCACATACACACACACACACATAAGTGACGACAGTTAGACGCACAAACGTGAAACTATATCAATGGAATAGGGATATGTTGGGATGAGCTGACCAACACATGTAAATAAAGTTTTTATCTTAATTTTATTTACTATAAAGAAACTCTACAACAGCAATATTTTGAATATCAATCAAATACAAATAAACATAGGTTAATGAATTAATAAAGAAATAGACTCATAGGTGTAATCCTCCCTCCCTCTGTTGAGACAAGATCCCGTTAGAAGAAAGTTATTAACCCCCAAAGAGTCAACGATTTATACGCTATGGTCTAGGATTTCCCTCTGCAGTAATGAACAGAGTTTATACATTAATCTATTCTGAAAGGGACAGTATTAGCAAAACTTACTAAAAAAATAAACAACGTGAGTACATGGATTTTACAAGATATATATGAGAATTATTCATTCATCCTTCCTCTCTTCTCAGACAACTGTGGCCACGTTCATTCTTTCTTACCAAATCTGGTGTTTAACAGCCTCTGGAGCTTCATTACATAGGTCACACAGCAAATCCAGGGTTATTTTGGCGAAGTAAACCCCAGTTCCTCAAAGGTTGATTAAATCCTCTTTCTTCGGGGAACGTTTAATTCATTACTTTTATTAGGATTTCTGTCTATGTCCTATTAATTTCGTCCAGGTAAGAAGATTAACAATGCTCACATGTGCCAGTAGCTTGAGATTCCAGCATATAATGGAATGTCATGAATGTAACTTCTCTCAGTATAAAAATGCCATGTCACACCACAAATGGTCGATAGTCGGGAAATGTCAAAAGTTTGATTATGTCAAATGTTTGATTTTGTTGCCACCACGGGCTGAATGTTTATGAAAATTGAAAAAAAGAACTCTGGATAGCTCTAAGTCCAGTTAACATTTATTCTTAATAATATTTGGGTTGGTACTCTGTCTCTTTCTGGGTGTAAACCAAAGGGGCAGACTGGTCCACCTTGAAGACCCAATATTTGTTATAAGAATGTTCTGTTTTAACTGTCAGACTTAAATCCGTTATTTTCAGATTCAGGTTTTAGGCATAGGCTTAGACCGCTGGTAGGGTTTTTGGGGCTTGAGACCCAGTACTAAAATTGGGAGAAAAAAAACAACCATATAATCACAATTAATCACTACTCCATGATTCTATTTCAAACTTAGCCCGTGCAGAATTATAATTTATTTTACACTCGGTTATTTAACTTTAATTAGAAACTACAAGCATACCTCTTAGCTTGAATCGTTTAATAAAAGTCTCTGTGAAATAAGCGCTAGTCATTTATAATTTTAATCATCATGAATTAGAAATAAATATATATTTCGTCAGTACTCATAATGAATAGTGCGTTTACTAGACGATTAAAATAACTCTTACTGGTTAATATCAGTTAGTTAGATTTACACTACAGCCGGAACAATTTAGCTATAGATTATATTAATTCGCTAGTCACTTTGCACAAAACTCCTAGTGAAATAAAATGACGGACTTAACAATTAAATCACTCTACACAGAAAAATCTTAATGAATAAAAATGACGGACTTAACCATTAAATCACTCTACACAGAAAAATCTTAGTGAAATAATAATTACCGCACACACAGAATTAGGACTACTCCAATGAAAAACTAAGTAATTCAAATTGTATATTGAATCTAGAAATCGCAGCTAGTAGTCTCTAGGACTTCTGTGGGTACTGAATAGAATGAGTTTGCAAGAGGAGACATATATATGATTTAAGCAGAAAGTCGCTCTTCTTTGCGAGTTTTAACACCTTCGGGGATTTCTCTGCTCAAATTTTGAATGAAACGAAATATTCACACCATTTTTTCACCTCCCTCTCGACTCTCTGCTAGCATACGGACTGCTTAAGATCAGGAGAGCAATGTCTTTGATCTCGTCATTTCACGAACAACCAGATCAAGGGGTTCCAAATTATCTACTCCTTCTACTCAAATTATTTCCCCTGATCACTGTCTACCGAAAATCTACATTAGCTTATCTTCCCCTGAGCCAAAAGTACGATTTTTCTGAAATAGTCGCCCCTTTCTACGCGGTCTGTCTACCTGTCTGATCCTATTACAGCGATTTCCAATCGCTGGCGTTATAATTACAAGGTAACCGGCTCAATGTTAGCTAAATAGGACTGTTGGTGAACGTTCCTAAGGCAATATCCTATTACAGTGATTTCCAATCGCTGGCGTTATAATTACAGGTAACCGGCTCAACGTTAGCTAAATAGGTCTGTTGGTAAACATTCCTAAGGCAGTAGAGAAAAAAAATATAAACTAGGCGTGCTAAATTATAAAAAGAGACAGACCTCTGAGTGTAGGAGGGTTTTATGTTAACAAAACGTGCGTAGGTGAAAGCCAGGTGAAAGAAAAATGTAGATAATGAAATAGATATATGAAAGCTATTATCATAATATGTCACAGGCACTTTGTTTTACATGATCATGTTGCCAGCCCCATACAAAACCTTTAACCACCTTGTATGACATGCTTGAGGGTGCAGCATTGTATCTTCAGAGACCCCCCCCTCCCCCCCCCCCCAGGAACTAGATGGGGCTATTTTTAATTTGCCAGTGTAGACTTCACAAAAGCTTTTAAAGCATTATTTATCAAATACTCTTTGAAATATATCATTCGTTTTCCCTTTTGCTCCCCTTGGAGTATGGAGCCACCACTGTAGCTGGCCTGCTTGCATGAAGCCTGCACAAAGCATTCACATGCTCCTGTGGCAGCAGTTTCTGTAGCAATTAGTTTGACATGATGAAGTTGCCAGCCTTATGCTTAACCACATATTAACCACCTCGTATGGCATGCCTGAATGAGCAGTATTCCTATTATTTCTTCATCTCTTAAGAGACCCCCCCCCCCCTCATATCTGACCTTGCATCTTTATTTTGTATGTCATCTGAAATTTGGTTTCAGGTGTTAATAGGAAATTACATGGGGAAAGTATTATGTACTGACATAGAAAATATGTAGATGTGTTTTGACGTATTGTAAATTTAATTACTATAGTATTTTCTTTATAGAGCACACAGTGAAGAGTTCGCTCAAAAAGATTCACTTAGAAGGTGGTGCTAGGAAGAATGTACGGTTCAGTTCCAGCACTGATACTGCATGCTGCGAAAAGGCAAGGATGACGACTCACGAGAGCGACGACAGCGATGTTGAGGTGAGTTGTCTGTCTTGTTAATGCTGTCTCCATTCTGATAGTTAGGGCTGAGCAGTGTAAATGACTTTTTCTACTCGACAAACCTAGAATCTTTTCATGGCTTAGTAATGTCAATTCCATTGGTCCAAC
Source organism: Oreohelix idahoensis (assembly GCA_024509875.1). Lineage (NCBI taxonomy): Eukaryota > Metazoa > Mollusca > Gastropoda > Stylommatophora > Oreohelicidae > Oreohelix > Oreohelix idahoensis. The sequence continues at coordinate 163,642 of JAMPIV010015352.1, forward strand.
TATCTTTCCCTGTCTGTAGGTACCACAAACTGCCGCTTTGCAGCGGTCGAAAAATTCTGTGACGCGCAAGCGAGGCCCAATTTGGGCCCTTTTCAACCTCGCTCTGCCTAGTAATTAATTTGCCTTTTCTAAATAAAAATTACATCTTGTGGTTCCTTGATCTTTCTCTTTCATAATGTGTCAATTATAACTTTCTGCGTGTCATTGAAATTGAGTGAGACAAAAAACAAAAACATCATTAAAACTGCTTTTGCCATGCGCTAGCTGACTGGCGCTCAAGAGAGCGAAATTCCATGAAAGGACCCCCACCTCATTCAAAACGCCCGCGCTATGTCCTAAAAAATGCTACACTAATACGGTTTTCACCAATGAGAAGAGAGGAAACTGAGGTTTATGCACATGTAACACGAGGCACAGATTTTTTAAAGGAAGATATCATAAATTCGAAGTGAATGAGAAAGTTTGGATTTTAATACACATCTGGGAGGCCTACCTACACTCGTGTTACATTAAACAAACGAGCAACCATTCTGCTAAAATCGTATCAAAGTTTTAAACACCATCGTTATTTGAGCGATGAGCGAACGAACGTTAAAACAGAGCACCTCCAATACATTTTGTCATGTAAAACATAATGGTGGATGTTCCATCTGACAAACCCGGACACGATGGGCCGGCTGTACGAAACACAGCACGAAATGACTCAGGCGCTGAACTGAAAGTTTCACCAATGGAAGTCGACGCAATATGTGTTCTAAGTAAGTTTTGAACTTTGTTTTATTTCTATTCATTTCAGACCTATTTTGTTTATTTGCAATATAGCAACGGCAAGTGACGGAGGGTGGATGTATTAGTAAAAGAACAGCCAAATGTGGCTGCTCGATTCACACATTTAGACAGAAAGTTTTTCGTTTTTTAAGCAATTTTGGGGATGGGGTATTGTTGTTTATGTAGCTGTGACAGTGGTGGTGTTCCTTCTTTTATATGTCACAATGATACTACTAGGTGACTGTGGCAGGCCTAGTATTTAATTCAAATGGTCAAATTTCTTTCCTTGACCTATCTTCCAAGTAAGACTATCTCTTTGACTGGCCCCTTTCGCCAGAGATGGTGATTCCTGGATGAGATAAGGTTCGTCTTTTTCTTCAACCCAGACCACGTTCTTCTTTCTCTCCTTGTTCTTCCTCAGCGACTACCTCGTACTAGTGGTGTTTCTATGATCTCTTGTCTACTCTCACTCCTAATTTCCCTCTATTTCTCATTCTTTCATATCTCAAGGAAACTGAAGTAATTTAATTCAACAAAGCAGGTTTATTTACAAAAATCTCAACATCCATGGAGGTTCAACAAATCCAGACAATTATTCTTCCTTACGATAGTCTTTAAGCCTTCTACTATTTCCTCGACTATTCCATATCTCCTATGGAATTCATCATTTATAGCCTCTCAATACAAATCCCTTAAGCCTGGTTTACCTAAATGCTTTCTCCAGCCCTGATTTAACTCTCAGGTAATTTTATAAATGTCTCTCATAAACCTCGAGAACCAAATTCTATCTTAGTCGAGTCTATTTTGTTTCTCACTAATACATCATATTTTTCATCATAAATTCAGACCTGCAAAAATATCGAACAATATCAAATACTCCTGTGGCAGCCTTGATACTTGCGCTGTCATGAGAGAGCGTGTGATAGCTATCAGCGGAGATCAATATAGTTGCAACTCATTTATTCACATATGTTCGAGGAAGCTTCTTTCACCGTAATAAATCAGATGTATTCGCCCTTTCTGGCACTTACTATTACAAAGTCAACCACTTCGTTCAAACTGAGCATCCTCCTTTATATTTCCTTCTGGTAATTTCTCCCTCTAGTGCGAGCGTCATTATCTTCAAGAAATGTATTATCGATACTTCCTGAAAAATCTTAATTATTCATTCAATTTGCAACAATATGGGGTTCAGTAACAATGTTCTCTCTGCTTGACAGCTCCCTCTAGTGTGAGCGTCATTATCTTATATCATCATGTAGACCGAGGTTAACCACCAGGTCTCTTGGTTCATCTTGATTAGGGGATAATAATGAAAAGTCAATCTTACCAGCAAAAATCTGAATTCCATCACCTATCACTTCCTACTAGCAATCTCTATTCTATCCTAGTCTTAATGCACAATATAGTCTATCATCCTGGAATTTCTACCACTAATTCATACTAAAGCTATCTACTTCAGGTTTGTTGAAACATCTGTCGCCCACAGGTACATTTCTTCTGAGTCCTAACTTAACATCTCACTACGTCAAAAGCTCGGCTAGGACTGATTATCTTTTGTCCTTCAATTTACTATCCGACCACCCAAAATTGTTTATGAAACAATACGATTGGTCTGCTAAAATCACTCTATTTACTTTAGTGAGCTACTCGCTTTTCTCGTGCGCTTAACCTGACTCTAACTCACCAAACCTATAATAATAATAATAATAATAGCCCCTTCAGTCATAATTGACTATGGGAATGCGCCTCTGAGGTGACAGCCCTCAGCTGCTTATTTTCCTGGTGCTCCTTTCGACGTTTTCTCCTCACCTCTGCTTCTTGTGTGAGCCTCTCTTCGCCCAATCTGAGGTGGCGCCGTAAATAGCATCGCCACTCAGTGCGATCGGCAGCTTCATCCTCCCATGTTGCTGGATCCATGTCCAGTGCCCTCATATCTCTCTTGCACACATCTTTGAACCTCAGCTGTGGTCGCCCAACTGTTCTCTTGCCATCTGCTAATTGTCCGTAGAAGATATCTTTTGGGATGCGACCATCTTCCATGCGGCGAACATGGCCAAGCCAGCGAAGTCTGCGCTGTCTAAGAAGCGTATACATACTTTGAAGGCCAGCACGTGACAACACCTCGACATTTGTCACTTTATCTTTCCACGAGATGCCGAGGATGCGGCGTAGACACCGCAAATGGAAGGTATTGAGCCTTCTTTCTTGCTTAGCATAGGTCGTCCAGGTCTCGCTGCCATATAGGAGTGTGCTGGTGACGCAGGCATTATATACCGCAGCTTTGGTCTTCATTGTGAGTTTAGAGTTTCCCCAAACACGCGATGTGAGGCGGGCAAAGGTAGCTGCAGCTTTGCCAATGCGGCTGTCGATTTCTGTATCCAGTGAGAGTTTGTCATTGATGGTAGACCCTAGGTATGTGAAGTGGTGCACCACAAAATTTTCTATCCACAGTTCGGGTTTGACCCTAAACCCCATGCACCCAATGGGGAAAGCAGACAGTGGCGGGACAACACCTTATTGACTGGGGGCTGCCCAGCTTGAAGCGGGCGGTAGCTGTCCAGTGAGATCCTAGAACCTCTCCCACTGTCGGAAGTAGCCCCTGGCGCCATGCCCTACGCCAATTGGGCAAAATGCTTATAACCGGTAACTGCTACTTCCCGTGTTTTGCCGACACCTATAGGGTGAAGCTGGAGTGTCCTCTCCAGGGCGCGAGCTTGGGCACAGTTATATGGAGATCAAGCTGTTGCCCATGCAGCATGTTCCCCCTCTCCACACAGCCGGTAGATCCAAAGGAACGGCAGTAGCCGATACAGTTTGGTACCAGCCATGTCGCAGGAGTTGCCAGAATAATGTCGAATCGACATTAGACTGCCTTAGGGACTCCGACTCCGGATTTATCCTCAGGGTTTACTCCCGAAGCCAATTCCATAAATGGATATTCCCGCAAGGCAGCGGTGGTTTGAATTCAGAGTTCCTTCTCTTAGATAAGCTACCAACCAAGGATCACGAGCCCTATCTGCCCGAAGCTGCTGGTTTTAAGGCGCCAGTCGCTCGCCTTTGCCCCTTCTCCCGTCAGTGGAAACAGTTCCGCCGGGCTCAAATTGAGCCGCACGTGAAGGCCGGGAGCTGGACTTGGTTGTCAGAGGCTGTTTGAGGCGCCAAACCTATAAAGGGCGTTAATATTCATAGTTATTTCCCTTAGTGATTTTTACCTTAGTTTCATTTTCCCTTAATCTGATATGCAAAGTTAGTAAACTCTAATGATGTATACTTAGATTACTTTAAAGTCTAAAAAGGTTCCCTCCCTTACTAAAAAATATTACATTCGTTAACTTTTATCTCCCATCTTAGGAACAAATAACTTATTACTCAAATTATCCAAATTTCTAAAACCATATTCTCATACTTTGTTATTTTAACGACCCAAAATTACTGTTCATCTGACTTTAAACCCAACACGAATAATGCTGTAAAAACCCCACGGCCAAATGCGACCTCATGCGAGGAAAAAATATGCGACCTCATGCGAGGAAAAAAAAAAAATTCGTATCGCTTCTCGGCCTTTTAGCTAAGATCAAAGTGTCTAAGCACAGGGACAAATACAGTGACATTCATGTGTCATTAGGTCCTTTGTGTGAGAACACAGAAGATCACTACAGTGACACATGATGTCATTGGGTCTTCTTGTGTTGGGACATTTGTCTTGACCAGGGCCGGGTTGAGCGTGTGCCATGCAACCTCATGCGAGGCAAAAAATAAGCGACCTCATGCGAGGAAAAAAAATATGCGACCTCATGCGAGGAAAAAAAAAAAAGGCCTTTTGGCTAAGATCAAAGTGTCTAAGCACAGGGACCAATACAGTGACATTCATGTGTCATTAGGTCCTTTGTGTGAGAACACAGAAGATCACTACAGTGACACATGATGTCATTGGGTCTTCTTGTGTTGGGACATGGGTCTTGACCAGGGCCGGGTTGAGCATGTGCCATGCAACCTCATGCGAGGCAAAAAATAAGCGACCTCATGCGAGGAAAAAAATATGCGACCTCATGCAAGGAAAAAAAAAAAAAAAAAAAAATCTCGGCCTTTTGGCTAAGATCAAAGTGTCATACTTTTAGGGATCATTTCTAGAGTATGCCGGGTCTTAGCCAGGGCCGGGATCACACAAAATTCACACATTATACTTAATAAAGTCAATAGGCCTCATTTTGAACCCAAATGGGGCATTTAAAAATAAAATATAAAAAAAAATTGTTTCGTCTATTATGGCAAAAAAAAAAAAAATAAATAAAACTCAGCATGAATAATGCTGTAAAAACCCCACGGCCTAATATCTGGCCTTTGGCTAGGATCATGTGTCTAGACACAGGGACCGGTACAGTGACATTCATGTGTCATTAGGTCTCTTGTGTGAGAACACAGAAGATCACTACAGTGACACAATTTGTCATTGGGTCTTCTTGTGTTGGGACATGTGGTCTTGACCAGGGCCGAGTTTGGGCGGGTACTAATGCGACCTCATGCGAGGAAAAAATATGCGACCTCAAGCGAGGGAAAAAAAAAAAATATCTGTCCTGTGGCTAGGATCATGTGTCTAGACACGGGGACCGGTACAGTGACATTCATGTGTCATTAGGTCTCTTGTGTGAGAACACAGAAGATCACTACGGTGACACATGTTGTCATTGGGTCTTCTTGTGTTGGGACATGTGGTCTTGACCTAGGCTGGGTTTGGGCGGGGCTAATGCGACCTCATGCGAGGAAAAAAAAAAAAAAAGCTATTTGGTTGTTTTATCGGACCATCACCGTTTTCTAAACATTTGGTATCAGAATTAAGGTCTAACAGTTTGTAAAGTAAATTCGCTGACGCTGACCTCCTTTCAATAAAGTTATGGGTGTCAAAGATCATGTTTAGAATTTAGCTTGCTACACATTTGTGAATGTTAATTTTTTTTTTAAATTGCCTCTCTCGCTTAACCTTTTTTTTTTCTCAATTATTTCAGGGGACAATCGTTATGATGCATTGCGAGCATATTTTTCAATGACGGGAAGAGGCAGACGTCCGGCTCTGCCACAGATTTTACGGATTTCTACTGTGACAAACAGACTATTGGCACAGTGCTGTCTTCTGAAGGACTCGGAAAATGCAACATGGGAGCTAGTACGTCTTGTTGTGTAAAGTTTATATTATATAATATATCATATTCGACATTATTCTGGCAACTCCTGCGACATGGCTGGTACCAAACTGTATCGGCTACTGCCGTTCTTTTGGATCTACCGGCTGTGTGGAGAGGGGGAACATGCTGCATGGGCAACAGCTTGATCTCCATATAACTGTGCCCAAGCTCGCGCCCTGGAGAGGACACTCCAGCTTCACCCTATAGGTGTCGGCAAAACACGGGAAGTAGCAGTTACCGGTTATAAGCATTTTGCCCAATTGGCGTAGGGCATGGGCCAGGGGCTACTTCCGACAGTGGGAGAGGTTCTAGGATCTCACTGGACAGCTACCGCCCGCTTCAAGCTGGGCAGCCCCCAGTCAATAAGGTGTTGTCCCGCCACTGTCTGCTTTCCCCATTGGGTGCATGGGGATTAGGGTCAAACCCGAACTGTGGACAGGAAATTTTGCACCAAGCAATTATCGAAAAAATAGAAATAAGCAAACTCTCAGATTGGGATGCTGGAATGTCCGGACTATGTTGACTGGACTATCCGAAAACCTACAGGATGTAAACGATGTAAGGAAGACAGCCATAATTAATGATGAGCTTAAACGACTTCAGGTGGATATAGCTGCACTTCAGGAAACGCGCCTGGCGGGCTCTAGAATGGTGAGCGAGAAGGACTACACATTTTATTGGCAAGGGAAAGATCTTGATAAAGCTAGAGAACACGGAGTAGGTTTTACGGTAAAAAAATCGCTAACTAACATGGTTGAACCAGGCGAGAATGGATCAGAATACCTGTTAACGCTCCGCCTGCAAACTAGCACAGGTCCCATCACCCTTGTCAGTGTATATGCTCCTACTCTGTACTCTGCATCAGAAGCTAAAGATGAGTTCTACGAGAATCTAGCAGCAGTAATCAAAAGCATACCTAGGCAAGAACAGCTTGTTCTCCTTGGTGACAATGGGCTAATCACCTGTTTGCCAAGTCACTTCGATTACATGTCATGCCCATGGGCCTTGTGCACTTGGGTCCCCTCTACACCTCGTTTCACGGGGTAGAAGAGGTTCCGATTATGAGATGAGATGACTTTAACGCTAGAGTGGGTGCCGATAATGTTTCATGGCCTTCATGTCTGGGCAGGTTTGGTATTGGCAAGATGAATGAAAATGGACAACGGCTCTTAGAGTTGTGCGTCCACCATGACCTCTGCGTGACCAACACCTACTTTCAGACAAAACCCCAGCATAAGGTGTCATGGAGACACCCACGATCCAAGCACTGGCAACAACTTGACCTGATTCTCATCAGAAGGCCACTCCTCAGGTCTGTGCTCTCCACGCGCTCGTACCATAGTGCAGACTGTGACACAGATCACTCCTTGGTTTGCTGCAAAATCAGAGCACAACCAAGAAAACTCTATCGTTTCAGACATGAAGGGAAACCACGCATTGATACCAGCAAGATGTCAGACCCTTTCATGATCGCTCAATTCACTGCGACCTTCAAGAAAGTGCTCAGTAGCCCTCTTCTTCTTCTTCGATCCTTAACCACCGACCGTCAAAGCAGTCAGTGGCCATCACGCCTAGTGGCGTCTTGTAGGGCAACAACAAATTGATTCCACTTTGCACGGTCGGTGGCCATCCTTCGTACAGTGCCCCAACTCTGGTTCATTCTTTGCATCTCAGCCTCCACAGTCCTCCGCCAAGTTGTTTTTGGTCGGCCTCTCTTTCGCTTTCCTTCAGGGGTCCAAAGCATAGCTGTTCTTGTGATGGCATCGGGGTCTCTTCTGAGGACATGACCAACCCAGCTCCAGCGTCTGCCAGCTATGATGGTGTAGCCCTCAGCATGGTGATACTATTACAGAGAACTGGGAGCATCTACGGAACACCATTCAAAGTACTGCACTTGCCACCTTTGGTAAGAAAACAGCAAAGTCAAATGACTGGTTTGATGCTTCATCAGATGTGATGGCACCTGTTATTGAAGCTAAGCGCAGTGCTATGAATGAATACAAACGTTCACCGAGTGCCAGAACCCTACAGATCCTGAGGGCTACGAGAAGCAAAGTTCAACAAACTGCTCGACGCTGTGCAAATGACTATTGGCTCCAGCTCAGTGAGAGCATCCAGATCGCAGCGCAAACAGGCAACATTAGACAAATGTGTGACGGTATAAAAAAAGCACTTGGCCCCCATAAAAGTAAGATGGCACCGCTAAAAACCATCAGCGGAGAGAAGCTAACCGATAAGGGTAAGCAGATGGAGAGGTGGGTCGAGCACTACTCTGAGCTTTACGCTAGAGACAATACCGTTACGCCTGCAGCCCTTGATGCTGTCAATAGTCTGCCAACTATGGAGGAGCTGGATGCCGAACCAACATTAGAGGAACTCAGTAAGGCCATTGATAGCTTGGCCTCTGGCAAAGCACCAGGCAGTGATGGGATTCCTCCTGATTTAATCAAATGCTGTAAGAGCACGCTATTACATCCCTGCATAGGATGCTGTGCCAGTGCTGGGAAGAGACAACTATTCCTCAAGACATGCGAGATGCCAAGATTGTAACACTGTATAAAAATAAAGGAGACAGAAGTGATTGCAATAACTACAGAGGCATCTCTCTTCTTAGTATTGTTGGTAAGGGTTTTGCCAAAGTCATCTTAATGCGACTACACAAGTTAGCTGAGCGCATATATCCAGAGGCACAGTGTGGATTCCGAGCTGGCAGATCAACAACAGACATGATCTTCTCTCTCCGCCAGCTTCAGGAAAAATCAAGAGAGCAGAAAAGACCATTATATATCGCCTTTATAGACCTCACAAAAGCATTCGACCTGGTTAGTAGGGATGGACTCTTTAAAATCCTCCTGAAAATAGGCTGCCCTTCTAAAATGCTGGAAATGATAAAGTCATTCCATGACGACATGAAGGGAACAGTCCAATATGCTGGAAGCACGTCACAGCCCTTTGATATACGAAGTGGCGTTAAACAAGGCTGTGTTCTGGCTCCGACCCTCTTCGGAATCTTCTTTGCCTTACTCTTGAAACATGCATTCAGAGATGCAACTGAAGGAATATGCCTTCACACTAGGTCAGATGGCCGTCTGTTTAATCTTTCAAGGCTGAAGGCAAAAAAACAAAAATCAGAAGGGTCACTATAAGAGACTTGTTGTTCGCTGATGATGCTGCAGTCGTCACTCAAAGCCAACAGGAGCTTCAGAGCTTGATGAATCGCTTCACTAAAGCATGCAAGGACTTTGGCCTCACAATAATAAGTCTAAAGAAAACGAATGTGCTGAGTCAGGATGTGGGTGCTGCACCAGTTATCACTATCGATAACTATGAATTGGCAGTGGTGCACCACTTCACATACCTAGGGTCTACCATCAATGACAAACTCTCACTGGATACAGAAATCGACAGCCGCATTGGCAAAGCTGCAGCTACCTTTGCCCGCCTCACATCGCGTGTTTGGGGAAACTCTAAACTCACAATGAAGACCAAAGCTGCGGTATATAATGCCTGCGTCACCAGCACACTCCTATATGGCAGCGAGACCTGGACGACCTATGCTAAGCAAGAAAGAAGGCTCAATACCTTCCATTTGCAGTGTCTACGCCGCATCCTCGGCATCTCGTGGAAAGATAAAGTGACAAATGTCGAGGTGTTGTCACGTGCTGGCCTTCAAAGTATGTATACGCTGCTTAGACAGCGCAGACTTTGCTGGCTTGGCCATGTTCGCCGCATGGAAGATGGTCGCATCCCAAAAGATATCTTCTACGGACAATTAGCAGATGGCAAGAGAACAGTTAAGCAACCACAGCTGAGGTTCAAAGATGTGTGCAAGAGAGATATGAGGGCACTGGACATGGATCCAGCAACATGGGAGGATGAAGCTGCCGATCGCACTAAGTGGCGATGCTATTTACGGCACCACCTCAGATTGGGCGAAGAGAGGCTCACACAAGAAGCAGAGGTGAGGAGAAAACGTCGAAAGGAGCACCAGGAAAATAAGCAGCTGAGGGCTGCCACCTCAGGGGCGCATTCCCATAGTCAGTTATGACTGAAGGGGCTATTATTATTATTATTATTATTATTATCATATTATTTCCTCCCATTCTCTGATGTTAAAAATCAGTAGGCTACTATGTATTTGAAGCTTTCCTACAAGCCTCTACAGGTTTTGAGTTTATTTTACAATTACAAACATAAAAGACAAATGACATAATCCATGTAAAAGAGACTTACAATCTACTGTGTAATTAATATAATGATTTAAATGGTTAATGCAGTAAAAATTAATGCCGCAATAAATGCTTAATGATTAACAAAGGGAAAGAAGAAAATAATTTGGCAGAAATTTTTTGTATTAATAATAAAATAACACAATCATGCAATTTGTCCTCTTCCCGTCCCTCCCAACAAATTTCTCTCAGGTGACCTCTTGGTTTCTCTGTGCTACCCGAACAGAATGTGAGTAAAGGACAGCTACAGTTCCAGGTGCCAGATGTCAGTACAACAAGCCAGTGCCCTGAGAGGAGATTCACTTGAGGACTTTCTGAACACATAATTATCTTTTGATGCAGCTGACCTCAAGTGACAGTGAGTTGGACACAGACTAATATGTAATGTTTCTTTGTTTATAAAAATCAAATTTTAAGCAGTAAAGGTTATTGCAATCAAGAAAATAACCATCAATTTGAATTGTACAACTCAAATTACATAAATATGGAAGTTTTCAGCTCTATAGCTGCAATATTCATGATTTTATGACAACATTTGGAATTTCATGAGATTTTTCTTCTGAACTGCAAATTTAGCCTTTGATCCATTTTCACATAATGCAGTTTTATAGTATTTAGTATTTCATGTGGCTCAAAAAAATTAAGCATCAAGTATATAATGCTCTCTTTAAGCTCAATAAATCTTATAGCTTTCCTGTGTGTAGTTTTTGATTTATGAGTGCATGAAAATGCATATTTGCACTTTGCGAGCACAACGAGACTTGAAACTATGTTTCCTTGGCTGTCTTCCTTACAGAAATAATTTTGTTATGCATTGGTCAAACTATGTTTCCTTGGCTGTCTTCCTTACAGAAATAATTTTGTTATGCGTTAAGATTCATTCATTATTACCCTCCGCTCCTCAAGGAGCATAGGCTTTCAACAAACACATGCCAAGTCCTCCTGTCACGTGTCATAATCTCAAGTTCTTTCCACGTTCTCATTTTTTCTTCTGTCTCCATGTGCTTCTTGGGCCACTCCTGTCTCTCTTGCTGTGGGGGTTCCAGAACAAGGACTGCTTTGTAGTGCTATCAACAGGTTTCCTCAGTGTGTGTCCTATCCATCGCCATCTTCTCATCTCTTGTTTCACTGGCACTTGTCTGGTTCTTGTCATCAGTTCCACGTTGGTAACCTTGTCATACCATTTTAATCCTTCCATCCTATGCAAGCATTCGTTTATGAAAGTCTAGTTTTGTTATTGTTATTTTTGTTGTTCTCCATGTCTCAGAGCCATACAATAGGACTGACTTGACATTTGAGTTAAAGATTCTTATTTTTCTGTTGGACCAGATTTCTCTTGATCTCGACATATTTCCCAATGCAATGAAAGCTGCTCTTGCTTTTTGTATCGTTATTTTGATATCATTGTTTGTCTCTCCAACTTTGTCTATATTGCTGCCAAGATATGTGTACGATTCTACATCTTGTAGTGGTCTACAAGTTCAACCCTGCTTTCACTTCCTGCATTTGTTCTCATTATCTTTGTCTTTTCCCTGTGTATTTTCAGACCCAATAGCTGTGACCTCTCATCAAATATTTTCATTTTGTCTTGCATCTGATTACGGTTATGGAACAGAAGAACCAAATGCATTAAGATACCTGGCTCCAAATATTTAGATAAAAAGTTGCTTCTTAGCAGATAATGCTGTAGAGGAGGAGTGAATTGTCAGAGATATTTTAGTGTACTAGCTCACAGCTTTATGAAGTGGGGTGATCAGTTCTCTTCCTCACTGTCTTTGTCTTACCTTACTCAAAAACATAATCAGGTGCCCATTTACAGCTGGGTTGAATAAGTGTGATGCTACCCGGTTTCAAACCCGGTAACATTGCCCTGAGATGCAAGCTGTAACCGCTGTGCCATTGGACACTCAAAACTAAGAATTTTTATCCAAATATTTAACTCTTTGCAAAGGCTGAGCCAGTTTTACAGTATATTCTGACTATCACAAAACGCACCCAGTGAAATTCTTCATCCCCGCTGGGCTGATCAGTGTAGGTGGACATATCTCTCCACAACTTCCTATTGTTAAATGTCTAGAAGTGCCTCTCTTTGTCGCACATTAAACTTTTCCCCATCAGTTTTGCCAGCTGTTTGTGTATTTCAAGATTCCCTCTTAACATGCCAAGAAAACATGAACTGTTTTTTTCTGACCTATGTAATGATTCTCTTTTGGACATTGGCGTCTAACAGGATGTCTTTATTAGATGTCAAAGAAAATTTAACATTCTCCTTAAAGCCTTTATTCCAGTGATGTTATTGTTTGTTTTTCCATATCAATGATCTGCTTCTGTAAAATAATTATTGGATGTATTTAACACTCAAACCTTTCTTGCTTACATTGATGAAATTTGCTGTAATGGATAATTTTGATTTCTTGTAATGCCATTAGGGATCCATTAGTGTACACAGTGGCATCATCATCCCCAGCATGACATTTATCAGTTGATCAATTTCCGAAGTATTTCAGCTTGTCTTGCGTTTCAATTTTCTACCAATTGATAAATTTAGCTAGAATTTGTTGTTTTGAAGTATGAAAAAACTTCTTAACATCTGGCAAGTTTTTATTTAATGAATTAATAATACCATCTTTTGTGCTGCAGGTAAATCCAAGTGTTCATCACAGGCTTAGATATGCTCCCTGGCAATGGGACAGCAGAACAGTACCAGATGCAGCACAGTGGGTTACTGACAGCGAGCAGGTTCCACCTTATCTTTACAACTATATACCCAAGATGATGAAGCATGAATTAAAACAGGCCAGGCAGTCAATGAAAGCTGCCCTGAAGGCACAGAAGTATGGGCAGTTCTAAAATGAGGGACACCAAAAACAGATTTAAAATTAAAAAAAACAACTGGATGTGAATGGTCACTTGTAAATCTAATTTCTGGACATATCCCTCACTGATTGTTTTGTTACATTGACTTCAGACATTTTTTAAAAACACTTTTATACTAACGTAGCCTCAGTTATATGCAGTTTGTTTGGAATGAATTTTACACTTTTATGCTAACGTAGCTGTTTGTTTGTTTAGAATGAATTTGTTAGTTGAATTTAAAATTTATGTTCTTTTAAGAATTTTCCATTTTGGCTAAGTTTTTTTTCTTCTTCTTCTTCTTCTGTGTTCATCCTGAAAAGGACGTTTTGTTACGTAGTGTCGCCATTTACTACAAAGTTGCAATATTTGCGCCTTTCGGCCCGACACATCCAGTTTCAGCATAGCATTTTTGGGACTGGGTTAGCCTTCCCTCTTCGATCCCTACTCTCTCAGCCAGACTGCAGTGATGCAGCCTGTTTCCAGGACCACCACTTGGAGGTGGGGTAACCCCGCATTGACTGCCATTATATCAACTGTTGAGCTGAACGTTCCTGGTCCACCCCCGTTAAGTGTCAACTCGGCTCGTGCCATCGCTTGCTCACAGGGGGGGTGGTGACAATGCGACGGCTTTAACTACTGTCGATACAATCAATGCTCGCAGACTTAACACATTTCAATTAAGATTACTCACTGCTCTCTCCTCATTGAGACTTAGAATATTCTTTTCAACGGCCTGCCACTGTGCCAATCTGCGTCGCGGGCGCGGCACAAAACGTCGAGTGCCCCCGCTACATCCCCCTGGTTATACCCCCCCCTCAATGGCCCTGCATCCGCCTGCCGCTTCGGGCCGCACTACCCCCCCCACGTGCACATACCGATCTCCCCATTCACATTGCAACTCCCCCCCCCCCCCACCCCCCACAGTACGGGGTGACTCCAACTCAACTCACCTTTCCTGTGTGTGTTAGTTTGTTCACTTTTGAAGGACTCATTAAAAAAAAAAGTCACTTCATGTCTAAATGAAAATCACTTTGTCTTTCCCATTCTTTAAAAAAACATCGACAACTAATAATCAAGGATTCTACTCGCGACTGTGTCGTAGCCACCTCGACTTTGTTACAAGCAAATTCGTTATCTCGACAGATGGCAGCCATTACTCTCACCCACCTCTGCTACCAGCCACAAGTACTCTACTAGGCTCCTGCACTGACCGGTACTGCACATGGTGGACCTTCTTTCTCATCGGCTCACTAACACACTACGCCGATGATGTAAGGTATATATCGAGGACTCTTAATCAAAATGGTAGTCTTACAACGAGTCAATCATTCACCGACAGATCGCACGAGCACCTGTTGAAACCTCGTACACAGACAGCGCTCATGGTGAAGTATATGGACTGATACAACATCGAGGTTGTTAAGATGCATGGACAATCACAACCGGTGGAAACTACACACGTTCATGATGGAGTGAATCGGCGTCATTTGACCGTGAGACACAATACCTAAAGCCCCAACACACCGGCATAACACCACCCAGGGATACCCTTTCACAAACTAAACCCCTTGTAGAAACCAAAACTAAAAAACCTTTAGCGCATCCTAAACAAGATGGGACGCGCTCTATGTAACAGTGATATATAGTCCCGAGACACCCCCCCCTATAATAGAGTGACTATAGATGTTTGGACCCCACCCCCAGACTTGGACACAAATCCCCAGGACGTGAATATTCGGCACCATATCACATTCCCCCCTCCCCCAGAGAGAACCAGTGGGGTCCCCAGCACTGAATTACACCAACCCCCCCCCATCGAGACCCCTTAATCATCAATACTAGTTGATGAATAAACCAACGGGCAGACACAAAACAACCTCCCACATAGAATCAAAACCCACCATTCGGTTGCCTTTGTTCCCATGAAGATCCGAAAGATAGTGGTAGTCACATGTTGACAATGCATTAGAGTACCGTATGCGTCATATTAACAGTACTGTTTCTCCGCGACAGACTCCATGTGCAAGGATCCACCCGAGCCAGATCACCATAACTTTGCACCGAAAGAAAAAATGAACCACCTTGTACCTTCTTTTTTCCACCAAACTAGACATATTGAGGAGTCCACCATCTACTTTCTGAAGACCCGCGTCGTACTGAGAAATCTTCGCATAAAACTTTCACCAGTGAGCTTATCAATGGACATTACTGTTATACCAGTTGCAGTCAACTGGCCCCCCCAACTGAATAGTGTTTATGTGTCTGGAGATTCCCCCGTAGAAGTGACCATGGTCTTTAAGAGTCAGGGGTATCCAATGTTTCAACCCAGATTTTATTCTACAACACACGAAGGCGCAAATAAGAGAAAAAGGAAAAAAACATTTGCGAAAAACCCAACACCACAACTTACACAGAGGATGGGAATGGTGGGGTACGAACCGACACCTATGGGGCACAAGGACCCGAATTAATAAAACTAATACACACAGAATATGTGAGGGACAGGTGAGCACTATGTCGATAAATATAATGGTCCTGATCTCGGAATCTCATGAGACGATGACCAAAAGTACTGGCAGTGAGTTTAATGCTGGCAACAAACCCCCCTTTATTTGTCAGTGATCCGTTAGTCTAAAATGAGCGTGGGTCCCGCCCCCCATTCGCCCCCCACAAATCTTAAGTTACATATGACCTCCAAATGGGCGAGGTGCATGACATGTGAGATCAATATTTCAACATACAAACAATGTTAGCCCACAAAAAAAATATCCCGGTAATAGTGTCTGTCGGAGGGTCAGAGGAGAAAATAATATACCTTACATAGAAAAAAAACACTATACAACGCAGCACTAAAAGGAGTTGATCTGTGCCAGCATAATAACCTGAGAACTCAATGATTTGAGGTGTGATTGGGGTCAAGTTGAGGGGGGAGATGGGTGGGAGGTAGTGGTTAAGTAGTTTTTGTAGGATCTATCCATGAGTGAATGTGTTGTCATTTTAGGGTTTGTAGATGGGTTAGAGGTTAAATTGATAGGTTAAGGAAGAGGGTAGTTTGGTGTTGGATTTTGTGGGTGTGGAGGTCAGTTTGATGCATGGGTATGCCTTGTTTGGGTGGTGTATGTATGGATTTGAGTGTTGTTGGTTGTAGGTATAATGGTTGGGTATCACTTTGGGTTTTATTTTTAGGCACATGGTTGATGTGATGTTGGTAAGTGTGGATTTAGTTTTGGTTTCTTGGTTGTTTTGTTTGATAACACAGGTTTTGTGGTGTTGTCCATTTGGGGCACAGTGGGGTGTGGAGTGATTTTGTATTTATAGTGGTTGACCCTTTTTTGGTGTTTTTGACGGGGTCTTTTTTGGTTTTTTGGGTGTATGCTGGGTGTGGTTTGGTGGGGTGAGTTTGTGTGGTGGTGTGGGTTTTGTGTGTATGGTGTTTTTGGGGGGGGGGGGTTAGGGTTGTTTATGGGGTGGGGGTGTGTTGGAAGTTAATGGGTGGGTAATGTTGTGGGTCAATTGGTGTGTATAGGGGGGGGGTTATTTTGGGGGGGGTTGTTTTTGGGGGGGGGGGGGGGGGTTTTGGGTGTGGTTGGGGATTATGGGGTTTAGGTGGTGTGGGGGGGTGGGGTGATTTTTGGGTTTTTTATTGTGGGTGGGGGTGTGGTTGGTGTGAGGGGTGTTCAGGTGGGAGGTGAGACATATTGTGGTTTGGGGGGGATTATGGTGGTGGGGAGTGTTGGTGGGGGGTTGGGGTTGTGTGGGTGTGGGGGGGTTGAGGGGAAGGTTATGGGGAGGTGGGGGGATTGTGGTTGGGGGATTTTGGGCTTAATGGGGTTTGGTGAGATAGGGGGTTTTGTAGAAATGGGGGGGTGATTGTAGGATTGGGGTTAGGTGGGTTGGGTTTTCGGTTTGTGCGGTTTGGGGATTTGAAGTGGTGGTTGGTGGGGGGGATTTTAAGGGGGATATGGGGGGATGGTTAGAGGGGTGGGGATTATAATGGTAAGTGTTGGTTAGGGTATGAAAGATTATTTTTGTTGGGTTTTAGTGGGGGGTGGGGAAGGGAGTTGTTTTGGGTGGGTTCTGGAATTGGGAGGTTATTGTGGGAGGGGTAGATAAATGGTTTAGGGCTAGGTGTGTGAGGGTAAAGGTTTAGTAGTAGTGGGGTGGGGGGGGGGTGGGAGGATAGTGTTGGGGGTGGATTGATTATTTGGGTGAATGGTGAGTGTTGTGGGTTTTTTAGATTGTGGGGGTTCACGGTATTGGGGGTGTGAGTAGTGATGAGATTATTGTAGGATATGTACATGTGTTTATATATTAATGGGGGCGGAAGGGGTTTTTCTTGAGTGTTATAATACGTTTGTGGGAAATTTGAGGTGGGTTAGTTGATTTTGTTGGGGAATTTGGGGTTGTGATTGAGATGGAGGGGTTTTGGGATAGGGGAAATGTATTGTGAAATTTTGGGTTGTAATGTGGGTTTTGGTGAATTTAGTGGGTGGTGTGAAAAATTAGGTTAAATAGTTGGGGTGTATAAGGGAGGTTGCTGGTTTGGTAACCATTGTTGGGATGGCATGATTTTGTAGTAGGATATTTGTTGGGTGTTAGGTGTTATTTAAATGGAATTATGGGGGAGAAGGGATTGTGTTTTATGTTTGGGATAATGGTATTATGGGTGGGGGGGTTGGGTGAGTGGGGTTTTAGTATATGGGAATGTAATAGTTGTATAGATAGATATGTTTGGAGTTGTAAGGGTATATTGAATATGGGGTTGGAGATAGACATGGGGGATTTGTTTGTGGATGATTAGATGTATGGGGAAGTGCCTTTTTAGGATTGATGGATTTTATATTAAAATTATAGAATGTTAGATAGATTTAATTAATTTTTTAGGAGTGGGTTGGTTGATAAATTGTTGGGGGCTGGGTAGATTAATAAGTTAATTTAAATATAATGTTTGTATTGGTGTTGAAATTGGGTTAGGTGTCTTTTAAAATTTAGGGGTTTTAGATCTAAAAAAGATGATTGTGTATGGTGTGGGTGGTTTGGTAAATTGTATTTATGTTTGTTTTATATAAGGGGTTTAGGTAATGGGTGGGATGGGGGGTTTGGGTTGAATTGGGTTACTAATTATGTATAGGGGAGGGTTGATTGGCAGGTTGGTGGGGGTTGAAGAGTGATTGTAAGGGTTGGGTGGGTTTTGTTAGGGGAATGGTTATTGTTTTAACAGGCTTATGGTGGGGGTTATATATGGTTGTCTTTTTTGGTTTAAGTTTGTCTCTTGGGTGTAAGTGGGTATTGGGTTTTGGGGGTGGGTGGATGCCGGTGTTGCTTGGGCGGATTAGGTGAGGAAATGGAGAGGGGGAGGGGTGGGTTTGTTTTTGTATGTAGTTGAAACATATAGGTATATGATGGTTTTAATATAGTGGAAGTAGGTTATGAGGTAAAGTGAGTGGTTTGTTTGGTGTTTGGAAGGGGATTTATGGTTATTGGTGTTTGTAGGGGGAGGTATTTGGAAGGATTATATTATAGGCATTATTTGGGTGATGCTTTTGGGGTGGTATTTTGGCAAATGTTTGGGGGTGGGGAGTTTTGTTATAAATTGGTATGGGTTGTATTGTGGGGTTGGGGTGGGAGTTGGTGTTTAAAAATTTCAGGGGTTGTGGGGAGTATTGGTGAGGATTGGTAAAGGGGAATATATGGTAATAAAAGTGGGGTGGTTTTACGGTAGGTTGCAGGGGGTTGGTTTGGGCATTGGGTGTGGGGTGGGATTTGGTGGGTGGGTGGTTGGGTGGTATTTGGGTCCCCGGGGGGGAGTAATGAGGGGGGGTTATGTTTATGAGTTTAGTGGTGGTGGGTTGGGGTTGGGGGGGGTTTTGGGTATTGTAGTGGGTTTATGGTAGAGTTTTTGTTGATGGGAGTAGGAAGTTAGTTTTTTTTGAAGTAGCTGATTTGTTTTTGGAGTGGTTTAGGGAATGAGGGAATGAATTGAGATACATGGACGTTAAAGAGTATTTGGGGTATTGTTGATAAGTGAGGATGAAAGATATTGGATGGGAGATTAATGTGAGGGGAGGAAAATTTGGACCCATTGGGGGAGTTAGTTGTGGGATTTGATGGATGAATGATAGGTGGTTTTTTGTGGTTTTGAGTTTTTTTGAGGTTTGGATTTTGATGGGGGGGGGGACTTGTAGGTTTTGGGGTGTTGTGTGGTGAGGGTTTTGTAAGGGGGTGGACGGGGTAGGTTGAACGGGTGTTTATGGGTATGGGTGGGGTGGGATAAGGGTT
Organism: Oreohelix idahoensis; assembly: GCA_024509875.1. Classification (NCBI taxonomy): domain Eukaryota; kingdom Metazoa; phylum Mollusca; class Gastropoda; order Stylommatophora; family Oreohelicidae; genus Oreohelix; species Oreohelix idahoensis. Next base: position 182,957 of record JAMPIV010015352.1, read on the forward strand.
GATGGTTTGATGACTTGTTGTGGATATTATGGGAATATGGATTTTATTTTGGGTAGGTGGAGTAGGGGGAGGGTTTGCGGGGTGTTGGAGTGGAATTAAAAGAGTTGAGGGTGGATTTAGGGATTAGTATGGTTTGCTGAGGGGGAAAGACATTCAGGACCCCCCCCAACCCTTTTCTTTTTTAGGATTGTGTTTGAGTTGATTAATTGGTATGTTTAGATTTGGTTGGTAAATAGGGATTATTGGGGGGAAGATAGGGTTAGAGGGGAGGGGTAAGTTAGGGAGGGCAAGTTGATGGTGTGGTGTTTGGGGATCTTGGGTGAGTATTAGTTGAGGGTGGGGGGGTGATTATGGATGGATGTGCGGGGGTGGGTGGATTTGGGAAAGGGGGTGTTTATTGAGAGATTCAGTACATTTATAAGAAGGTCCGTGGAGATAGGGGGATAGATGATTAGAAGTTGAGTTAAGTGGAGGTTGGAGGAGAATGGGTAATAGTGATTTATGGGGGTGGGGGGTATGGAATGGGGCTTTGAGGGGGTGGTTGGGGTTTTGTTGTTTATTAATGGGTATGTGGTATTGTTGAGGGGTAATGGTTAAATGGGGGGGGGGGTGGGTTGGGATGGATTTGTGGTATATGGTTGGGGGGTTTTTGTTAGGGGTGGGGTTGTGATTTTTTTTTGATGGAAAATGGGTTTTTTTAAATGTTTAGAAGGGTTGGGAGGGGGGGTTATAGGTGGTTGGGTGAAGGTATGGTTGGGGGTGGGTTTTGGGGGGTGGATAGTGTGTTTTGTTTTTGTTATTGGTTTTTGGATATATGTTGGGTTATTGGTGAAGGGGATTTGGGGGATTTGTTATTGAGGGTGTGTTTAGGATTGTGGATTGTTGTTGTAGGGTGGTGGGGTTTAGTGTTGAGGGGGTTTGTTTGGTGAATTGTTTGGGGGTTGTAGGTTTGTTTATTAGGTTTGATTTTGAAGTGATTGGGGGTGTTTGAGTTGGTTTGTTTGGTGTTTGATTTAAGGGTAGGGATGTTGGGTAGAGGAGTGTGCTTTGTGTGGAATGAGTTGGAAGGGAGGTTGGGAGTTAACTTAGGTGGGAGGAAGTGGTAAAGATGTATGAGTGATTTTTGGGTAATAGATGTTAGGGATGTGGATTGGACGTTAGTTGGAGGTTTGTGGAAGTGTGAGTTTGGATGAGAAGGGTGGTATTTAAGGAGTAAGGGGTTACAATAAAGTGTGGTGAGGTATTTGGGGGAATGGGATAGAAAGTTGGGGTATGGAAGGGTGTTTGTATTAAGTTGTTGGTGATGTTTGTGTTTGTAGTTGGGGATTAGGTGGGGTGATGTTATTTGGGTGCAGATGGTAGGGATAGTAGATTTGGGAGTAATGTGGACATTTATTTTTCTGCTACTCTCCATCACTCCATGCCATATAAAAGTGCAAGTATGCAACTCTCATATGATCTTAATTTGGTGTTAGTGCTGTCCTGAGAAGATTTCCAAATGTTTAGATTTGCAAAGGCTGTTCTGGCTTTATTCATTCTGTTACTGATGTCTTTGCTTGTTCTGTTTCTGGTGTTACTATGCTTCCTAGATATGTAAAAAGTATTTGTTTGTTCCAGCTTTTTTTGGTTCCTTACTTTTATGGGCTCAGGATTTATTACATTGAGTGTCATGACCTCTGTCTTCTTCAGGTTGATGTTCAGTACCACTTGATGGCTATATTTATTCAATCTGTCTGTATTTTCTTGGATGTGCTGATGTGAATGTGAGAGTAGTGTAATATCGCCAGCGTGATCTAGATCTTCCAGTGTGGTGAACGTTGTCCATCTTATTCCTCTAGGGAAACAGAAATAATAGATCAAAATGCAGAAGAAAAAAAAGAATCCTAGACCACTGGTAGGCAACCCAGGAGCTATAGAGATCTACTATAGAAACAATGAGCTCTCCAAAGATCTACCTTTATAAAATCATGTCAGAATACTTGGAATGGGTAATAAGTTCAGCCTATATTTAACTCTGTATCTCTGCCAGTTGATCTGCTTCCTGCAATTCCATCGAAAGAGTGATGGAAAATTCAAATCCAGTGTTTTACCAAATGTTCACTTCATATCTTTAAAAAAAAATCTCTTTCATAGCTTAGGCAGTTTACAAATAAAGTAAGTACTTTGCTGCCATGATTGTGGAAAAGTACCTTTACATACTGCACTATAAATACAGATGGAAGATAGCTAGTTCTAAAGATGGAATTTGTCAAAAACCAACCAAGTGTATGGGACGTCCCGTTAAATAAAGATAGATATCCAACAGGGTGGAGAACTATAGAAGATCTAACGCAGTTCAAAGAACTGTCAAACACAATTAAAAATAAATATAGAAGCAAAATACCACACTGGGAACTAAAAACACCAATCATAGACTACTCACTTACTGAAAAGATCAAACAAAGCATAGAAGATAAGGAAGCCAAAATGATAAGTAGAAAGTTCATAGATCAACTAACAAACCAAAGTCTGGCCGTCTACACTGATGGATCCAAGGGTGATAGTGGGCAACTAGGCGCAGGAGTAATAATACCACAGTGGGGAATTAAAAAGAGCTACAGTGTAACTGAAGGGGCTTCGATTTTTACTGCAGAGATGGTAGCAATTCTAAAAAGTTTAGAAATAATCGAAGGTAACCCACCAGAAGCTGTTACGATATTTACAGACTCACTATCATCACTCCAAGCACTAGAACACCCAGGTAAATGTAGCCGGCCAGACATGAAGAAATTCTAGCAATTAATACATCACTAGGGAACAGAGGATGTAGTGTGAGGCTAGTGTGGGTTCCAGCACACATAGGTATAGCTGGTAACGAGTTGGCAGATCAGAACGCCAAGAATGAAAGAATAAGTAAAAACAATATAAGAGCAGGACTGGGAAGGTCGGAGATCAAGAGCCAAGTGAAGATAACTATAAACGAGGAATGGAAGAACAATAGAAAAGGCAGACACGCGTTCAAACTACTGAAAGAACCAACAAGGATGTGCCAGGTCAGAGAAGAATTAAAGATACCATCGAACAAAAAACTGTGGCGTCTCCGTCTCGGTGCAGCATACTTTATGATAGAGGAACCACACTGCCAAGAATGTCAGGAAGAGAATGACATAGACCACTACCTGATCCACTGTAAAAAGTACGAACAACAAAGGCTTGAATTAAAAACTTACTACAGAAATCACAATATAGACACGACAGGGGATAAAGTTTTAAGTATAGATGCCCCAGGAGAAGCCCAATCAATACTTAAAAGATATATACATAAAACAAAGGAAAACATATAAGGTTAGTACTTCATAGAAATTAAGCAACATGAACTAGCAAATCATTTTTTTTTTTAACAAAAAAAAAACTTACTAACTACTCATAGGACAAGGAAAGACAAGGTTTAAAAAAAACAAAAACAACAACTCAAAAAGAACAAATACTAATACAAATTAAAAACAAGGGTAAAGGACAATAGTTATCTAAAAACAATAGAGAAAATAAAATGGACAAATACTAATATAAATAAAAATCAGCAACTGCAAAAGTTATTTAAATTGAATACAAAATTAGTAAATAAAATGACACTAAATACCCCAATTATAACCAATTTTCAGGTTGAACAGGGTAGACCAAGATGGAACGAGAAGAGGCAATAACGGTCAGCTGTTAAGTGCCTGCTCTCCACACATCACTCCTTCAAAACAACAAACTAGTTCTAAACTCTCTAACTTAACAATTTTCCCGCCATCCATTGCCAAAAGATCTACCAATTCAACCCCTGTGATCAACTAGTAGATCATGATTGACTGGTTGCTGACCCCTTGTTGGGTGGGAGCTGCTCTGGGTTACAGGCAGATTACATTTAGTAATTGCGGTTGCAGCTCTGTACCAAAGAGAACTTCTAAGAAATGTGGTATGAATCTTGGGGTGCGTTGTGAAATGTGATGGTGTAGAGGTTGTCAGGTGTTCTTTGGTGTCAGCATTGATGGCCAATGGATGTGTGTTTCTGACCAGTGTAATTTATGGTCTCTTGTGTCAGCCTTCGAGCTGGAAGTGATTTTATGGCCAGCGTGAATATGGGTCTTTGATCAGTATTTGTGGATGAGATACAATTGCATCTGAGAAGGGTCGGTAGATGATCCTTGAGCAGTGTATCTGCATATTTATAAGATTGATGTCCACGGAATAAAAGGAAGAGTGTTTATTTATGAGATACTTTGAAATCTCGGATATGGATGATATTTGAAGCACCTTGAGGCTTGGCATGCTTGAATACTGTGATATATGCTCTACTGAACTGTCATCATATCTTTGTGAGTTCGTTAAATAAATGTTATGGACTGTTGACCAGTACTTCGGTGTTCTCAATCAAGTTGACTGTTGATACGTTAACATAGAGTTCGTACCCTTGTTATAGTCACTAGTCCAGGGTTATGTATCGAGACTTGCGAGCGGCCAAATAATTATATATTCAACATTTTGAACAATGCATCTCCACTCTCGGCACCCCTGTTCTGAAAACTGGGAATTTCTTCTTCTTCTTTGATCTTTAGCCGCTGACCGTCAAAGCAGACAGTGGCCATTACGCCTGCTGGCGTCTTGTAGGGCAACAACAAATTGATTCCACTTTGCTCGGTCGGCGGCCATCCTTCGTACAGTGCCCCAACTCTGGTTCATTCTTTGCATCTCAGCCTCCGCAGTCCTCCGCCAAGTTGTTTTTGATCGGCCTCTCTTTTGTTTTCCTTCAGGGGTCCATAGCATAGCTGTTCTTGTGATGGCATCGGGGTATCTTCTGTAGACATGGCCAACCCAACTCCAGCGTCTGCCAGCTATGATGGTGTGCATGTCCTCTTGCTTGCTCCGAGTAAGCAGATCTTGGTTGGTGATGGTATTCGGCCAAAAGATTCGGAGAATTTTTCTTAGGCATGTTGTGTGAAAAGAGGACAATTTCGACATTTCCTTCTCTGTAACTCTCTAGCTCTCCGCGCCATAGAAAAGCACAGAAAGCACACAGCTCTGATATAATCCTAATTTTGTGCTTGTGCTGTACTGAGAGGACTTCCAGATGTTGTTTAGACTAAAAAAGGCTGTTCTTGCTTTCTTCATTCTGTTGTTGATGTCTTTGCTTGCTCCGCCGTTACTATGCATCCTAGGTATGTGAAGGCATCTGTCTGTTCTAGTTGCTGATTCCTTACTGATATGGGCTCAGGGTTGCTCACATTGAGCGTCATGACCTCTGTCTTCTTTAGGCTGATGTTCAAGCCCACCTGCTGGCTATACTTATTAAGTCTATTCGTTTTTTCCTGGATGTGTTGATGTGAATGTGCTAGCAGTGCAATGTCATCTGCATATTCCAGATCTTCCAATGTAGAAAATGTAGTCCATCTTATTCCGCTTGGATTGTCCTCTGTTGTCTGGCGCATCACCCAGTCTATGACTGTTAAAAATAGAGTGGTTGATAAGGGGCATCCCTGTCGTACTCCTGTCTTCACTTCAAATGTTAGGTTGCTCTGCCCAATGCTACACGTAAAGTTGGCATAAAGGCTTTTTATAATTGACACTATGCAGCTTGGAATTCCATAAGCCCTCAGTATTTTCCATAAACTGTCCCTATGTATACTGTCAAAAGCCTTTTCAAAATCAACGAAATTAATGTACAGCTGTCTTTGCCATTCTGAGCACTGCTCTATATTGTTCCTGAGGGACAATATATGATCTACACATCTTCTGTTCTTTCTAAATCCTGCTTGTTCTTTCCTCGGTTTGTGGTCTACTGCTTTTGAGATTCTCTGTATAATTATCCTGCCTAGTATTTTGCTGGGAACTGAGAGAAGAGTTATTCCTCTCCAATTATTGCAGTCTGCAATATCTCCCTTCTTGGGCAATTTGACAATTATTCCTTTTCTCCACTCTGTTGGTGTTGTCCCTGTTTTCCAGACTTGTGCAAATAGTGGTTCTAATAGTTCTGCTGCTAGCTCTGGGTCTGTCTTAAATAGCTCTGCATTTAAGTTATCATGACCACGAGCTTTTTCATTCTTTAACCCTTTGATTGCTGTGGTGATTTCTTCTTTTCGTGGGATGTCTGTATTAACATCTAGATTATTTTCAGCCTCAGGAACATTCAATTGTGTCTCTGGTGGTTCCTTATTCAGAGTTTCTCTGAAATGCTCTGCCCATCTTGTTTTCTGTCCCTCTACTGTCGTGATGAGATTTCCGTGCTTATCTCTTACTAATGTAATATTGTTTGCACCTCGTTTTCCACTGATGATTTTAGTTATTTTGTATACTGTGCTTTGTTCATTTATCAGTGCTGCCTCTTCTGCCTGTCTTGCAAGGTCATCCAGAAATGTCCTTTTGTTGGCACGGGTTTGACGTTTAACTTCCTTGTCCAGCTGACTGTACTGTTCACTATATATTGCCTTTAACCTGGGAGACTTAGCTTCTGTTTTCTTTCTTTTCATTTCCTTTCTCTTCGCTATGGTGTTAAAGCATATCTGGTGTTATCCAGTTTTGGCTCTTTCTTTCCTGGAATCCCAAGCATGACTTGCTGCTTTCCTTGTATATTGTTGAAATGGTGTTGAATCTCTGGTCAACATCATCGGTCTCTGTTCTTTCCTGGCTTTTGATAATCTCATATCTTCTCTTTACGTCAACCACGAAAGCTTTCACGGTGAGGGGATCCTTCAGTTTCGTGATGTTGTATCTTTTTTGTTTGACTGCAACTGGTCCAGCAGCTCTGAGTTTCACTTTCAGTCTTGTTACTACTAGGTGATGATCACTTCCCACATCTGCGCCTCTTCTTACTTTCACGTCTTGTAGTGCATGTCTCCATCTGCCATTGATCATTATGTGATCTATCTGGTTTCTGTCTCGTCCGTTTGGTGATTCCCATGTTAACTTGTGCACTTCCTTGTGTGAAGAAAGTGTTCCTCCAATGACCAGGTTGTTAATACTGCAGAAGCTTATTAATTTGTCCCCATTCTCATTTGCTGTTCCACTGCCGCATTTCCCCATTACTCTTTCGTTATAATTATTGTGTGCTCCCACTTTCGCATTTAGGTCTCCCATTACTATAATGAGATCGTACCTGGGTGTAGTTTCCATTTCTTTTTGTACCTGTTGATAGAACTCGTCCTTGATCTCTTCATCGCTGTCGTTTGTTGGTGCATAGCATTGTATAATTGTGGTGTTGGTGAACCTCCCTCTCAGTCTTGCTCTTATCAGTCTGTTGTTGATGGGTTTCCGTTCCAGTAAAGACCTTTCTATTCCTTTCTTCAGGATAATGGCTACACCTTCGTTGTGCTGACCATCCTCTCTGCCAGAATAAAGTATTGTTTCCCCTGTAGCTGTTTTTATTCTCCCCTTACCTGTCCATCTGCTCTCGCTTATTCCCAGGATATGTATCTTGTAGTTCCTCATCTCTGCTGTGATTTGTCTCAGCTTTCCTGCCTCATTCATAGTTCTGACGTTACAAAAACCAATTCTGGTTTCGTGTTTTGCGGTCGGGGCATCCATTTTCATGCCAGTGGCTTCCTTTCGGCTTTTACCACTGTCTGTCATACGAGCCTGAGACTCCGGATGTCCATCCCGCAGCAAAGGTTTTCCATTTATTGTTGTTTCCGTAACATGTGCGATTTTTTACATAGACAGGGGTGTCGGCCCTGTGCTAAAACCCCCAACCTGGAGGACAAGAGTACCAGCTTTTGTCTGACCCCTCCCCACGCAGACCAGTCCAGCTTGGTTAAACCTACCAGGAGTAAATCTCCCTTTGGCATAGCTCTGGGGATGGTCAGGGTACACAAACTGCCATACCGCTACAAGGTATAGGTACCATTGATGGCAGTCGGAACTGATAGTGTAATATTTAAAATGCCTGGTATGCAATTCCACTGGCTTCCTTTTGTTTGTGGTTCCACTGATGTGCAGCTGACTTCAAACCAGTTGGTGAAGGCATTTTTAATGCTTCCTTTAGCTCTGTTTACCCATAGTCATTTTGTCAAAGAGATTTGCAGAGAAACCTCTGGGTCGCAAAACTGCCAAAAAGGGAGCACGTGTCTAAACATTCGGATAAAGTGTAGTTACTATGACATCATGACAAAGGTATATCAGTGAAGTTTCTGTGTACTGAGTGTGGCGCTGGTTCATCTACTATCTATGACTTAAGTGCCTTACCTAAGTTAATGGTACACAGGACAACATTATACCAGACACAAAATGTCGAAATAGACATATTATGCCGGACAAAGAAGGAGAAATAGGCAAAGTGTTAATGGAATCGTCCGTCAACGTCGAAGCTTTTTCTTCATTCTCTTATCATGGCCCAGGCAAACATTTTCCATGAACTGTTGGGCATAACAAAACCTAATGAGTATACATCAGGCAGATATTTAACATTTCTGAAACATAAAGGTCTTTGCATTTTATGCCTGGCTAACTATATTCTGGAAAACCCACTATCAGGAATACCTCAGGTCCCAAGAATACCGGATAAATGGTCCCATACCTGTATGAAATGAATTATGATTAATCTACAAATACAACTAGTAGTATAAAGTAAATGCTGACTCAGTCCTCTTTCTGGAATACCCAATGTAAGAGAGGCAGAGAGAGACCAAAGAACACATGAAAAAAGAGAACTGGAGAAAGATATGATATATTTGTAAACAATATGTAAGGAGTAAAACAAACCGGCAAATGAAGTTATGGACACTTCCATTTGCTGAGACAGGTCACATATATGACTCTGAAATGTTTGTAGAAAAAAAAAGGATCACAATTGAGTATAATACATATGTTAATTCACAAGTTAACAAAGCCCATTGGTGACATATTTATGAGATGGTAATGAAGCTCACAGATTATATATTTATAAGAAGGTAACAAATCCCACAGGAAATGTCCAAACTATCCTCTTTCCACACAAACTGCCTAAGGACAATTCTTCAAATTTTTTGGCCGAATACCATCTCTAACCAGAATGAAGAAGACATGGAAAGACCTTGACCTGATGGCACAGGACAGAAAGACTTGGCATAAGTTTGTTGAAGGCCCATGCTCCTTGGGAAGCTAAAGGGTGACGATGACCAATATTAACATAAACAATGAACGGCAAGAAACAGACAAAGAGAACACACAACATATTTCCAAACTTCTATTCATCATATATTGCCTGTGATGTTTATATCATTTCTTTAATACACTGCAACAACCTGTTACTGACCTAGTGTGATACTTATGAACTTGATACCTCTCTTACCCTGGTAATTCAAACACAAGTTTTGCCCTGTAATGAACAATGAAATAAATTTACTGAAACAGGGACAAGCAAAACCCATGATAAAGCCTTTTTGACACATTACTTGTCAACATAATCGTTAGACATGTGTAAGCATTTGTTCCACTGTGACAAAAAGGCATAGAAGAAATCAGTGTCTAGCTCCTAGAGTCGAGAAATCACACTTCACTATTGCAAAGTGCCTGCAAGTAAGGTGCTTCTTCTTGAGTCCAAAGTAATGGAAACAACTCAAATGCTAGGTCAGGTCTGGGTTAGTGCCCTAGATTTCTATAGAGAGTTACGCCAACTAAAATTTGGCCGCCATTTTCGGCCGTACCCGTATTGCAGGAAAATGGACCCGATCATGAGTTTCGGACCCAATTTGCATTTTCGTTTAAGTTAGCTAATAATTTGAAATAAAATTAGATGCAAATACTGTAGCACATATTTGTACTATTATTTGTATTTCAAGTAACAAAACAAAAAGAAGAAAACTAGTTTACTTACCGATTTATTGAAAAGAATCAGTACAGTGGATTTTTAACATATACTCCGTTGAATTTTATATTCCGTTAGAATTCCACTATTTAGCAACAAATATTCCGTTAGAGTTGCAACACTCAGCAAAACATATTCCCTTCGAATTGAACTATTTACCTAGTTTGAAATGTGGAAACTGGTGAATGACTGTTGTAGACACTGACAGTTTTACTAGATCCAGATGATCACACCAGTTTATGTTTTCATTTAAAATGCGACTATGTACAGATAGTTTTAACAAAATCTAATTACATATTTTGGACCAGAGATTTCCTGCAATGGCTTTTACTGCTCATTGATGCTCGAGCATGCTGTTTAAGACCATTGTTTTTATTTCTGCAGTAAATGTGAATTCTGACACTTATATACTTTGCTAATAGCTTTTGTTTAATATCATGGCAGTTGCTCAGTGTGCATTCAGCTGTTTCCTGTAATGCCATATCCAAAAGTAAAGTTGCAATGTTTTTCATGGTTGCAAAGCTATGCTCATGCTGACGAATCAGTTGTTCAGTTCTTAACATCAGATTTACTACTATGTCACTGGCATAAACAAGTGAGCCTGGAATATACTCTTTATGTTCTGTTAGTCGTGAAATGTCAGTAATTTGTGAACACTGAGGGGCAGTGACAGCTGCAATGCAGATATGACAGGCAGTATGTTGCTTTAATACACTGTTCACACAGTAGCCTTTTAAATAATGAATTACATGGACCTCAGCTGTGCTTTCTATTTCTATTTCTACGTCTGACAAATCAACATGCTGCTCGGTGTATGTAACTGTTGTTGTATTCATATCAGTACAATCAAGCAAAAAGTCATTATCATCTTCGTCGTAACTACTTCCACGTGTAGTCTTGAGGAATTGTGACAAGCAGATAGTTCTCAATCTATGTTTGAATTCAAAAGGTGTTGGCACTGCATTATGTAATCTCATGGAGCTGAAAAAATTATCCAGGCAGTCTTGACTCACACGTGATGTCAGCAAGAAACTGAAATTTCCACTCAACATGTCCTCTGCAAGATCAAGCACAGATGTGGTGGACAAAAGGATGCCTGTCTGAAATGGTTTCCATGCTCCCTGCTGTCCAACTGAAAGCGTTGTAAACATTCGAATCACAAGTCGTAACATTTCAACAGCATTTGCATACCTATCTGGAAACTGCTTAATTAGAGCCATGACATGACTGCGACTTGACATTAAATCAAACCATTTAGATATCACCTCAATGAACCAAGCAGCTGTCAGATTATTCACAGGTCTGCCCTCCTTTTCTACCATGTAAGTGGATCCCTCCACTGACAGATATACTGAAAAAAGTGAAGTGCCTGTGACACTTCATCTTATCAAAATGTCCAGGGCAGAGTATGTCATCAGTAAGGTGTGGAGCTAGTTTCAGGGTGCTGTTCCTTTGTAAGTCAGCCAGTTCCCTAACGGGCAGAATATTTGCAATGTTAGAAGGCACATTTAACAATACACACATCTCCTCAGATAATCTGAAATCATGGCCAGAGATAAATGCAGACTTAACATTTTTGATCAAATGAGGTGTGTCAGCTAGGAAATATAGCCACTTATTTGGTTGCTCTGGATGTGCAATTTTGTTCACAATTTTGTTTCTGGAAGCACAAACACCAAAGCTGGCCCACATTGCTCTGTTTGCACTTCCCATGTCACTTGTGGCAGTTACCACATGCAGACCAATTGCAGCAGCTTTATGTATTATTTCCAGAATAATGGGTTTGTAAACATGGCCTTTAGTTGACCTTCCTGAGTAAAAAAAAGCAACAATTTGCTTCCATCTGCTGGATAGTCCACTTAGCATGAATACTAGTGCATTTGTCGCAATGCCCTTATGTTCAGGTACAGTGACATGACCAAGAATTTCTCCTATTTTTGCATCATATTCAATAGCAGATTTAATTGACATTTCATCTAATGTCAAGCAGCACAGCTGTTCTACTCTTAACATGTTTACAACCTTTAATTTCATGTAATCAAACATCTCATTGAGTATTCACCCAGAAATATGAATGTGCTGTATTCGGCGCTGAAGTGTACGTATAGCAGGCAGTGGGTAATGCTGTTTCAATAACATATTATAGCCTGTTGCTCCACAAGCAAATCGAATTTGTAATGCTTTCTTTACAGTCTTACTGTCCCATTTTACTCCTCTTGAAGACCTACAATTAAGGACCCGGATCTGATCCTCAGATAGCATGTTTAATATTTTATCTGTCTGGCATGACAATTTTTTCTTCATTCTCTTGTTCTGCCTCTTCTCTGTAGCTAAACTTGCTGCAAGTTTACTGATTTTTTTTTCGAAGTGTCTTAATCAATGTTTCCTTAGCAACACAGCCGGCACAGTTATCTGTAATGACTTCTGTTTGCATGCTATTTTCTGATGCTGAAGAGTCCGTGTAGTTGTCACTCACACTATCTGTTCCTACATTGTCTTCAATGGAACTGCCAGTTGCTGAATTTTTCTTCTTGTTGTAAGTGTGATCATGGTTTAGGCCTAGCGCTGCAGTGTGTCCTACTACAGCATCCCTTATCTTAGGTGATTTTCTGTGCCGACCAGGTGCACGGTGTAAAAATTTGGTAGGTACTGCATTCCATCTAAGTTTCTTCTTCCCATCCAGTAGCTTCAATTCAAAATCAGTGGACTCAAAGTGTTGTTCACACAGCCTTGCATTAATAGAAGCTTTCCAATGTTTTCTACTCACTTTGCATTCCCAGCTCGATCTAAGTTTCTTGTCTGCTGGAAACGAGAACAGTCTGTATCCTTTGCTAGAGCTATTGCTAAAGCCAAAAGCTGAACAACTCGCTACTAACCCTGGTATTGTCGACCAAAAATGGCGTCCACGTCGTTCAGCCTCGTTTTCGATTCTGACTTAGTTGACGTAACTCTTATAGAAATCTAGGGCACTAGTCTGGGTGGTTCAGAGCCTCCCTTATGCAGCACTGCTAATATGCACAGCTGTGGCCTGACATTAACAAGCTGCAGGATGACATTCTGACACAACCTGTCCATACTGTGACATTAGCACTTAGAATTCATTGCATCATCTTGGTCATGAAAACTGACAAAACAGCAAAATACTTATTATCCCTTGACACAGAAAAGTGTTACCATTATCTTTTTCTTAACAACTTGCTTTAAACTTCTTTGGTAGAAGATAAAACGGGTGGATCCACATCATGGATGCTTACTCTCAAGTTCAATCACACATCCAAACTCTGAACCCATAAGATTGTGTTGCAATAACTTCCCTCCTCCATAACAGTGCTTTAAATGTTGCAAAACTGAATTTATGAATGTGCGTAAGCTGTAAAGATATGCAGCGTGCATACACACTGTGGCACCTCAGAAGCCCATGCATAATGTTGTGTGCAGTATGTCTTTTAAAAATGGATCATAACTCGCACCTCAAAATTGTACTGTGTATATACAAGGACCGTAGCTTTAAATTGAATGTATACATTATGATAGCTGGCATGGTTTCATGATAATATAAAGAAGTAGACAACTGCTAACAATGAACTATCTATTCCCACCTGTCAGGGAAGCTCTACATATATCACACGAGGGCTTGTTACCTTATTTAAACAACATTATACATTTATATATATTTATAGGAACAAACCACCCGTGTGTTACCGGGACTCGAGAGGGAAGAAAAGAATAGTAACACTGTGCTCTGCCATGCATGTCATAGAAAGCGACTAAGGAGGGTTGGGCATGGGGCTGGTTACCCCCATCCTGTAAAAAATGTAAACCACAAAAAACTTCAACAAACATGGACAAGTCAATTAAGGAAAATAAAACACAGCCATCCAAGACAAGGGAAGGTCCTCTCACAGGGAGGTGTATGATGCAACACAGAGAAAGCCGAAAGGAGTCGGTGTTACTGACTAACCTTCTTTCTTCTAGGAGAACTTCCAGATTTGGCACCTGGAATGTTCGGACATTAAACGAACAAGGGAAAGTGGCACAAGTAGCAGCAGAAATGAGGGAATATAAAATCGAGGTTCTGGGAATGTGTGAAACAAAGTGGAAGGGGGTAGACAAGAAGAAACATTACAAGACAGTCCTTGTTCTGGAACCCCCAGAGCAAGAGAGGCAGAGGTAGACCAAGAAGTACATGGAGAAGAGAGGTGGAAACAGAGGTGAAAAGGATGAGGAGAACGTGGAAAGAACTTGAGATGATGGCACATGACAGGAGGACTTGTTTGTTGAAGGCCTATGCTCCTTTGGGAGTGGAGGGTTATGAATGAATGAATGAATAGGAACAAACACATCATTTATAGCCAGAACAAAAACTAGAATATACAAATGACCTCCACGAAGAAATGCTTAATGGTACGGTAATCACTAGGGCTAGGATTTTAATGACCTAAAAGTTGCTAGAAATCGATCTATAACAAATGCATATATGATCCTCATATAGGAAAACTATTAAACAGCAAGGGGAAAACAGTGAAGTAAAGAAATTTGTGAGAAGCAATAAATAAGAAAACGTTAACACTAAAAAATGCCTATTTTTATTGAAAATGCCAGAATATGCAAAATAATGACTCAAAAAAAAATGCTTTAAAATGACCGAAAATCTAAAACAAATGCTTTAATAGGCCAAAAGATAGCAAAATGATGCCTTAACTCAAAGGTTCTTAATAATAAATCATACAAATTTATTTATAGGCCTACCACATCACTTAGCCTACTAATTAGGCCCCTAAGTTTATCTAAAAAAATTAAAAAAAAATGAAACAGCACAGATAATTCAACATCATCATGTGACGTATTCTTTCCAGAACGTTGTCTCCATTACAGCTGCTCTGAACGCATCACGATTCTGGGCAAGTCGACCTGCATCAGCCAAAGACAAGTTCAAACTCTCTGTGATGTCCTGGGTCCACATAGAATTACAAATTATACTACTCGTCAAAAGCCACCCTGTTATTTTCAATACACTTTTATATAAGCGCATAGAATGATTAAATGAATGAAGTTTTTAATTAAAATGGGTGCAATATCTCCCTCTGACAGTCCTCTATGCACGTTAAGCATAAAAACAACTCACCGACAACCATGGTGATCACGTGCAATTTGGTTTCCTGACCATAAATTCACATTTTTAATCTGTTTTTTTCAAACTTCCGTACAACCAAACAGGTGAAGTAATAGTGATGATTGACATTCCACGTGAACTCCGCCAATGCCGGTCCCAAGCCCGGATGAAAAAAGGAGGAGGGCGGCCTGCATGGAGGCCGTAAGGAGGCAGCCCCTCCACCATGCAAAGGCACAACAGGCCAATCACCTGTTTGCTTTAAATCATGATTACGCGAACTACAAGAGAGAAAGCCGGACTGATTCTAAAGGCGACGAACTGGAACGGACTACGGACTACGACTTATGGAACTTGGAATACAAGAAGTATAAATGGGAAGGAAGAGGAGCTGGTGGAAGAGATGAGGAAAGCAAAACTAGAAATCCTGGCTATAACGGAAACGAAGAAAAAAGGACAAGGAGTCATGGATCTCGATGGCAACACGTTGCTCTACAGTGGTGTACCCATATCTGAGGGAGCTAAAGGGGGCGTGGGTTGCATTGTGGCCCAAAATCAAAAAGATAGTATCAAGGGATGGAACTTTGTCTCGGAGCGCATTATGGTTGTAAAACTAAAAGAAGGAGAAACCATAGTCAACCTGGTCATAGTGTATGGGCCAAATGAGGATGAGAGAGCAGAGGTCAAGGAGGAATTCTTCGAGCTGCTTCAAAGGACAGTGGATGACTGCCTAGATGAAGTTATTATGCTCGGAGATTTTAATGCCAGAGTTGGAAATGACCATGCTAGATGGGGTGGAGTTATCGGAAGATATGGAGAAGATACTCTCAATGACAATGGAAAGCGACTCCTTAGATTCTGCAGTGAGCAGAATCTGATCATTACAAACACAAAGTTCCCCCATAAGCGCATACATGCATACACTAGATGTGAACCAACCAAGAATGAGAAGTCGGTGATCGACTATGCCATTGTTCGGAGAAGCTCATTCAGATATGTCCGAGATGCAAGAGTCTGGAGGGGGCCAGAGATTGGAAGTGATCACTACCTGCTAACAATCAAACGAACAACTGAAAGAGTTGCTCAGCCTAGGAACTGCCCAACATCACGCAAGAAACCAAGTAAACGAGCAGGAGAAATGAGCATTAGGACCTACAAGCTGAGAGAGCCAGAAATTAAGACCAGATATCAGGGGCTTATTGCTACAGCAGTGAGCAACACAGAAGAACGACCTGATGACTTGGAAACCCTCTGGAATAAATTCAAGGATATCATAAAGACAGCTGCTGCAGAAGCATGCGGTGAAGTCCGACTTGGGAACCAGGGAAAGAGGACACCTTGGTGGACAGAGGAAGTCAAAGAGAAAATAAGAGAGAAGAAAATGGCATGGAAACAATACTTAGGAGCTAAAAACACAACAGGACAAATGGAAAAATATAGAGAATATGTGACACTCAGAACAGAAGCAAAGAACAAAGTGCTAGCAGCAAAACAGAAGTCCTGGGAAGAATTTGGAGAAAAGCTAGAAAAAGATGCACAAGAAAACCAGAAATTGTTCTATAAGATCCTAAAGAACATGAGGAAAGAAAAACAATGCCCTCTCAAATTTATAAAGGACAAGCAAGGCAAATTGCTTACTGCCCCGAAGGAAGTAATGGAAAGATGGAAAGAATATTTCTCAGAACTCCTGGATGGTGAGCATGATGAAGCATCAGAAATAATAAACACTAGCACAGAAGAGAAAACCAATGATGGTGAAGATGACATAAAGATGGAAGAACTGAGGGCAGCACTGGAGAAAATCAAGATTGGCAAAGCAGCAGGGCATGATGGTATAACACCAGAAATGGTTAAGTACATGGGAGCATCAGGCGACCTATTACTCTTAAAGGTCCTACAGGCAGCATGGTGCAACAAGACCATACCATAGGATTGGGAGATTGCCATCATAACACCAATTTTCAAAAAGGGTGACAATCGACAATGTGGAAACCATGGAGGCGTGTCCCTTCTCGGTGTCCCTGGTGGAGTCTGCTCTGGAGTCCTGGGGCGGAGACTCCGACGCCTGGCTGGGCCACGGTTGGATGGGGTCCGGTGCGGATTCCGAGCGGGCCGAGGTGCTCGGGACCTAGTCTTCGCACTCGGACGGCTGAGTGAAGGGGCCCTTGGGTGTGGGAGTGAGATCCATCTTTGTTTCATGGATCTGGGGGGGGGGTTTGGCGGGGTCCCTTGGAGCGGGCTTTGGGACTGTTTGGCAGGGAGGGGTGTTCCAGCACCTCTGATTCATGCTGTGCAGGGCTTCTGCGGGTCTTGCAGAGGTTGTGTGAGGACGGCGGACCATGGGTCGGGGGAGTTCGGGACCACCACTGGTGTGGGACGGGGTGGTGTCCTGTCGCCTTACCTCTTCGTGCTCCTTGTGGGCGATGTCGTCGGGGCATGTGGGGAGAGAACGGGAAAGTGTTCAGTGGGGTGCTGGAGGATGGGACAGGTCTGTATTTCGGAGATGGCGTTTGCTGATGGTGTTGCCCTGGTTGCTGGATCGGAGGCGCATCTCCGGTCCAGCCTGCGGGTCTGGAGGGGGGGCTGGAGAGGGGAGGGATGGTCATGGGCAGCTCTGGAGCAAGGTCCATGGTGATATCGCGAGAGGAAAGAGGGCATCAGATTGGGTTGGGGGGGCGGGTCCTGGAGCAGGTCGACCACTTTGGATATCTCGGGGCTGTTGTGGACCGAGGGGGAGGCATCGGGGAAGAGTTGGCCACTCGGGGGGCGGCGGCTGGGAGACTTTTTTGGGCCATGGGTCGTGGATTCCTCAGCGGGAGGGGGGTTGGTGGGAGGGCGAGGGTGGCTGTGTGCCGCTCCGCCTGTGTCCCGGTCTTGGCGTATGGATGCGAGTCGTGGGCGGTGGCTGCGGCCCACAGGGGCCAGATCCAGGCCTCGGGAGTGGGGTGTCTGAGGAGAGTGGTTGGGGTGGCAAGAGGGGACGTGGTCCGCGGCCGGACGATCCGTCGGGGCCTGGGGTCCCATCCGCTGCAGACCCAGGTGGAACAGTCCCAGCTAGGATGGTTTGGCCATGTCTGCAGAGTGGGAGAGGATCGGCTGCCACGACAGGCGTGGGAAACAAAGAGCCAGGGATCCAGACCTCCAGGACGACCCAGAGTCCGCTGGGAGGACAACATTAGACAATCTTTGAAGGACCGAGGACTAGAATGGAACCAGGCCAGGAAGAAGACAGCTGATAGAATGGTCTGGCGCTCTCTCTTCCAAACCTCTACACCTCACGGTAGAAGGGGAACGACTAAGTAAGTAAGTAAGACATTCCACGTGCACTGGCGACTTTTCGTGAACAGAGTTCACTCTTAACGTGTTTTACAATCAGCAGACTTAGGGTAGTTTCATCACTTGCAAAAACCATGCCACCGAGAAGAAGTCTTGACACCTTACAAAGAATGAGGGCTATAGCGTGGGTTGAAAGTGGTTTATCTGTCCGTGAGGTTGCCAGACGGCTTGCAGTGTCACACTCTACTATCCAAAGAATTTTGGAAAGATTTCAGGCCACAGGAAGTGTGGAGGATCGCCACCGGCCAGGTCGCCCTAGATGCACCAATAGACATGATGACCGGTACCTCTTGTTGTCAGCCCTGCGCCATCGAACAGTGACTTGTTCCACTCTAAGATGTCAGCTGAGACAAATTGTAAACGTTAATGTCAGTCAAAGCACCATTCGCAGACGTTTACATGAATTTGGACTGGCTGCTCGACGTCCTGCAGTCAGAATCCCTCTTACTCCTGCTCATCGCAGAGCCCGTGTTGCTTGGTGTCGCGAGCACATCCGATGGACAAGGCAACAGTGAAGTCAAGTTCTCTTCACTGATGAATCTCGCTTCACTGTGTCATTCGATGATGGCAGGATTCGAGTTTGGAGACGACCAGGAGAGCGATTTACTGATGACACAATTCGAGAGGTGGATCGTTATGGTAGGGGTTCTGTCATTGTCTGGAGAGGCTTCTACAGACACGGCAGGATCCCACTCTACATCATCCAAGGCAACTTGACCGGCCCAAGATACCAGAACGAAATCTTGAGACCAATTATTCAGCCTGCTGTGGAGGCCATAGGTGGTAATGCCATCCTCCAAGATGATAACGCTCGACCCCATCGAGCTCGTGTGGTGAATGAGTTTATTCAGCAACATGGGATCAGGATGGCGTGGCCAGCTCATTCACCTGACCTTTCTCTGATTGAGCACCTCTGGGATGTACTTGGTCGAAGATTGTCAACAAATCACCCCCTGCCAATGGATGTTGCACAGCTGACTGCATTTCTGCTTCAGGAATGGCAAGCTGTTCCTCATGATACTCTTCGGACCCTTGTGGACTCGATGCGTCTACGCTGTCTTGAATGCCTTGCTGCAAACGGCGGTCATACCCGATTTTGAAATGCCTATTTGTCCAATATCTATTGTGTGACTTTTGAAAAGGTGGGTGACATACTTCACAGCTTCATTGCGTTTGAATGTTTGTTTCCATTTCTTTACGTGACATGTCAATTTGGTATTCAATAAATTCCGTTTTGACTGATACCAATTACGTTTATATCAGATTTGTTTTATGGTTTCAACCAAGGTTTTTCTAAGTGGCCCTTGACTTTTGACGAGTAGTATATATTATCATGAACATCAGTTGGAAAGAATTCAAGACTAATCGACAAATAAGAGAAGACTCTAGGCAGAAATATGTCTCCGACTATATAAGGAAAAGACGATGGTCATATATCGGTCATGTCCTACGAATGCAAAACAACAGAATACCACTACAGGCGCTCACTTGGGTTCCTGAGGGTAAGAGGAAAAAAGGAAGACCAAAAGAAACACTCAGAAGAACAATAATAAGAGAAGGAAGAACATTGGGCCTAAATAATGTGCAAGAGCTAAGAGGAGTGGCGTCACAACGAACAACCTGGAGAGCACTGGTTTCTGCCTTATGCGCCGTGTTTGGTGCTTAAAGAATTTATTATTATTATTATTATATATTATCTTGATGAAAACATTAACGATCTTATTTTTAACGATTTAATCGACGGACCTCGCAAAACGAGGCAAAAATAATTTTTAAAATCAAATCTTCCCATGTTTTAGCGAGGCCGCCACCATTCTACCCATAAGATAAGATCATCGGTTATATTAGGGCGGATATACGAATATAAAAGAGCTTGTATTATGGTATAATTAAAATTGTTTAAATTCTATGCGACTGATATTTAGCACGGCCTTTTAAAAAAAATTAAATAAAAAAGTTGCCAGCAGCAATTAGCGGTTAAAATTAATTCAATTACAGTTGCTAACATGCATAACTGATAACATTTCATGTTATCAGTAAGTACCAATATATCATCAATAAACAGTAATAACACATCCATAGTGCATTGTGAACAAAATACAAGTAAATAAATAAAATAAAATAAACATTAAAAATCCAGTGGCCTATATATTCATTCGTGTACTGCAATTTTTAATTCTGCATTTCAGACCAACGGAAAGATTGTTGAAACAGCTGTAGCAACAAACAGCCATGGACGTTGTTGTTACGGCTTACTTGCAAGAAAATGATTCCACATCTGAGGTACGCCGGATTGCTGTATCTATGGCAGACCAGGGCAGCAATAAGGACATCTTTAAAGAGACTGTTACCAAAGTGGGAAATGCATTCCCAAAACTCGGTGATAAGAATTTTTCACTCAGGTGGAAAGGTAATTCAGTCAATACCCTTTAGCTCTCAGAGGAGCATAGGCCTTCAACAAACACATGCCAAGTCTTCCTGTCCTGTGCTCAAGTTCTTTCCATGTTTTCCTCATCATTTTCACCTCTGTATCCAGTTCTCTTCTCCATGTGTTTTTTGGTCTACCTCTGCCTCTCTTTCCCTGTGGATTCCAGAACAAGGACTGCCTTGTAATGCTATTAACAGGTCTCCTCAATGTGGGTCCTATCCATCGTTATAAATAAACTTACTTACTTACTTAGTCGTTCCCCTTCTACCGTGAGGTGTAGAGGTTTGGAAGAGAGAGCGCCAGACTATTCTATCAGCTGTCTTCTTCCTGGCCTGGTTCCATTCTAGTCCTCGGTCTTTCAAAGATTGTCTAATGTTGTCCTCCCAGCGGACTCTGGGTCATCCTGGAGGTCTGGATCCCTGGCTCTTTGTTTCCCATGCTTGTCGTGGTAGCCGATCTTCTCCCATTCTGCAGACATGGCCAAACCATCTTAGTTGGGACTGTTCTATTTGGGTCTGCAGCGGGTGGGATTTTAGGCCTTGACGTATCGTCTGGTTGCGGACCATGTCTCTTCTTGTTACTTCAACCACTTTCCTCAGATACCTCATTTCTGAGGTTTGGATCTGGCTTTTGTGGGTTGTAGTCATTGCCCATGACTCGCATCTATATGTCAAGACTGGGACATAGGTGGAGCGGTATACAGCTATCTTCGTTTTCTTACCAACCTCTTTCTTGCTAAGGAATCCTCGATTTATGGCCTGAAAAAGTCTCCCAGCCGCTGCTTTTCGAGTGGCCAACTCTTCTTTGATGCCTCCCTTTCGGTCTATAATAGCTCCAAGATATTTAAAGTGGTCATCCTGCCCCAGGACCTGTTCTCCCAACTTAATCTGATGTTTTCTTTCTTCTCGTGATATCACCATGGATTTTGTTTTAGAGCTGCTTATGACCATCCCTCCCTTCTCCAGCTCTTCCTTCCAGACTTGCAGGTTGGACTGGAGATGTGTCTCTGATTTAGCAATCAGGACAACATCATCAGCAAATGCTAGCTCTGAAATACAGACCTGTCTCATCTTCCAGTACCCCACTGAATACTTTCTTGTTATCTCCTTACATGCCTTGATGACATCGTCCATGAGGAGTATGAAAAGATAAGGTGACATGATATCACCTTGTCTTACGCCAGTGGTGGTTCTGAACTCTTCTGACTTATGGTTTGCTGTCCTCACATAATTTCTGCAAGACTTGTAGAAGCTCTGTATAGCATGAATCAGAGGTGCTGGAATGTTCTTCCTTGCCAAACAGTCCCAAAGTTTGCTCCAGGGGACCCTGTCAAACGCCTTTTCCAGATCTGTCCTGTGCTCAAGTTCTTTCCATGTTTTCCTCATCATTTTCACCTCTGTATCCAGTTCTCTTCTCCATGTGTTTTTTGGTCTACCTCTGCCTCTCTTTCCCTGTGGATTCCAGAACAAGGACTGCCTTGTAATGCTATTAACAGGTCTCCTCAATGTGTGTCCTATCCATCGTTATAAATAAACAATACACATAAAGGCATGTTTCAGCCACTCGTGATAAATAAAGGCATTTTTCAGCCACTCATGATAAATAAAGGCATGTTTCAGCCACTCGTGATAAATAAAGGCATGTTTCAGACACTCGTGATAAATAAAGGCATGTTTCAGCCACTCGTGATAAATAAAGGCATGTTTCAGCCACTCGTAATAAATAAAGGCATGTTTCAGCCACTCGTGATAAATAAAGGCATGTTTCAGCCACTCGTGATAAATAAAGGCATGTTTCAGCCACTCGTGATAAATAAAGGCATGTTTCAGCCACTCGTAATAAATAAAGGCATGTTTCAGCCACTCGTATTAAATAAAGGCATGCTTCAGCCACTCGTGTTAAATAAAGGCATGTTTCAGCCACTTGCGATAAATAAAGTCATGTTTCAGCCACTCGTGATAAATAAAGGCATGTTTCAGCCACTCGTGATAAATAAAGGCATGTTTCAGCCACTCGCGATAAATAAAGGCATGTTTCAGCCACTCGCGATAAATAAAGGCATGTTTCAGCCACTCGCGATAAATAAAGGCATGTTTCAGCCACTCATGATAAATAAAGGCATGTTTCAGCCACTCGTGATAAATAAAGGCATGTTTCAGCCACTCGTGATAAATAAAGGCATGTTTCAGCCACTCGTGATAAATAAAGGCATGTTTCAGCCACTCGTGATAAATAAAGGCATGTTTCAGCCACTCGTGATAAATAAAGGCATGTTTCAGCCACTCGTGATAAATAAAGGCATGTTTCAGCCACTCGTGATAAATAAAGGCATGTTTCAGCCACTCATGATAAATAAAGGCATGTTTCAGCCATTCGTGATAAATAAAGGCATGTTTCAGCCACTCATGATAAATAAAGGCATGTTTCAGCCACTCATGATAAATAAGCGCATGTTTCAGCCACTCGTAATAAATAAAGGCATGTTTCAGCCACTGGTGATAAATAAAGGCATGTTTCAGCCACTCGCGATAAATAAAGGCATGTTTCAGCCACTCGTGATAAATAAAGACATGTTTCAGCCACTCGTGATAAATAAAGACATGTTTCAGCCACTCGTGATAAATAAAGGCATGTTTCAGCCACTCGTGATAAATAAAGGCATGTTTCAGCCACTCGTAATAAATAAAGGCATGTTTCAGCCACTCATGATAAATAAAGGCATGTTTCAGCCACTCGTGATAAATAAAGGCATGTTTCAGCCACTCATGATAAATAAAGGCATGTTTCAGCCACTCGTGATAAATAAAGGCTTGTTTCAGCCCCTCGTGATAAATAAAGGCATGTTTCAGCCCCTCGTGATAAATAAAGGCATGTTTCAGCCACTCGTGATAAATAAAGGCATGTTTCAGCCACTCATGATAAATAAAGGCATGTTTCAGCCACTCGTGATAAATAAAGGCATGTTCCAGCCACACATGATAAATAAAGGCATGTTCCAGCCACTCGTGATAAATAAAGGCATGTTTCAGCCACTCGTGATAA
Organism: Oreohelix idahoensis; assembly: GCA_024509875.1. Taxonomy (NCBI): domain Eukaryota; kingdom Metazoa; phylum Mollusca; class Gastropoda; order Stylommatophora; family Oreohelicidae; genus Oreohelix; species Oreohelix idahoensis. The sequence goes on from JAMPIV010015352.1 coordinate 206,672, forward strand.
ATAAAGGCATGTTTCAGCCACTCGTGATAAATAAAGGCATGTTTCAGCCACTCGTGATAAATAAAGGCTTGTTTATGCCCCTCGTGATAAATAAAGGCATGTTTCAGCCACTCGTGATAAATAAAGGCATGTTTCAGCCACTCATGATAAATAAAGGCATGTTTCAGCCACTTATGATAAATAAAGGCATGTTCCAGCCACACATGATAAATAAAGGCATGTTCCAGCCACTCGTGATAAATAAAGGCATGTTTCAGCCACTCGTGATAAATAAAGACATGTTTCAGCCACTCGTGATAAATAAAGGCTTGTTTCAGCCCCTCGTGATAAATAAAGGCATGTTTCAGCCCCTCGTGATAAATAAAGGCATGTTTCAGCCACTCGTGATAAATAAAGGCATGTTTCAGCCACTCATGATAAATAAAGGCATGTTTCAGCCACTCGTGATAAATAAAGGCATGTTCCAGCCACACATGATAAATAAAGGCATGTTCCAGCCACTCGTGATAAATAAAGGCATGTTTCAGCCACTCGTAATAAATAAAGGCATGTTTCAGCCACTCATGATAAATAAAGGCATGTTTCAGCCACTCGTGATAAATAAAGGCATGTTTCAGCCACTCGTGATAAATAAAGGCATTTTTCAGCCACTCGTGATAAATAAAGGCTTGTTTCAGCCCCTCGTGATAAAAATAAAGGCATGTTTGAGCCCCTCGTGATAAATAAAGGCATGTTTCAGCCACTCGTGATAAATAAAGGCATGTTTCAGCCACTCATGATAAATAAAGGCATGTTTCAGCCACTCGTGATAAATAAAGGCATGTTCCAGCCACACATGATAAATAAAGGCATGTTCCAGCCACTCGTGATAAATAAAGGCATGTTTCAGCCACTCGGGATAAATAAAGGCATGTTTCAGCCACTCGTGATAAATAAAGGCATGTTTCAGCCACTCGTGATAAATAAAGGCTTGTTTCAGCCCCTCGTGATAAATAAAGGCATGTTCCAGCCACTCATGATAAATAAAGGCATGTTTCAGCCACTCGTGATAAATAAAGACATGTTTCAGCCACTCGTGATAAATAAAGGCTTGTTTCAGCCCCTCGTGATAAATAAAGGCATGTTTCAGCCCCTCGTGATAAATAAAGGCATGTTTCAGCCACTCGTGATAAATAAAGGCATGTTTCAGCCACTCATGATAAATAAAGGCATGTTTCAGCCACTCATGATAAATAAAGGCATGTTCCAGCCACACATGATAAATAAAGGCATGTTCCAGCCACTCGTGATAAATAAAGGCATGTTTCAGCCACTCGTGATAAATAAAGGCATGTTTCAGCCACTCGTGATAAATAAAGGCATGTTTCAGCCACTCGTGATAAATAAAGGCTTGTTTATGCCCCTCATGATAAATAAAGGCATGTTTCAGCCACTCGTGATAAATAAAGGCATGTTTCAGCCACTCATGATAAATAAAGGCATGTTTCAGCCACTCGTGATAAATAAAGGCATGTTCCAGCCACACATGATAAATAAAGGCATGTTCCAGCCACTCGTGATAAATAAAGGCATGTTTCAGCCACTCGTGATAAATAAAGACATGTTTCAGCCACTCGTGATAAATAAAGGCTTGTTTCAGCCCCTCGTGATAAATAAAGGCATGTTTCAGCCCCTCGTGATAAATAAAGGCATGTTTCAGCCACTCGTGATAAATAAAGGCATGTTTCAGCCACTCATGATAAATAAAGGCATGTTTCAGCCACTCGTGATAAATAAAGGCATGTTCCAGCCACACATGATAAATAAAGGCATGTTCCAGCCACTCGTGATAAATAAAGGCATGTTTCAGCCACTCGTAATAAATAAAGGCATGTTTCAGCCACTCATGATAAATAAAGGCATGTTTCAGCCACTCGTGATAAATAAAGGCATGTTTCAGCCACTCGTGATAAATAAAGGCATGTTTCAGCCACTCGTGATAAATAAAGGCTTGTTTCAGCCCCTCGTGATAAATAAAGGCATGTTTCAGCCCCTCGTGATAAATAAAGGCATGTTTCAGCCACTCGTGATAAATAAAGGCATGTTTCAGCCACTCATGATAAATAAAGGCATGTTTCAGCCACTCGTGATAAATAAAGGCATGTTCCAGCCACACATGATAAATAAAGGCATGTTCCAGCCACTCGTGATAAATAAAGGCATGTTTCAGCCACTCGTGATAAATAAAGGCATGTTTCAGCCACTCGTGATAAATAAAGGCATGTTTCAGCCACTCGTGATAAATAAAGGCTTGTTTCAGCCCCTCGTGATAAATAAAGGCATGTTTCAGCCACTCGTGATAAATAAAGGCATGTTTCAGCCACTCATGATAAATAAAGGCATGTTTCAGCCACTCGTGATAAATAAAGGCATGTTCCAGCCACACATGATAAATAAAGGCATGTTCCAGCCACTCGCGATAAATAAAGGCATGTTTCAGCCACTCGTGATAAATAAAGACATGTTTCAGCCACTCGTGATAAATAAAGGCTTGTTTCAGCCCCTCGTGATAAATAAAGGCATGTTTCAGCCCCTCGTGATAAATAAAGGCATGTTTCAGCCACTCGTGATAAATAATGGCATGTTTCAGCCACTCATGATAAATAAAGGCATGTTTCAGCCACTCGTGATAAATAAAGGCATGTTCCAGCCACACATGATAAATAAAGGCATGTTCCAGCCACTCGTGATAAATAAAGGCATGTTTCAGCCACTCGTGATAAATAAAGGCATGTTTCAGCCACTCGTGATAAATAAAGGCATGTTTCAGCCACTTGTGATAAATAAAGGCATGTTTCAGCCACTCGTGATAAATAAAGGCATGTTTCAGCCACTTGTGATAAATAAAGGCATGTTCCAGCCACTCATGATAAATAAAGGCATGTTTCAGTCACTCGTGATAAATAAAGGCATGTTTCAGCCACTCGTGATAAATAAAGGCATGTTCCAGCCACTCATGATAAATAAAGGCATGTTCCAGCCACTCATGATAAATAAAGATGTAGACATGGGCCATCACTGCAGTTTTTTTTTCTCTTGCAATTTTTTATTTAATGAAGAAAAATATCCTGTTCAACCTCTAATGGGTTATAATTGGAATATATATATTGTTCTCAATTCCAAATAATATGAACAACTGCCGATATGAAAAAGTGGCGTCACATTTGTCAAATCATTGTAAATAAGGAAAATCACAATTATCAGTTATGCTTGTATGTTAAAAAACAAACAAGCAAAAACGAACAAAATCAAGATGAAACTCGAAACAACAATAATATTAAAGTGGAGGGGTGTTAAGGCCTGGTGGTTCCAGTTATATAACTGACTTTAACAGATATTTAATTGACTTTCATCTGTTAAAAGTCATATGCATTTTAAGAACAGAATCAGACATCACATTCCCAACCACTATATATACTGAAGCACATTAAAAACGCACCACCTGTATAATCCAGGAACAGAGTGTGAAATGTAAATATAAGTGTTTACAAGTTTACATATTTGTAATCTTTATTCATTTTCCTATGAATCCATGCTGGTTATTAATTTGTACATTTGATTGTTATGAAATTCATTGCATTCTGTGCAGGCAAGGGAGAAAACCAAAAATGCAACCAATAAAAAAATTCATTCACACTATCCTCAGTATCTGGTATGTCCACTGTGTGCTTGCAAACAAGCTTGGCAGCGGCTCCGCATGGAACGCACAAGTCTCTGAAGGAAATTCCGGGGAATCAAGTCTCATTCACGTGTAAGAGCAGCTTCGAACTGTTGCAGATTAGCTGGAGAACCTTGCCTGTAGACTCTGCGTCCAAGCTCGTCCCAAAGATGTTCTATAGGTGGCATGTCTGGTGATAGGGCAGGTCAATCAATCGTCACAATGTTCTGCTGCTGTAGATATTGCTGTGTAATGCATGCGGTGTGCGCACGTGCGTTATCCTGCTGGAGAAGCTGCAAGTCTGGATAATTTGTGAACGCAGGAGCAACCAATGCATCCAGAACCTCATCTTGATATGTCACAGCATTAACATTTCCACGGAAGACGTGAAGAGGCAAGTGATGGTGAAAACTGAATCCTCCCCAAATGTGAATACTGCCACCTCCAAATCGGTTGTGCTGACAAACACAGCAATCTGCAAAGCGCTCTCCACACTGTCGCCAAATCCGCGTACGTCCATCAGCAAAGGATATGTTGAATCTGCTCTCTTCTGTGAATAGGACAGCATTCCACTGCAGTCTAGTCCATCTGACATGTTGCTCTGCCCATTGCAGGTGCTGCTGACGATGTCTGTGAGTCAAGTTTGGCCTAACATAAGGTCGTCTTGCAGTAAGGCCTGTATCTCTGAGTCTTCGTATGACTGTCATTCGATAGACTTGCCCACGTCTACCCACTATTGCTCTTGCTGTTTGACTTGCTGGGAGAGAACGATTCCTTAGGTGACTCAGCACAATATGACGATCTTGCGCAGGGGTAGTAACTCGTGGTTGGCCACTCCGAAGTCTATCCCGGGCACTGCCAGTGGTTCCGTAACGTTCATTGAGACGTACAATAGTGCTGTGGTGGCAATTCATCCTTCTGGCTATGGCCCGCGAGCTCATTCCGGTCTCCAACATACCAATGGCTCGTTGGTGGTCGTTTTCAGATAGTCGTGGCATTTCAAGCACATGTACTGGGCGTTTTGTCTCAACGGCCTTTTTATACCGAGTATACCGCCACAACGCGTACACATTTTCAGGGTCATAGCTGTTGGGAATTGTGTTGCACGTGTAACTTCATTGTTTTCATGTAGTCTGTACACAAACCCATGGGTTGAATCATGCACTTTCCATTCCAGCAGCCATTCGCTCTCTACCTTATGACAAACACGGGGAAAATCCATTCCCACACTTTTTTTTTTCCAGCTTCTCGGCATCAGTATATATAATAGGGGTGTGTTTTTAATGTGCTTCAGTATAGTAACCTTTTTTGTGTTAAATATTGTTTGACTATATTATGCAGCTCCCTAGGTCTGTCTTTTCTTAACACCTCTTCTATATTTGCAGGTAAGTTTGATGCTTGCAAATAATCTAATATTGGTATTCTCATTTGTTCATACCTCTTACATTTTAACAAGAAATGTTCTATATTATTGTCTTGAAGACATCCTGCACAGTAAGGTTCTTCTATTCAATGTTTGTTTTTAATTGAAAACTAGGTTTGAAATGAAGCAGTAGGATGTTTTTTTTGCCATATAAAGAGTTGCCAGCTGATTAGTCTTTTTTTTCCCCATTTGTTTGTCTGCTCAAAGACCCCCAGGAGCTACAACAAATAATTTGTGTTTGAATATTTTTTCAGCATTATGATGACTGAAGTTTTTGCTGCACAGTCCTTCTCCAGTCCATACACGCCAACTAGCACAGGTTACCCATACTTTGTACAGGTGTTTTTAATTTTTATTTTCACACAATTATATACATATATAATTCTGACTGTGAGAGGTCTTTCTCCAAGCAGAAATAGACAAAATGATGACTGTCACATCATTTTTGGTGTTAAATAAATTCAGACATTTGTTGTCTGGGTTTTAAAAGGCAAAGGGCACATGTCTCAATTATAATGCAGCCCACACTGGAAGAAAATATTTTTACATGAATTAAAACTCTTTCGATATATTTTTTCAGTCTTTGTATGGATTTTTTTGTACAAGTTTTTTATCTCCGGGGGTTAGCATGTATGCCAGTCCTCTGTGTTCTTGGTTGTTTTTCTCCAGTTCTTTATCTCTAAGTCATGTGGGTCCAGTTTTAGTCTCTGTTCATCATCATCACGAATTATGCACCCTGTGTTAGAATATTCATACTGTTGTTTTGTTCATAAATTTTTTTAATTAAAACGCTTCCTTCTTTACAATATTTCCAGAGTCGGTAAGAACGTTATGAATAACAGCTCTTAATAAATGTAGTACATTCAAAAGGAACAATTTGAACAGCTTGATAAGACATCGCTGTAGAATAACTCTGCATATTTCTTCTTTGTTCACCCTGGGTAGTCAGCTTGAATAAGTTAGAAGAAAGCAAAGGTCAGCTTGAGGCTGTTGATATCTCCATAGAATTTTTCCAGGAATGGTACTGGCGATGGCCATTTGCACTTTCTCTGTTCCTCATATGTTGGTGCCACAGTTACACTCATCAGTAGTTCCTATCTTTAACTTGTTGAATAGATGGTCTCCCAATCTGTTGTGACCTGTGCGAAGTTTGAAGATCATGACTTGTTCACTTCTGCTGAGCTGGTAATATGCATCATTTTTTGGTGGCCTGGATGCTCTGCTTCCCACGTGCTCCTGTATCTGGGCTTGATAAAAGTCCTGACCTTTTCATAAGTTTTTACAAAAATAACTCTGCAGATTTTATTTAACACTGAAAACTTCACATCAGTCACCTTGTAACAACATGTCTTAGGGTGCCTTTGCCTTCCCTTATTCAATAGCAGAGCCAGCTACCCATTTTTAGAGCTGGGTAGAGTGGATTGTGACATGACCTGATTTCAAACCTGGTCCCATTGCTTCAAGAAGCAAGCACCTTTGCCACTGTGACACATATTGTCATCATCATCATTTTCCTTTGCGCTCCTTATGGAGCATGGAGCCACCACTGCAGCTGGTCCCCTTGCAGGAAGCCTTGACATACTCTTGTAGTGATGGTTTCTACGGCAATTTGTTTGACATGATGAGGTTGCCAGCCTCATGCATAACCTCATTAGTCGCCGCGTATGACATGCCTGAGGGTGCAACTGCCCTGATCTTTCTTTGTCTCTTCCAGAGACCTCTGGTGGGTCTCACCTGGTTGGAACATGAGGCAAGTTTATACCATGATTTTAATTAATTATAATTTGGTTTGAAACGTGTGGCATTACTTTACCTTCATGATGGCTGCATAATAAACTGAACTTTTCCTACTGACCAGACTCAGATGGAGACCTCATCATGATGTCCTCCGATGAAGAGATGCTGGAAGCACTGTCACATTGCCAGAACTCCCCTCTTAAAGCCTTCATTACGAGTAAGTAAACGTTATTATAAGTAAGCAAGAGCTCGTCTGCTGAATGATCACTTATATTGTATAATGCATTTGTTAAAATAGATCATGCTTATTGCTGTTTAGCACATATATTTTATGTCTATCAAAACTGTTAGTTTTACATTTGTTAGACATCGTGGAAGCTATTGATTTCGCAATGGCTGGAGAAAGAGAGAAAACTCCAAAGAAATAAGAAGGAAGACATTAAGGGACACACAATACTTAATAATAAGTAAATTTTGGCATCAACAAGTACATGTATTTTATTTAGTAATGGTAGATGGACAGTGACTTTTCGATCACCATATACTTGTACATGTTAAGTGTTACTAAATGCAAACAAAATTACAGCAAATCAAATCTTTAAGAATTTTGCTTAGGGAAAGAAAAAAAGAAGGTCATACTATGTTATGTAGTTACAGTGCCCTCATTATTGTGTTGTTCACTGTGTAAGGACATTGTGAGACAGAAGTCAAAGCACACAGCTGTTTTGTTCACTGTGTAAGGACATTGTGAGACAGAAGTCAAAGCACACAGCTGTTTTGTTCACTGTGTAAGGACAAAGGGCATTGTGAGACAGAAGTCAAAGCACACAGCTGTTTTGTTCACCATGTAAGGACATTGTGAGACAGAAGTCAAAGCACACAGCTGTTTTGTTCACTGTAAGGACATTGTGAGACAGAAGTCAAAGCACACAGCTGTTTTGTTCACTGTGTAGGACATTGTGAAACAGAAGTCAAAGCACACAGCTGTTTTGTTCACTGTGTAAGGACATTGTGAGACAGAAATCAAAGCACACAGCTGTTTTGTTCACTGTGTAAGGACATTGTGAGACAGAAGTCAAAGCACACAGTGGGCAGGACAAGAATATGAGAGGACTGCTTGCATTAGGACAGTTTTAATAAGGCCTTTTCAAATGCATTTCTCCACAGGGAGTTATGAGGCAAAAAACAAAACAAAACAGAATTTGTTTGATTTGTGTAAATCCACACCAATGCTGCCTCTCTTATTTTGTTATTTCTTCTGATGTTAATCTTGTTATAATTTGGGGTGGGAAAATGAAATATTCTGAAATAATACTTTTCAACATAATTTTTTTTTTCAGTTGATGGCATGAAAGAAAGTGCATCAGAAAAACTTGAGGATGTGCCAACTGATGCTAACCAAGATCCAAACATTGGTGAGGATAAAGCAGGAGACCATAAGAAGGAGGATTCCTTTGAGGCAGGCCAGCCATTTATGGGGATGCCTTTTCACCCCCCTCCAGACTATGGCTTTTGTGACCCGCTGAATTTCCAAGGCATGGGTGGAAGAGGTCACCCAGGCAGTCACAACCCTCGTGGCCACTTTGGATTTCATTTTGGTCATCTTGGTCCACGCGGCCACAACTTTGATCATCTGGGCCCTCGTGGCCATCACTTTGGACACATGGGGCCTTGTGGTCATCACATGGGACCTGATGGCCATAACTTTGAACACAAGGAACCTCATGGTCATCACATGGGACCTGATGGCCATAACTTTGAACACATGGGGCCTCGTGGTCATCACAAGGGACCTGATGGCCATAACTTTGAACACGTGGGACCTCGGGGCCATCATTTTGGACACATGGGGCCCCGTGGTCATCACTTTGATCACCTTGGCCCTCATGGCCATCACTTTGGTCACCATGGCCAACATGGCTTTCGTGGTGGTCATTTTGGCCACCAGATTGGAATGCACGGCCCCTTTGGAGACCAAGATTACTCTGAAGGATTTCAATGTGGAGACATGTTCTTAGGTGACCATTGTGGCGAGAAGAGCCATCATGAAGAAAGTGGCTGGAAAGCCAAATTGAGAGTAAGTACACTATTTTTACCAAAAGGTCACTGTACACCTACCAATCTGGACTTGCTGTCTTTCAGTGAAACAATGATAATGCCTAAGAAAGTATCTGACTATAAGAAATTAGGGGACACAGAAGACTTCATAATAATAGGTACAAAGTAACTTTTGGGACCAACAAGCACATGCAAAAGATTTGGTAATGGACTGTGACTTTTTGATCTATGTATACTTGTACATATTTTTTTTAGTAAATGCAAACAAAATTACAGCTAATAAAATTTTTAATAATTTTGCTTAGGAAAAAAAGCCACACTGTATGATATAGAATACAATATTATCATTCTTGTGTTTGGTTTCCTGTGGAGTATAGAGCTGCTGTTATTTCTCTCCGCCAGTTTTTATTTTGGGCCGTCTTTGTCAGATCTGCCCTTTAGGCTTCATGACTGCCATTTCTTCAAGCATTCTCATTGGTCTCCCTGTAGCATATTCTTTTTGTATTGTAGAGGTAGTAGACTTCGGAGAGGTCCCTCCTATTATAATTCATATAACTGTGTGAACTTCACACGGCATACCATCATGCCGGTAACAGTTTTATATTCAGCCTTTTAAAACACACTTCTGGTCTCCAACGGTAAAGAATTCGTCAAGGCCAGTTTGGACGTGAAAACGATATATAAATTTATTACTTGAACAAGCTCCAATTAAAAGGCATCCAATATAAGTGTAAGACAATGGCATGACCTAGCCAGTCTTGAACGTCGCTATTCAGTCGACTACTGACAAGATGCCCTTGACGTGTTGCTGCATACTTTATTTAACAAATCCACTCACGTACATCAGAATACAACATTCACTTGTCAGAATAATAATATATCTATCTAGCATCGACACAATGAAGCATATGGGCAAGCTAGATGTAGTAATACTTTAGAACTCTGTCATAAGAGCACATATAGGAGCTGGACATAATATGCGTCCATCCACATCGAAGAAACACACAGAAAGGCTTCGAAGTACCATTCACTTCTGCTAAGTGAGACTGGCTACAATCGTCTGCTATATCTGTCCAAAAGACAATGACGTACTTCCGGAAGTAACCCAGGAAACGGTACATCAACAAAATGATCTATAAACAAGCCTTATTGATATCGATCAATATGTTATGATTTTACTCATGACACTCCCCACTTGTCTATTATGGCATTCTTCTCCGGGTTCTCATTGGTTTCCCCACTTGTCTTTGTGGCATTCTTCTACAGGCTCTTGTTGGTCTCCCCACTTGTCTGTTCTGGCATTCTTCTCCATGTTCTCATTGGCCTCCTTACTTCTCTATTCTTCAGTAGGTTCCAGTCAAGGTTGTGTCTGGTTGTACTTGATGGTTGTTTCTTGGTTGTATATCTTTAATTTCTAGCAATACAGAGATAAATCATTAAAAATTATTATGTATCAACTGTTTTGCCCTGTCTAGTTCCTGGGGGTCTCTGAGGCATGTTGTAAGTAGCTACTAATATGAGGTTGTGCACAGTACTGGCAACCTCATCATGTAAAACAAATTGTTACAGAAACTGCTGCTGCAAAAGCACGTTCATTGATGTAGGCTACTTCAAAATTAGCCCTATTCATGTATTGCTCCTTGTTCTAGAAGGAGCGAAGAAGAAGATAATGATAATAAAGGTCCTGTTCGTTGTATGTTAATAAATTAATATGATTTGAGAGATGATGCCTAATCTAGCTTCATTACTCTGGGGTACAGTTAGGTGAAGTAAATATACATCTGTGTGATTTTATTTTCCTGACAGGATGCTGTGCCAGTAGCACACAGACGCTGGGCCAAGACATACATCCACAACTGGCGTGTCCAGAACTTGAAGAATGCAACTTCCACCAGCAATGACACTGATCAAGATTCTTGTGCTAAGGAAGCTGCAGTTGTACCTGAGGCTTATAATGCATGGCTTGATGTGTTTCTGCCAAAGTGGCACAGACGTCAGGGCCAGGAAGATGCAGATGCCAGCAAGGACAAAGTGAAGGATTCTGAGGAGAAAAAGAAACTGAAGGTAAGTGGGCTAGAGTTGTAAATGCTAACATACCTGTAGTAAGAATCAGTCAGCCTAGCAGACAGATGATAGAAGACAGCAGAAAGTAAGGACAAATTGCTTCTTCAAAGCCATCTGGCATAGGTGATCATGTCTCTGCACGACTTTCTATACCTCAGCCCTGTTTACCATCTCTTTTGTTCATTTGTTTCCTTGCCATCATGTTGAACTGTCCAGTGTCTACTCTGTCTCCCTCTATTTTTGTCCCCACCAGTTTTACCCTTTGTCACAAAAGTATTCCATCTTTCCTCTTCTCATAAGTTACCCAGAGAAAATGCACCGCTATCATCTGAAATGTGTTATAAGCTACCTTCGCACACTGACCTCTTTCATAACATCCTCTTTACTCTGTTTAGCTGGGAGTAGTATTCTTCATTCATTTCCCTTCACCTCCCCAAGGAGCATAGGTCTTCAACAAACTCATGCCAAGTCTTCCTGTCCCATGCCTTCTGCTTGACGTCTGTCAACATCTTGCTCATCCCTTTCATTTCTGTCTTCAGTTCTGTTGTCCATGAACTTGTGTTTTTTGGTCTACCACTACTACTCTTACCCTGGGGATTCCAGAAAAAGGAAGGCAATGAACAGGTTTCGTCAATGTGTGTCAAATCACCAGCACCTTCTTCTCAATGGTATTCTTAATATTATTTTATAAAATAACATCTCTGTGTCATTCAAGGCAGAAATGAGAAACTATAGGTTACACATTCTAGGGATTTTTTTTTTTTTTCCTTAACCAGCGGCACTTGGGCTTTCAGCCCTTCGGCCCAATGACATGTCATTGCGAGGCTGGGGAACCTGAGGACTTTCCTTCCAATCCGGTCAGGAGCTTCGCTTCTTCCCATCCACAGAGGGTTTATCACAGGAGCCGTTCAGGTTATTCAGTCAAATTTCCGGCCGTAAACATTTCTTCAAACGCTGACGCCCGGGTTTGAACCATGAACACCTGGTCACCAGTACAACGCCGAAGGCATTACACCATTCTAGGGATAAGCGAGAGCAGATGGACAGGGGCAGGAAAAGTTAAAACAGCAACAGGAGAAACAGTACTTTACTCTGGAAGAGAAGATGGACAGCACAATGAAGGCGTAGCCATTATTCTACAGAAAGGAATAGAAAGGACATTACTGGAATGGAAACCCATCAACAACAGACTGATCAGATGAAGATTGAGAGGGAGATTCACCAACACTACAATAATACAATGCTACGCACCAACGAATGATAGTGATGAGGAGGTCAAGGATGAATTCTATCAACAACTGCAGAAAGAAATGGAAGACACACCTAGGTATGATCTTATTGTAGTAATGGGAGACCTCAATGTGAAAGTTGGTACACACAATACATATAATGAAAGAACAATGGGGAAATGCGGCAGCGGAACAACAAACGAAAATGGGGATAAACTAATAAGTTTCCGTAGCATTAACAACCTGGTCATTGGAGGAACACTCTTCCCACATAAAGAAATTCACAAATTAACATGGGAATCACCAAATGGTCGGGACAGAAACCAGATAGACAAAATCATGGTTAACGGTAGATGGAGACATGCATTACAAGATGTGAAGGTAAGAAGAGGTGCAGATGTAGGAAGTGATCACCATTTAGTAGTAGCAAAACTGAAAGTGAAACTAAGAAGGGCTGCACCAACTTAACTACACAGAAAAGGTTTGACATCAGCAAATTGAAGGACTCCCTTACCAGAAAAGCTTTTGCGGCCGACATAAAGAAACGATATCAATTTGCCAAAAGTCAGGAAAAGACATTGACTGATGATATAGACCAGAATTTCAACACCATTTCAACAATATACAAAGAAGCAGCAAATCATGCTTGGGATTCCAGGAAAGGAAGAAGCAAGACTGGATAACACCAGAAACATTAAACACCATAACGATGAGAAAGGAAATGAAAAGAAAGAAAACAGAAGCGAAGTCCCCCAGGTTAAAGCAACTATATAGCGAACAGTACAGTCAGCTGGTCGATTACGGAAACAACAGCAAATGGGTTGATTTGCCGTTGCCCTAAAGACGCCACTAGGCGTGATGGGAAACAATGGCAAAGAAAACCTATCTGCTGTTGCCCTAAGACGCCACTAGGCGTAATGGCCACTGACTGCTTTGACGGTCGGTGGCTAAGGACGGAAGAAGAAGAAGAAGACAGTCAGCTGGACAAGGAAGTTAAATGCCAAACCCGAGCCAACAAAAGGAATTTCCTAGACGATCTTGCAAGACAGGCAGAGGAATCAGCACTGAGAAATGAACAAAGCACAGTATACAAAATAACTAAATTCATCAGCGGAAAACGAGGTGCAAACAATATTACATTAGTAAGAGATAAGCAAGGTAATCTCATCACGACAGCAGAGGGACAGGAAACAAGATGGGCAGAGCACTTCAAGAAACTCTGAACAAGGAACCACCAGAGACACAACTGAATGTTCCTGAGGCTGAAAACGATCTAGATGTGAATACAGACATTCCACGCAAAGAAGAAATCATCACAGCAATCAAAGGGTTAAAGAACGGCAAAGCTCCGGGCCATGATAACTTAAATGCAGAGCTATTTAAGACAGACCATGAGCTAGCAGCAGAACTATTAGAACCACTATTTGCACAAGCCTGGAAAACGGGGACAACACCATCAGAGTGGAACAAAGGAATAATTGTCAAATTGCCCAAGAAGGGAGATCTTGCAGACTGCAATAATTGGAGAGGAATCACTCTTCTCTCAGTTCCCAGCAAAATACTAGGCAGGATAATTATACAGAGAATTTCAAAGGCAGTAGACCACAAACTGAGGAAAGAACAAGCAGGATTTAGAAAGAACAGGAGATGTGTAGATCATATATTCACTCTCAGGAACATTATAGAGCAGTGCTCAGAATGGCAAAGACAGCTTTACATTAATTTTGTTGATTTTAAAAAGGCTTTCGACAGCATACATAGGGACAGTTTATGGAAAATACTGAGGGCTTATGGAATTCCAAGCTGCATAGTGTCAATCATAAAAAGCCTCTATGCCAACTTTACGTGTAGTGTTGGGCAGAGCAACCTAACCTTTGAGGTGAAGACAGGAGTATGACAGGGATGCCCCTTATCAACCACTCTATTTTTAACAGTCATAGACTGGGTGATGCGCCAGACAACAGAGGGCAGTCCAAGAGGAATAAGATGGACAACATTTTCTACATTGGAAGATCTGGAATATGCAGATGACATTGCACTACTAGCACATTCACATCAACACATCCAGGAAAAAACGGATAGACTTAATAAGTTTAGCCAGCAGGTGGGCTTGAATATCAATTTAAAGAAGTCTGAGGTCATGACGCTCAATGTGAGCAACCCTGAGCCCATATCAGTAAGGAATCAGCAATTGGTACAGACAGATACCTTCACATACCTAGGAAGCATAGTAACACCAGACGGCGGGGCAGGCAAAGACATCAACATCAGAATGAATAAGGCAAGAACAGCCTTCTTTAGCCTAAACAACATCTGGAAGTCCTCCCAATACAGCACAAGCCCAAAATTAAGATTATATCAGAGCTGTGTGCTTTCTGTGCTTCTCTATGGTGCGGAATGCTGGAGAGTTACAGAGAAGGAAATGTCGAAATTGTCCTCTTTTCACACAACATGCTTAAGAAAAATTCACCGAATCTTTTGGCCAAATACAATCACTAACCAAGATCTGCTTACTCGGAGCAAGCAAGAGGACATGCACACCATCATAGCTGGCAGACGCTGGAGCTGGGTTGGTCATGTCCTCAGAAGAGACCCCGATGCCATCACAAGAATAGCTATGCTTTGGACCCCTGAAGGAAAACGAAAGAGAGGCCGACCAAAAACAACCTGGCGGAGGACTGTAGAGGCTGAGATGCAAAGAATGAACCAGAGTTGGGGCACTGTACGAAGGATGGCCACCGACCGAGCAAAGTGGAATCAATTTGTTGTTGCCCTACAAGACGCCACTAGGCGTGATGGCCACTGACTGCTTTGACGGTCGGCGGCTAAGGATCAAAGAAGAAGAAGAAGAAAGAAGTCATTCAAGTATCTTATAATTTTTTTTTACTGCAGCTCTGTAACTTACTTCATACGACAGGATTGGTGCTGTGTAAACAAATAATTAAGAAAATTGGTATTGAGTCAGTGTTACAGTAGAATGATATAATCAGACCGTGTTTTTCAGTGCATCAGCTTACCTCTGCTCATAATATGTCCAGAGTGAACTGCTTCCTTCTTATATCTGTTATAAACTTCCATTGCACATGAGCCTCTTTCAGGACATCCTGTCTACTCTGTTTAGCTGGCCACTGTATTTTTAATGTTCTTTTATTAAACCACATGTCTGTGAACTCCAAGCAACGATCTTCTAGTTTGTTCACTGTTTTATAACTTGCTTCGTATGACAGGATTTGTGTTATGTACGCTCTTAAAAAAAAAAAGACAAAAACTTGTATTGAGCCAGCCTTTTCTTCAAGTTGTTTTCTTCTCCATTTCTTTGGAATGATGAACCAGTGCATATTTTATTTTATAGGCATCTGTACCTGTGGAGTTCCGCAAATGGGCAAAGTGGTACCTGACCAGACATTATGGCAAAAGGGAAGCCCCCAAATTTCGCAAAGATGGCCATTTTGAACCAAAGATGGACAAACAAAGGAAGAAGGGCTGGAAAAAATCTTTCAAGATGCACACTCTTGCAGTAAGTCATTTTGCCAGGTTGAATTTACTGATTACTTTGAATTTGGTGATGCGATGTCAGTCTCAGTTTAGCCTTGAAAACAATATGTTTGAAGGTGAATACTTCCAGTTTGTACATGAATAGTCAGAATTTCTTGATGAACTAAGTTTAGATATGAGTATTCAGAATTTAGATATGAAAAGAAAGAATTTTAGATGTGTAGATATGAAAAGTAAGAATCTCTAGATGAAGTAAGTTTAGAAATGAATAGACATATATTCTAGATGAACTAAGTTTAGATATGAATTGTCAGAATTTCTAGATTAACCAAATTTAGATATGAATAGTCAGAATGTTTAGATGGCACTTGGCCATTTCATGTTTTTGTGTCACTTAGCCATTTTTTATCTTTTCATACTTCTCATGGACGATGTTATCAAGTCATGTAAGGAGAGAACAAGAAAGTATTCAGTGGGGTACTGGAAGATGAGACAGGTATGTATTTCAGAGCTGGCATTTGCTGATGATGTTGCCCTGATTGCTAAATCAGAGACACATCTCCAATCCAACCTGCAAGTCTGGAAGGAAGAGCTGGAGAAGAGAGGGATGGTCATAAGTAGCTCTAAAACAAAATCCATGGTGATATCACGAGAAGAAAGAAGACATCAGATTAAGCTGGGAGAACAGGTCCTGGAGCAGGTCGACCACTTTAAATATCTCGGAGCTATTATAGACCGAAAGGGAGGCATCAAAGAAGAGTTGGCCACTTGAAAAGCAGCAGCTGGGAGACTTTTTCAGGCCATAAATCGAGGATTCCTCAGCAAGAGAGAGGTTGGTAAGAAAACGAAGATGGCTGTATACCGCTCTACCTATGTCCCAGTCTTGACATATGGATGCGAGTCATGAGCAATGACTACAACCCATAAAAGCCAGATCCAAACTTCAGAAATGAGGTATCTGAGGAAGGTGGTTGAAGTAACAAGAAGAGACATGGTCCGCAACCAGACGATACGTCAAGGCCTAAAATGCCACCCCCCTGCAGACCCAAGTAGAACAGTCCCAACTAAGATGGTTTGGCCATGTCTGCAGAATGAGAGAAGATCGGCTACCACGACAAGCATGGGAAACAAAGAGCCAGGGATCCAGACCCCCAGGACGACCCAGAGTCCGCTGGGAGGACAACATTAGACAATCTTTGAAGGACTGAGAACTAGAATGGAACCAGACCAGGAGGAAGACAGCCGATAGGATAGTCTGGCGCTCTCTCTTCCAAACCTCTACACCTCACGGTAGAAGGGGAACGACTAAGTAAGTGTAACTTAGCCATTTCATGTTTTTGTGTCACTTAGCCATGTCATGTTTTTGTGGGGTGCTCTTTTTTTGGATGGCATGGTAGGTCTTCATCGCTTTTACGGGTAGTACCTATTATTTATTTTCTTGTGTGTCCTACATAGCTCTCTCTCTCTCTCTTTCCTTTCCCTGATGAAGACCTTGTGGCTGCAACGTTGGCTATTTTCTTTGTCTTTTGTCCTAGTAAGATGAATCTCTTTTTCCGTGTTTTTTTTCCCATATCCATCCACCTGCACTTATTCTCATTATCTTTGTCTTTCCTGCATATTTTCCAATCCACTTACTATGACCTGGCATTAAGTAATTGGTGTAAGTACTATGCACTTATTGTTGTGATAGTCAAATTCAGTGACCATGATTTGAATACAATTATTTAAATTACTTCAGGACTCAATACCCTCTGAACACCGTGTGTGGGCCAAAATTTTTATCCATGACTGGCGTCAGGAGCGCAATATCCCTGATCCCAAATCTGGAGATGCTGTCTCATCTGAAAATGAAGCCGTGGAAAAGGAAACAGCTGAAAGTGGCACTAGTGTTCCTGCTGACTATGTCAGATGGATGCACAAGTTTCTTACAAGATGGCATCTGTGGAAAGGGCAGATTGATGGTCAGAAAGTTGAATTAGAAAATGGAGAGAAGGGAGAATTCAAGGTAAAAATGGTGTACTATAGTTAACCTTTTTAGTTGATTGACTGAGTCTATGTAATGTGTTATAAAATATTTATGTATAAATTATTATGTTTATGTAAATTATGAAATATATTACCTATACAACTGATTTTAATATTAACTATATTTAAGATAATAAGAGGTCCCTTGTGCAAGTTGCGCATGTTAAAAATCCCTTGGCAGTTGGAAATCGTAATGAGTAGGCCAAACAGCTGCCCTAGCAAAATTTACAAAATTAGGAAAACCTGCCCACTACAAAAATATTTGTTTGTGGTTCCTGTATACACACGTTGGGATCCTCGCCGGTGCTATGGAGGTCATGCACTGTGCTGAGATCCTCGAGTGATCTAAGGGAGGCGATCGAAGCACTGATGGAGTTATCCGTGTGCAATGATGGTCCTTAAAATCAACACAAGATAATGTAATAAAGTGAAAAAATGTTCCCAATTGGTTTATTTGACACTAGTTTGTCATCATTGTCTTTTACGCTCCTTACAGAGCATAGAGCAACCATTGTAGCTGGTCCCCTTGCAGAAAGCCTGCATCAAACATTCACATTCTCATAAGTGGTCATTTTTGTGACAATTTATTTTACATGATGATGATGTCAGCCCCATGCATAATCTCATTATTGACCTTGTACAACATGCATGAGGTTGCAGTAGTCTGGGAACTACTCTGGGCACATGACATTGTAATTAGTCACCTTTATTTCTTTAATCTTAGTTGCTGACATTATCTGTATGTTTTCTGATATTAGTGAATGTTGATGGTGCCTTTAGCTGCACATCCATATTTATTACTGCGATATATAATTGCATTCACAGATACTTTCAGTCAGTATCAGAAATTGCTGCATGAACAGTCAAAAGAGGGCAACACTGATGAACTAGTGCTGACAAGCAGTAATGATGAAACTGGTAAATTTTATTATGGAACTAGTCTTTAAGCTGTCTACTTATCTTGTCTTATAAGCAGGCTAAAATGGCTGTTTCTGTTTAACTCTTTCATTCCAGAGTTATTTTGCACGCTGTGCCAGACTTTTTTTGTGGGCAGAATTTTATAGAGTGAAGTGTTCATCTTTCAGTCTAAATTTGTTTGTGAATTTTCCTTTGAACATGTACTTATTATATACCAAACTGTAGGGAAATGGATAGAAAATTCAAATATATAATGTCTGTGGTAGTATTAACACAAGTATGTTCGGTATAATTTAATCATTTTGCATGTAAAATTGAAAAACGCTAAAAAGTTGACTGTAGAATACGATCTTACCAAAGACAAATTACTGTCGTAGACAATAAAACTTTCTTTTTAGTCTTCAAACGTCAAGTTCAAGTTAATCCATATACAAAGTAAAAAAAACATGCTTATGGCCAAAATTAGTAGATTTAGTGTTATTCGCACCAGTTTGTCCGTGGTTCTTTGTAAGAAAAAAAATAAATTATGCAATCGTGCATTACGTAATTTTCAAACAAATAAATAAGAATAACGTCATATAAATACTTTTTTACTCTTGTTTAATGTTTTAATAGTATCCCTAGCTTCATCTTCTACCAAGAACTAGTGATTAGATGTTACGGTAGGTCTAGTTTTGTTGCTTTTTGATCGGCCAGAATATGACTACGCCAACTCATCAACTAAATCTAGTGTGTCTAGCTTTTCTGCATATATTCCGTATTTTGACAATAAACTGTGACTACCAAACAATCATCATCAATGTCAGCAATGTTTCAAAGTAGTTTGACACAATTATTTGCTTAGGAGACTTAGAAAATGTAAATATAAAGCGTGACATATTTCTCTAGCTAAAACAACGAAAAATGTAAACACGCGAATCTTCACAAAAATTGTGATAATAACATCAAAACACGCACATGTGCTGATTTACTAAAGTCAAATTAGTTGTTTAAATAGTAGCGGAAGTCATTCTACGAGTTTTAATATATGAACTGCATTAAGCGGACGTTTTTTAGGGTTTATTCGTGATAAACTAAAAACCACGCTCTGAGCGTTGCTGGGGCACGGCGTGTTGAATTTTGCAACGCTCAGAGCGTTGCTGTGGAGTCAAAGAGTTAATTTATCATTAAGACATTTGTGTTTTAAATTGAGAGACTGCGTCCAGATTATCAGATCAGACTGAATAGATCCCCTTTCCTTTCCTGGTTGAGTTTTTAAATGCACTTATAACTAGTTGTTGAAAAAACACGAGGAGCATTTGTTTACATTGTTTTAGTTCTTGACTGTGGGTAATCCCCATTTCAAGCCCTAGATTTAGCTTTTACCTATCAGTTCATAACCTTGAAGTTACATCTTGTGGCAGCCTTGACATCTCTGAAACTCTTTGTTGCAGATAGTTTTTCTCCTTTCTCTGTTCATGATCACTTTTCTCTAGTCCTTTCTTACATGCTTATTTTCATAAATCTGCTTCTTCCTGAGATTTCTTTGCATGGTGTTTGATGTATTATATTTTGTTATTCATCAACAACTTGCCTAGCATGTCCTAACAGTAAAGTCCGACAATAGGATGCGAGTTAAAAATAGAAGAATAAGTGCAGTAGTTATTTTCATCATTTTCCTTTGTGCTCCTTATGGAGCATGGAGCCACCACTGTAGGAAGCCTGCACTAAGCATTCACTGGCTCACTGCAGCGGTAGTTTTCATGGCACTGTCGTAGATTTTTGATAGGGGATTAAGACATAGTTTGGTCCCTTCTGAATAGAACTAGAACAGGTGGTGACTCAGTGAGAGATAAGATAAGAAATAGCTTTTTCACAAGTGAAATGGTGGAAAAATAGGTAGAGTCTGTCTCTGGACTCGAGAAGATCCTCTAGTTCAGCCTATCTCTACAACAGAACTTTGTTTGTCAGACAGTATACCTAAATATATATTAATATATGTATATCATACACACACACACATAAGTGACGACAGTTAGACGCACAAACGTGAAAACTATATCAATGGAATAGGGATATGTTGGGACGAGCTGACCAACACATGTATATAAAGTTTTTATGTTAATTTTATTTACTATAAAGAAACTCTACAACAGCAATATTTTGAATATCAATCAAATACAAATAAACATAGGTTAATGAATTAATAAAGAAATAGACTCATAGGTGTAATCCTCCCTCACTCTGTTGAGACAAGATCCCGTTAGAAGAAAGTTATTAACCCCCAAAGAGTCAAAGATTTATACGCTATGGTCTATAGAAGGAAATCCTAGACCAGTAAAGAACAGAGTTTATACGTTAATTTATTCTGAAAGGGACAATATTAGCAAAACTTACTAAAAAAATAAACAACGTGAGTACATGGATTCTACAAGATATATATGAGAATTATTCATTCATCCTTCCTCTCTTCTCAGACAACCGTGGCCACGTTCATTCTTTCTTACCGAATCTGGTGTTTAACAGCCTCTGGAACTTCGTTACATAGGTCACACGGCAAATCCAGGGTTATTTTGGCGAAGTAAACCCCAGCTCCTCAAAGGTTAATTAAATCCTCTTTCTTCGGGGAACGTTTAATTCATTACTTTTTGTCACAGGATAGACATTCACTAAATTGGTTCGTCTCTTAAAAAACCTGTTCGGCCAGTTTTGATTAGAACGGAAGTTGGGATGAAACTGTTGGCGGAATTCATTCTAGATATGTCCGCTGACCTGTGGGGTCGTTATTGGTCTTTGTCAGCAGTTTTGCGGGGGAATTACTTGGATGCCACTTTTGCTCAGTGCTTGCCGATGTTCTTATGTTCAGGAGTATTTTGATG
Source organism: Oreohelix idahoensis (assembly GCA_024509875.1). Taxonomy (NCBI): domain Eukaryota; kingdom Metazoa; phylum Mollusca; class Gastropoda; order Stylommatophora; family Oreohelicidae; genus Oreohelix; species Oreohelix idahoensis. Next base: position 228,176 of record JAMPIV010015352.1, read on the forward strand.
GGTGCTAGATTGTAGTATCTGAGGAAGGTGGTTGAAGTAACAAGAAGAGACATGCTCCGCAACCAGACGATACGTCAAGGCCTAAAATCCCACCCGCTGCAGACCCAAATAAAACAGTCCCAACTAAGATGGTTTGGCCATGTCTGCAGAATGGGAGAAGATCGGCTACCACGACAAGCATGGGAAACAAAGAGCCAGGGATCCAGACCTCCAGGTCGACCCAGAGTCCGCTGGGAGGACAACATTAGACAATCTTTGAAGGACCGAGGACTAGAATGGAACCAGGCCAGGAAGAAGACAGCTGATAGAATAGTCTGGCGCTCTCTCTTCCAAACCTCTACACCTCACGGTAGAAGGGGAACGACTAAGTAAGTAAGCTAGATAGTGTTGTGAAGATTCTATTGATTTTCCCCTTCCTGATTATTATTTATGATATGTTGGTCGCAATTATGCATTGCGTTAACTTAGCAGTAAATGTCGTCTATGAGCGATAGTCATTGTGCATTCACTGATGAGTTTATATTGGTAACCATTTTGGGTTGTTATGTTGAACTATAGTGTTCGCCAGGATTTGTGGCAGTTTTCATTGCATTGTGCTGTGTATTTTTGCTATTAGGAGAGTTGGTATTATTCTCGCAAGTAAGTTTGGCTTATATATTCATTATTATTGTTTCCTCTATTGTAACCCCTATTTGGGTTTGAGTCATAGTTCTCATGGTTACAATCGTTATGTTCATTATAATGAGTATCTCTGTAATTATGGTCTTGTTGTCTCCATGACGGATGACTTGGATAGTTCCTATAATGACTTCCTCTGCGGAAACTCCTATAATTGTGGCAACCCCTGTATCGAGGGCTGTCAACTCGTCTCCAGTTCTTCAAAGAAGAACCTTGAAATGATTGATTACCTTGATTTTGATAATTATTCGAGTTACTCTTTTTATCAAACCTGTTTTGTGGTCCTTGAAATTTGTGTGAGTAATTAGGGTTGTATGGTGTTGCTGAAGCAACTGGCATACTTTCCTTAACCTTAGCATTTCTAATAGCTACGTCCGGATGTGCAGTGATGTATTGGGTACAATATTGTTCCATTTCTTTTAGTGTCTTGGGTTTACGCTCATGTAGGAATTCAAGGAATGGTTTATTTACACTTGACATCATCTTGTCTCTGAGCAACAAGTCCATAAGGGCTTCATATGTCTTTTCTATTTTGGACAGCTCAATCCAACGATTAAATGTAAGATGTGTCCTTGCAATGAATTCTGAGAATTCTACCCCTGTTTCAGGTACCATTTTCTTAAACAAAAGACGGTAACCTTCCTCTGTCAATTGATATTTTTTTAATAAGGCTGCTCTGATAACATCATAATTATCTTGGTCAGCCTCTTCTACCAAGCTTTAACTAGTCAGAGTGTCACCTTTCAGTATCTCTGATAACTGATTAGCATATTGTGATCTATCCACATTATGATTTCGACAAGAACGTTCAAACCTATCTAGCCAAACTGTTATATCGTCACTGGATGGATTAAATGCTGGTAGCTTGATCTTGTAAATAAAAGGTTTACCATTACCACCAGATGACTGATTAACATTACTCATATTTGTCAATTTCAATTTTTCTAACTCAGATGCTAAAAGTTTTTCCTCATGTTCCCTTTTTGCCTTTCTGTCCTCGGCTTCAGCTTCTAGTCTTTTATTTTCAGCCTCAGCTTCTCTTTGTAATCTTTTTTCTTCAGCATCAATTTTCTTTTGTTCAGTTTCTGCTTCTTTTTGTAATCTTTTTTCTTCAGCCTCAAGTCTTTTTTCTTCAGCCTGAAGTTTTCTTTCCTCCTCTTGAAGTCTTCTTTCCTCTGCTTGAATTTGCAACCTTAAATTCTCAGCATCTATTTTCTTTTGTTCAGCTTCTGCTTTCAATTTATTTTCCTCTTTTTGTTTCTTTTCTTCTGACTTCAATGCCATGGCCCATTGAGCAGTCGAGTATTCTTCCAATTCTTTACCAGACTTGCCTAGGGATTTCCCTGTCTCAATAAAGTAATCTAAAGTCGACATAATGTCTAACAATATGTGACTAGTTACCTGAAAAAGTCAATGAAATTTATTCCACCGTAAATGAGAGCAAGTTTTAATAAACTTGAATAATCAGCTCCCTTTACCCCAATCTCTGTGGGAGACAAGCCTTTAATAAGGTCTTGTATACTCACTTGTATAATAATAATACTAATAGTAATGAACTACCAGTTTATTCTATACCATAAGTGCACTTCATATAGTGTATGATCAAATATACCTTATAGCATATGTCAACCAACAACATAAACAAAGGACAGTCAAGAACGACAATACGAAAACATTCGCAGAAATCAAATAAAACAAATACGAAAACCGAAGAAAATAATCACAGAACCTGTGATGACAACCGCGAGGAAATAAACAACACAAATGACGTCACAGTGTATAAATATAAAGTTGTATAGAACTAAATGACAGGAAAGATGAGACCTACAAATACAAACAAATCAAAACAAAACTAAAGAACAGAAAAAATATTACAAAAACAACGAAGACAAAAAACACGTCACAACTAACAACAATAGCAACAAATTGTCGCTAGCAAATTTTCAATTAAGAAAATTTGCGCCTACAGAACACTAATATAAGCCCTCTATGACGTGGGAAATCTTATATTAGCCACCTTACCCAACCGCCCACGGACATATACACAACACTAATATGCAACATGTAAACATTTAAACATAAATATATATATCTCATATAATTTAATCAAATAGCATGTGAATAATATGTGTTGCAAAGGAGGTTCAGTTTTACGGCATAATGGTATAGTTTCTAATTATCAATTTACTAATGAATTGCCACTTTAATAAATTAATACTTCTGGCCTAAACTATTACAATGTTCAATATAGAGCAGAACACCAGAAGATCCACCGTTGAAATATAAGCACTTCTCGCTAACACAGTTAATACTTGCTAATACCCTGCTGTGCAATGATGTCTGTTCTAACACAAATGTCAACAAGCGCTGACCTAGTTACTGCCTCTGCTTGACAGGTCAGGTCACGTAACGAAACTGCTGACTAGCTGACATCGACTGTAGACTTGTACTGCTGGTGTTTATGTGTGTCGTATGTGGCCACAGGAAATGATCTGTCATCAGTAGCTGACTTCTGGCAATGTCCACTGTGCAGGTTAGACCCAGAAATCTGGCCTACCACATTGATAAAGAGCACTTTTGATTGGGGGTGTTGTTACTGCTTTCATCAGGTTATACTGGGCACATAAATGAATGGTCAACTCGTTCCGACACAGTGTTAAGTAGTTAGGTCACCTTGTACGTCAAGTGTTGGAGCGCTGACAAGGGACCGTGTTGACATAGAGTGAGAGTGTAGATGTAAATAACGCGAATGTGTGTACAGTTCTGTTAAGTTGACAAGTCACTCACTCAATCGTAGTGTGAAGTCAATAAAGGGCAGACTACTGGCGTCATTTCATACATTTAATAATGGACGTACACTTCGACATCACGATTACAGTCACTTGAACAGGTTGGCAAAAAATCATCGTATACTTGAAAAATGGGTGACAATATCAGATGTACATTTATGTGGCATGTCAATATAATGGAACGATAGTAGGCAAGCACTCAATATTCTGGTTGTCTATCGTCTCATGCTTCAACTGACTAATCGCGTCAGTTAAGGTGGATACATAATCATCAACAATGGTTCACTGTCAGAACCTTCTCCTGGCTAAGTTTCTCAAGCCGTAAATTCATCAAATGTTTATAGCAACAATGTTAAACCACAGTAGTGGGTTTTCATAATATGTAGATCTCTGTACCATCATCAGAAAATAAGATCTTTTCGGTTCTCCGACGATGATCCACTTACAATGGCGAGAATCCAAGATGGCTCTCCTCCGTGAGCTTCGCTCACCCAGGATGAGAAATTATGAAGCAGAATTACTTCGTTATTCATACGTAAATGTCCTCATTGGGCTTCTATACATATCTGCCATCAATAAGGCTGGTTACATCAAGTGATCTAGTGCTGTTAGATAACACGTCATCTTCATCTGTAATCGACAATCCTAGATGTACGATAATATGTCTCTCATCTAGGCTTAGCAAAAAAGTTCAGCAAAAAGGTTTTGGTTTTACCTGGCGTTAGGAAAACACACACAAGCGAATAACACATGCCATTCCTAGGCGTTAATAATGGACATTAGAAGAATCTCTGATAATACAGTCATACAGAGAAACAATCTCCTTCCTAGAATAAATCACAGAGATCAATCTTCAAACTTTCTAATCGACCAGCCCATAGCAGCAATGACATGACAGCCTTCCCTGTCCACACACCAAAATCGACGCATGCGCAGAAAAGCCTTTCACCCCAGAGTTCAGCTCACAAAATAGTCCGACAGAAATACAAAAATACAAAGATATGAGACCGAATCACCTTAAATAGACAAGGAATAAATATAAATTTGGGCCATAAACATTTTAAGCAAGACCAATCTGTTTCTGGCCATACCAGATGAAAAATGATGTAAATCTATTATTCATACGCCAGATTGAGACACAAGAACAGATAACCCATAGAACCGAATACAACATCGAACAATCAGGGTTCTGTCCCTTAGAATGAGAATCATTGATTCTCAAATAAATACTTTTCATCAGACAAATAGTTATACTTTACATTTGTATGCCTACCAACAGTAATCTGTGCATCACATGCTACCACACAAAAGAATATGTGCGCAACAATTATGTATTGCAGTTTTCATGCATATTGATTGCTGGGTGTACTTCTCATTAAAGGGATATTACTGTATTTGAGGCGTGATTGTATTACTCATGTCAGCTATTGTGTGCTGTGGTCATATCTGTAGACAAATGAGCCATGTGTTAAATCCACAGTACAAATAGGGTTAAATCCAACAGCATCTATAGATTGTTGTTCTGACACTTTTATTAGGATTTCTGTCTATGTCCTATTAATTTCGTCCAGGTAAGAAGATTAACAATGCTCACATGTGCCAGTAGCTTGAAATTCCAGCATATAATGGAATGTCATGAATGTAACTTCTCTCAGTATAAAAATGCCTTGTCACACCACAAATGGTCAATAGTCGGGAAATGTCAAGTTTGATTATGTCAACTATTTGATTTTGTTGCCACCACGGGCTGAATATATATGAAAATTGAAAAAAAGAACTCTGGAAAGCTCTAAGTCCAGTTAACATTTATTCTTAATAATATTTGGGTTGGTACTCTGTCTCTTTCTGGGTGTAAACCAAAGGGGCAGACTGGTCCACCTTGAAGACCCAATATTTGTTATAAGAATGTTCTGTTTTAACTGTCGGACTTAAATCCATTATTTTCAGATTCAGGTTTTAGGCATAGGCTTAGACCACTGGTAGGGTTTTTGGGGTTTGAGACCCAGTACTAAAATTGGGAGAAAAAAACAACCATATAATCACAATTAATCACTACTCCATGATTCTATTTCAAACTTAGCCCGTGCAGAATTATAATTTATTTTACACTCGGTTATTTAACTTTAATTAGAAACTACAAGCATAGCTCTTAGCTTGAATCGTTTAATAAAAGTCTCAGTGAAATAAGCGCTTTCTAAAACACGTGCGGTACCCGTCAGCAGTCAGATGGAACTTCCGGAGCAGCCTTTCCTTCACTTTGTCATAATCTGCCCTTTCCTCTAGTGGGAGGCTATAGAAAGTCTCCATCACCGGCCCCACTAACAATGTAGATAACAGAGATGGCCACTGATCTCTGTCCGCCTTCCAAGCCATGCAGTCAGCCTCAAACCTCTCGATGAAAAAATCTAAACTGTCAATTTTATCATTAAAATTCGGCAGACGCAGCATAAAGGGACAATGACACCCCCCAGGAGTCGAGTTCTGACCACTCGCACCCACCTCCAGTCTCTTTAATTGTATTTCCTTATCAAATCTCATTCTCTCCTTCTCTAACTCAAATTCTCTATCTTCTCTTATCTTCTTTTCTTGCAATTCTTGCTCTATCTTCTTTTCTTCAAATTCTCTGTCTTCTCTTATCTTCTTTTCTTGCAATTCTTGCTCTATCTTCTTTTCTTGCAATTCTTGCTCTATCTTCTTTTCTTCAAATTCTCTATCTTCTCTTATCTTTTTTTCTTGCAATTATTGCTCTATCTTCTTTTCTTGCAATTCTCGCTCTATCTTCTTTTCTTCAAATTCTCTATCTTCTCTTATCTTCTTTTCTTCAAATTCTCTTCTTTTTAGCTCTAGCTCTTCAGCTCGAGCATCTCTTAAGGCGTTCTGTTTCTCAATCCTTTCCTTCTCTTCCTTCTTCTCTAAAACTTTTTGATTCTCCGCTGAGTAGTATTCTGCCTTGGCATAGTCATTTAGTTCTTTGCCAGTGTACCCACATTCTTTACCAATCTGAATGAAAGCCCGTAGATCCATGGTGTACACTCAGAATACTCACTATTATCTCTTGCTATAGATTTTTACTATGCCACTACTCAATCGTATATACTTCACTTATATCACCAGATAACTCTCTGCTTACAAAGTATGCAGTACTGTTAGTAAATATTGATATCACTTCTCCAATTTACACACACATATATATATATATATATATATATATATATATATATATATATATATATATATATATATATATATATATATATATATATATATATATATATATATATATATAATATAAATAAATATATATATATGTTTTTTTATATATATATATATATATATATATATATATATATATATATATATATATATATATATATATATATATATATATATATATATATATATATATATATGCATGTAAGTATATATCACCTCACCCCACACATAATCCGTTTCACCTCTTGTCCACCTATAGTCTTACTTTGCCACTTGGCTATTGTCTCCTTACTCTGCAGATTTGGTCATTCTGACCACTTAGTCTCTATGATACACTAACAGACCATTAAAATAGTCAACAGTTCCTGTTGCTATGACACCAGTGTACCAACTTTCCAATAAATCAGCTTTTACAGTCTGCTACTGGCACCACACTGGTGCTATAATCAGATACTAATTTAATTCTTAATAAATTTTTTTATATAAATGTTTACCTTGGCAAAATGAGCACTACACAGATGAAAAGACATGCACTAAACACTACGAAAACAAAAATCCCAGGCACGAGGAATAAGACGATAGACAAAGGTGAGCAGAGGTAGATTAGTATATACAATGCGTGACTGCAAACGAACGAAAACAAGGGATTCCTGTAAACGTATTTACAAGATAGTAAGATGGAACGAGAGAACACACCACTTAAACACAACAAAAGAATTACTGAATGTGCAAGACAATGTCGATACAAACTGCACTGGTACGCCTAACACCAACAGGGCTTGGAATGTTAAGTAGGGCAGTCGCAGGAAAACCATCTGCCTTACTCCAACACTAAACATACACTGCCACTTCCTAGAAAGAAGTCAGTCTAATTCAATCTTTTCCCACGAGTAGGAACGGAATGAATTAAACTCACCACCCGTCCACCCTTAAACACACAAATATAATATTAAACACAGTAGACTGAACAATAACTACACACATCGATGAAGTACTGAGAGCTCTCTCCTTCACTAACCACTATCAACTCACTCCAGTCAAAAGAAACTAAATAACATATAACCAATAATAACAGAATAGCATCTCAAAGCTTTACTATGTAAATAATACCAATGACCTGAAGTAATATGAAATAGAGTGAAAGATCCCACCTAACTAACTAACACCATATAAACATACAGACTAAGTTCTACAAAGAAAGTAGGATAAAGAACAGAACAAAAGGAAAGAAAAACAACAACAAACCACTAAGCAAGCTTCACGAAGCAGATAAAGAAACAGAACTATCCTCCTCTTCTAAAAGATCAGACTGTACAATAAATAGTATCAGATTGATAGACAGAAAAGAAAATTTAGAATTTAGAGGAAAAAACCAGAAACATCAATATAGCACATCATACAAAAATTACAAACAAAAACTTAACTGACGTTCCAGCGATGCTTGATCATGTAACTCATCAACACCAGTGATGAAAATGAGAACAAAACGATCAGTACTCCACACCGTTGACAAAATTCAAATGAATGTAATGTTCCAGAACATCCGACTCCTACGTAAGTCTGTGTGCCAGCATAAAATACTAATACCAATATCCAAGCGAATACACTGTCCTGCACAGAGCTATCCCAGCACTGTCCACAATAGAAACATGACTGAATAATCCTGCAAAAGCACTACATGATATGCTAAGAGTAAGAGTCTCACAACGTCCACTCCACAGTTCTACAATACAGCAATCCAACAGTCTATGGCACCGAAAATACCAGGGTCATGACAGAGGCATTGGAGGGCACCCACTGGATGGGCCCCTCGGTGAAGTATGGTCACATCAGAGGCATTGGAGGGCACCCACTGGACGGGCCTCTTGGTGAAATACGGTCACAACAAACAAGATGTCCAACCAAGAGGATTACCACGTAACCTGAGATAACTCTACCCTTATTGATCTCCCTACATCTACCAGTTCCTATCAACAACTTCCTTCCACCCTATACCAGACCTGACTGAACTATCTCCCATCTGGCACCCAATTGCCACCTGGGACAATCTATAACAGCTAGTACCAACACCTCAAACTCCGCTGCTCCACCTGGATCACTATCACTACGCCACAACACAACCTTGCAATACCTCAAACTGACACGCCAGATGCAAGCTGTAACTTGAATCTCTTACTTTGACACAAAAATTCTCCTAGCAACTGCCACTGTAGCACCACAATACACTTGAAAGACGATGTCAAACACACTATCCAACAATCTCTGAACTTGAAAAATACCACTGTTGCCTAACTAGGTCACTAGTATTATCGAGGGCACTCGACTGTAAACAGTTCCCGATTACAGACTGACCAACACACTGACTTGAAACTGGACAACCAAAAATAACTCACTATCGTGCCTATAAACATGAAGGTGGCCACACACTGCGACTATAACCTTCTAACACCCTGTGTGCATACTAAATTCTGGCTGTTTACAGTAGTCAGGGCACTGTTTAGATGTAGCCCCCCCCCCCCCCCCCCCCCCCCCCCCCCCCCCCCCCCCCCCCCCCCCCCCCCCCCCCCCCCCCGCTGTCAAGACCCACTTATGCTGTGGATTTTAACACTACTAATACCGCTATACTTGGCTCGCTCCACCAGGAGACGACCACAACATAAAATGGCTGACAATAAGTAAGAGTAACACCTCTATACAGGAGATTCCCTTTTAATAAATAATTGCACACAATGAAGCCACACACGGCTAGCAATACATATGAAATGTATAAATATAAAAGCCAATGCAACTTGCCTAACTAATTGCTCAATCTATCAACATCATACCTTCTCGTACGCTCAATAGAATGAACACTGCCATGACTCTCGCTCACCGGCGAAAACACTGAATCATGATAAAGCAATACTTAAACACGAATAACTCATCATCAGCGGTCTAAAGATATGCCACTAGATAATACACCAGCAATCTAGAATTATGCACTATAATCCACACTGCATGAATAAATGGCAAGTACAATTACAATCCAATATTGGCATACACTTCACAGAACGAATGCTGACAGGGAACCTAAAGGCGACCTACACTGGACGCTGGCCAGAACTCTTCCGCCTTTTTGCACCTGAATTTGTATCCACTTCCCGTCCGGTCACCTGGCTCAGGGTTGCCAAACTCACAAGGTGGCTAAAATGAAATTACGACGAAAAAAGCGCCGTGACATTAACATTCTCCTTAAAGCCTTTATTCCAGTGATGTTATTGTTTGTTTTTCCATATCAATGATCTGCTTCTGTAAGATAATTATTGGATGTATTTAACACTTGGCCTTTCTTGCTTACATTGATGAAATTTGCTGAAATGGATAATTTTGATTTCTTGTAATTCCATTAGGGATCCATCAGTGTACACAGTGGCATCATCATCCCCAGCATGACATTTATCAGTTGATCAATTTCCAGCTCTGCCCTCCCATAGGTCCAAATTCTACACTCTGTACAAAGGCTGATGATGACTTAATGGTAGCTAGTCCAGTTCTCATCCGACTTACTCCACTGTTCCTCTTTGAATATATTTTCAACTGTGATCACCTACTTAATTGTTGCCTCTGCCATCAATGACTTTCTCATTCCCTTAATGTCAGCTACGTTTCCATGCAGGGGGGGTGTCTTTTGTCTGTGGTTACATGCATATAGGCTTTTGACTGGGCCATCACATATCTGGATCTAATCAACAGTAATCCAAGCATGTACCGCGTCATCACAATAGGGGTATCTAGTGTACAGCCCAAGACACATTCCTTCATTTTGAATGCGTTCCAATCGTTCACATTGTGATATTGACAGCATGAATATTCCGTGACCATACTCGATGACTGACATGACTAGCTGATGATAAAGGAGAAACAGTAGTGTCTGTTCCAGGTGCACTGTGGCCATTGTTTTTAGGGCTGCCAGACCTCTGTTGCACTTCTGTTTGATTAGATCATCATGGTACTTGTATGATAACCCGCGATTGAATGTTATTTCAAAGTATTTCAGCTTGTCTTGCCTTTCAATTTTCTACCCACTGATAACTTTAGCTAGAATTTGTTGTTTTGAAGTATGAAAAAACTTCTTAACATCTGACAAGTTTTTATTTAATGAGTTAATAATACCATCTTTTGTGCTGCAGGTAAATCCAAGTTTTCATAACTGGCAATATACTTCCTGGCAGTGGGACAGCAGAACAGCACCAGATGCAGCACAGAGGTTTACTGACAGCAAGCAGGTTCCACCTTATCTTTACAACTATATGCCCAAGATGATGAAGATGCAGATGAAAAGGATGAAGCATGAGTTAAAACAGGCCAAGCAGTCAATGAAAGCTGCATTGAAGGCACAGAAGTATGGGCAGTTCTAAAATGAGTGACACCAAAAACATCAGGAGATTTAAAATTAAAAAAAACAACTGGATGTGAATGGTCACTTGTAAATCTAATTTCTGGACATATCCCTCACTAATTTTGTTACATTGACTTACAGACATTTTTTAAAAACACTTTTATGCTAACGTAGCTTCAGTTACGGTATATGCAGTTTGTTTAGAATGAATTTGTTAGTTGAATTTAAAATTTATGTTCTTTTAAGAATTTTCCATTTTGGCTAAGTTTTTTTTCTTCTTCTTCTTCTTCTGTGTTCATCCTGAAAAGGACGTTTTGTTACGTAGTGTCGCCATTTACTACAAAGTTGCAATATTTGCGCCTTTCGGCCCGACACATCCAGTTTCAGCATAGCATTTTTGGGACTGGGTTAGCCTTCCCTCTTCGATCCCTACTCTCTCAGCCAGACTGCAGTGATGCAGCCTGTTTCCAGGACCACCACTTGGAGGTGGGGTAGGGTCTTAGTCAGCTCTGGTTCGCTGACCCTGATGCAAGCAGTCGAGCAATGGGTCGCTGACTGCATTTATCACTGTTACTGCGTCTTTGGTCCCTCTAAACATGACATGAAGAAGATATAAAAATGAAGCAGTGTTTAAATCTGACTACTTGTAACTAACAATGAATGTTTTGCTGACGTTTAAAACCATTCATTCATAAACCTTTAGCTTCCTATGGAGCATAGGTCTTCTGTAAGTTCACACCAAGCTCTCCTGTCACATGCTATCTGTTCCTGTCACATGCTATCAGTTCCTGTCACATGCTGTCTGTTCCTGTCACATGCTATCTGTTCCTGTCACATGATATCTGTTCCTGTCACATGCTATCTGTTTCTGTCACATGCTATCTGTTCCTGTCACATGCTATCTGTTTAACTGTCATTATCCTTGTTGGAAGACTTTCTTCAATCTTGGCAAAGTTTAATTATTTGCTTTGGTCAACTTGTTCATGTTCTGTTGAATTTGTGGGACTTAAGTATATGCAAGATGGGGTAGTTGGGCTATGCGCAACCCACCTCAGCCGTCTCTTCTAACATGCCTGGTAGGCCACAGAGGTACTGTTCATTGCTCTCCTTTTGGATCCCAGTACCTTGTTGGCAGTTCACAAATTTTGTAATGTCTCACCAGTTTACAAAGTGATTCTATGTCTACACTGTCAAATGCCTTTTCAAAGTCCGTAAATCCACTATAAAGTGGAGAGTTCCATTCTAGACCTTGTTTGACTTAATTGCAAAATGGCTGTCTGGTCTGTACAGGATCTATTTAGTTGAAAACTTGCTTGTTTATCTCTCAGTTGTCTACCTATGGACTCTGTATCTCTCAGGTATGCTCTTACTGAATATTTTTCTGAGCACTGATCGTAACATTATTCCTCTATAATTTAAATGATCACATAGTTAATAGTTGTAGGATTATAATACGTCATGTTTGTTAAAAAAAACATGGCACAGTTAGTTATGTTAAATTAATACTAACCAAACATATTATTTTATATGTTGTTAATTAGCCTTTCATTTCTTATTACTAAAAGAAAACTAATGACTGTAAGTGCTTGTGTCCACACTTTTTAATTTAAAAAAAAAAAACCTATTTGATTATAAGTGCTTGTATTCTTATATAAGTGTTTGTTGAATGTCACACAAATGCATCAAAATGTATGAGCTATAATATAACAAATATTAATATGAAACAAATATAAAGGTATGTTATCAGGCACTCGCAGGAAATAAAGAAGTAGAACACTAGACAACAGAAAAACAACAGACATGAGTGGCTTACCCAGGATTTGAAACCTGGACCTTCTGTGCGACAACCCCGCCTAGCCATGCAAGCGAATCACAAATTGTTGCTTTATTTCATTTATTTGTATTACATTTTTTTCCCTTCAGATTAACTAGTCATTGCATAACTTTGTCTTTCAAGTTTATCAGCTACATTCATTATGCTTTTATTATATTAAACAATAAAGAAAGAACAACAACAAAAAAGTGTTACATGTCTTTTGCATGCTGATTTTGTGTGTGTCAATTTGTGGATGGTCTGAATGAGATTATTCTTCCCAAACATTAGTGTCAATTTGTGGTTGGTCTGGACAAGGTTATTCAAGCCAAACGTGTGTCAATTTGTGGATGGTCTGAATGAGATTATTTAAGCCAAACTGTTTGTGTCAATTTGTGGATAGTCTGAACAAGGTTATTCAAGCCAAACATTTGTGGATAGTCTGGATAGGTTATTCAAGCCAAACATTTGTGGATAGTCTGGACAAGGTTATTCAAGCCAAACATTTGTGGATAGTCTGGACAAGGTTATTCAAGCCAAACATTTGTGGATAGTCTGGACAAGGTTATTCAAGCCAAAAATTTGTGGATAGTCTGGACAAGGTTATTCAAGCCAAACATTTGTCCTTCATTACTGTACAGGAAGACGACATAAGTTTGTTGAAAGCCTATGCTCCTTGGGGAGCTGAAGGGTCATGATGATTTTCAGTCCCTTGTGCAGAACATATCTTCAACAAATATATGCCAAGCCATCCTATCTCATGAAGATTTCTAATAACGTTTCTGTCATTATGATTTGTGACAACAGCCAGATAAATATACCAAATAATGGATCATATGTCATGGCAACAAAGCCAAATAGTCCTGTTTTAAAAAAAAAGAATGAACAGAAATTCTCCTTGGATCCTTAGCCCCTGACTGACAAAGCAGTCAGTGGCCATCACCCCTAGTGGTGTTGTCTTGTAGGGCAGGAACAAACTGTCCCCATTTTGCTCAGCTAGTTGCCATCCCTTCATGTCATGCTCCAACTCTAGTTCATGCTTTGCATCTCAGCTTCACTGTTCTCCGCTAGGTTGTGTTGGTCTGCCTCTTGCGCCATCCTTCTGGTGTCCATAGCATAACAGTTCTGGTGATGGTGTCAGGGTCCCTTCTAAGGATGTGGTCAACCCAGTTCCAGCGTCTGCCCACAGTGATGGTTTGCATGCCTTTTTGACTGCACCATGTAAGCAGTTCCTATTGGATATGGTATTCAGCCAACAAATTCTAAAAATTTTCCTTTGGCAGGTTGTGTGGAAAGAGGATAATGTGGACATTTATTTTTCTGCTACTCTCCATCACTCCATGCCATATAAAAGTACAAGTATGCAACTCTCGTATGATCTTAATTTGGTGTTAGTGCTGTCCTGAGAAGATTTCCAAATGTTTAGATTTGTAAAGGCTGTTCCGGCTTTATTCATTCTGTTACTGATGTCTTTGCTTGTTCTGTTTTTGGTGTTACTATGCTTCCTAGATATGTAAAAAGTATTTGTTTATTCCAGCTTTTTTTGGTTCCTTACTTTTATGGGCTCAGGATTTATTAAATTCAGTGTCATGACCTCTGTCTTCTTCAGGTTGATGTTCAGTACCACTTGTTGGCTATATTTATTTAATCTGTCTGTATTTTCTTGGATGTGCTGATGTGAATGTGAGAGTAGTGTAATATCGCCAGCGTATTCTAGATCTTCCAGTGTGGTGAACGTTGTCCATCTTATTCCTCTAGGGAAACAGAAATAATAGAGATCAAAATGCAGAAGAAAAAAAAGAATCCTAGACCACTGGTAGGCAACCCAGGAGCTGTAGAGATCTACTTTAGAAACAATGAGCTCTCCAAAGATCTACCTTTATAAAATCATGTCAGAATACTTGGAATGGGTAATAAGTTCAGCCTATATTTAACTCTGTATCTCTGCCAGTTGATCTGCTTCCTGCAATTCCATCGAAAGAGTGATGGAAAATTCAAATCCAGTGTTTTACCAAATGTTCACTTCATGTCTTAAAAACAAACAAAAAATCTCATTCCTAGCTTAGGCAGTTTACAAGTAAAGTGAGTACTTTGCTGCCATGAATGTGGAAAAGTACCTTTACATACTTCACTATAAATACAGACGGAAGATGGCTAGTTCTAAAGATGGCATTTGTCAAAAACCAACCAAGTGTATGGGACGTCCCCTTAAATAAAGATAGATATCCAACAGGGTGGAGAACTATAGAAGATCTAACACAGTTCAAAGAACCGTCAAACACAATTAAAAATAGTAATAAATATAGAAGCAAAATACCACCCTGGGAACTAAAAACACCAATCACAGACTACTCACTTACTGAAAAGATCAAACAAAACATAGAAGATAAGGAAGCCAAAATGATAAGTAGAAAGTTCATAGATCAACTAACAAACCAAAGTCTGGCCGTCTACACTGATGGATCCAAGGGTGATAGTGGGCAACTAGGCGCAGGAGTAATAATACCACAGAGGGGAATTATAAAAAGAGCTACAGTGTAACTGAAGGGGCTTCGATTTTTACTGCAGAGATGGTAGCAATTCTAAAAAGTTAAGAAATAATCAAAGATAACCCACCAGAAGCTGTTACGATATTTACAGACTCACTATCATCACTACAAGCACTAGAACACCCAGGTAAATGTAGCCGGCCAGACATAAAGGAAGAAATTCTAGCAAATAATACATCACTAGGGAACAGAGGATCTGCCAAGAATGTCAGGAAGAGAATGACATAGACCACTACCTGATCCACTGTAAAAAGTACGAACAACAAAGGCTTGAATTAAAAACTTACTACAGAAATCACAATATAGACACGACAGGTGATAAAGTTTTAAGTATAGATGCCCCAGGAGAAGCCCAATCAATACTTAAGATATATACATAAAACAAAGGAAAATATATAAGGTTAGTACTTCATAGAAATTAAGCAACAAGTGTAATATGAATACATTAAAGTACGAACCACACATTGTAATATAATGCGAATCTTGACATGTACGATATTCTGTAAATAAACATGGCTACAAACTGAACATGCTTTTACTGAGTGCCTTCTGAAACATGTGTGTGCTTGTGTAGATGACGAGGTAATGCTTATATACATACATCATAACATTACATGGTGGCAGCGGTCGATACCGGACTGACGCAAAAAAACAGCTACACGATAACACGTGAGTACAGTATTCGGCTAATTTTCGTCATCGAGGTCAGCCATGGCGGCGAAACAATATCGCAACGCACCGCAAATGAGATTCGCCGGTAAAGATGATAAGAGTGAAGCTTTCTTGTTATGGCGCCAACGCATAGATCTATATTCCAAGACCACTGGTCTGGAAGGACAAACCCTAACTCCATACATCCTAGAAGCATTGGACGATGAAGGTTTGAAAATTTACAACAGTTTTGCTACCGCCATGCCTGTGGAGTCGGCGACAGACCCCGCAGCCATATTGGACGAATTTGAAAAACGTCTGATAATAAAGCACACGAACTTTAGAGCGGCAAGATTAGAACTTCACCACCTGCGACAGAAACCTGGTGAAAGTCTAGATGATTTTTTCACTCGCATCAAGGAGAAAACAAGTGTATGCAAATTTAACAAAGAAGAAGAAAAAGAGCGAATTATCGAACAGATCCTTCTCAGCACACCAATGCCAGAGTTCCAGAAATGGATACTGAGCCAGAGTGATACACTAACTTTACAACAACTTCTGGATGAAGGCAGGAAACACGAGGCACAAGCACTAAACATTAAACAAATTCAGCAAGGTACAGTAACAGCCCAGGTGGATGCAGTAAAAAGCTATAAACCCAAACAAAACAAAGCAACTGGTTCGAAGCAACAAGAAAAACACAACACAAGCAGAGGTGCTATGTGTAAATGTTGTGGCCTAAACCACATACAAAACCACTGTCCAGCTAAAGACTCTACATGTCATTACTGCAGAAAGAGGGGCCACTGGATAAAATTATGTTTCAAGAGGAAACAAGACAGTGCTCAACACAACCTTCACAGCAGAGAGTCATCAAAACAAACACACTTTATGATGACTGAGGACCTTGACTCCAGTGAAGAAAGTGATCCTTCCACATTTGATACTGTGAAGATACTAACTTTCAGTAATGAACCAAAGAGAACGCAGGCTTTCTGCAAGGTACAATTCCAAATACCAGGAATTAAAAGGCACAAAGAAAGATATATTCGGTTCAAGATAGACACAGGTGCCCAAGGTAACACTCTACCCTTAAGAATATTCAGACAGATCATGCCTGACAAGGTGGATGAGCAAGGATTTCCCACAAGGGATGTAAAAAGTAGGAGTGGCAGGACAAAGCTAAGAGCTTACAATGGAACAAGTATAGACTGTTTCGGAGCAGTAACACTTGAATGTTTATACAGAGACTCTGAATGGACATCGTCAACATTTTACTTGGTAGATGTTGAAGGACCTGCAATTTTGGGTTTACCAATGTGCGAAAAGCTGAGTGTGGTAACTATTAACAACATTAAAGCTGACAAAAAAGAACATCTTACTCTACACGTCACTGGAGTAGAGGACCTTAAACAGCGATTCCCAGAACAGTTCGACAGAATAGGCAAACTTCCAGGAAAGGCAAGATTCTTTTTAAAAGACAACGCTGAGCCAAAGATAGACCCACCTAGAAAGTATCCTATACATGTTAAACAGAAACTTGCCACAGAACTAGAAAAAGATGGTGCAGAATGATGTTATTAGAAAGGTTGAAGAGCATTCTGATTGGTGTAGTAGTATCACAACCGTTCTGAAGCAGGATGGTTCTCTTCGGGTTTGCCTTGACCCAAAACACTTAAACAACAGTCTAAAGCGCTGTCCACACAAAATGCATACAGTGGAAGAGATAACTCACAGATTCCACAATGCCAAATATTTTTCTAAACTAGATGCTGTACACGGATACTGGAGTGTTGAGATAGCAGAGGAAAGTCAACTCCTTACAACTTTTCGAACACCATTCGGCAGATATTGTTTCAAGAGACTCCCATTTGGTTTGAATGTATCACAAGACATCTTTCAACAGAAGATTGACAACATTGTTGAGCAATGTTCTGGTACAGTGGCTATTGCGGATGACATTGTAGTCTGCGGCAGGTCAGAACAAGAACACGACCGTAACTTGATTAACTTGATGCATGTAGCACAGGCCAATGGGCTAACATTCAACAGCAAAAAGTGTACAATTAAGGCAACGGAGATACAATTTTTTGGATTGCTGTACACCCAGAATGGTGTAAAACCAGACCCTAAAAAGGTTGAAGATATTCATGACATGCCAACACCAGCTACAAAGAAGGAACTGCAACAATTCTTAGGTGCTGTCAATTTCCTAGCACAATTCATACCAAATTTGTCAGCTGCTGCAGAACCTTTGCGATCTCTACTACAGAATGAAACTCCGTATGAATGGTCAGAAGACTACCAACACATATTCAACCACTTGAAGACCCTCATATCATCTGATGCATGCTTGAAATACTATGACATGCAAGCACCCACTTTTCTCATGGTTGATTCCAGTCTGAAAGGCCTAGGAGCAGCACTTTTGCAACCAGACAAAAATCCTGAAGGACACTATGCCAAAGAACTTCGTCCTGTAGCTTAAGCAAGCAAATCATTAAGTTCTGGCGAAAAGAAACTTGCAAACATTGAAAGAGAAATGCTAGCTGTACGTTTTGGAATCAAACGCTTCCACACATTTCTTTTCAACCGCCCATTTACAATTCTCTCAGATCACAAGCCACTTGAGATGATTCATAAAAAACCAATAGCTTCAGCACCACCACGACTACAAGCTCTGTTATTGGAAACACAAGGTTATGATTTTAATATTCAGTATATCCCAGGAGAGGATATAGGTCTTGCAGATGCTCTCAGCAGACTACCAAACCCCAACAAGACAGCAGATCTTACCCCAAACATCAAAGTTGATTTTGTCAAGTTTAGCGATAATCGGCTTGAGCACATCAGAGAAGACACAATGAGAGATCCTATCCTTAACTCTCTCAAAGAACTGATATACCATGGATGGCCAAGCTCTATCAGGGAAGTTTCAACACACATCCGTCCATACTACTCGATGAGGGACGAGTTAAGCATCGAAGATGGTCTGATCCTTAAAGGAGATCGCATTGTTGTACCAGAAACACAACGCGATATCATCCTTAAACAGCTCCATAATAGTCACCTTGGTATTGTGAAGACACAACTGAGAGCAAAGAAAGATGTTTACTGACCACAGATAAACAAGGACATAGAAACACTATGTAAAAACTGTTCAATTTGCCAAGAACATGCAAATAGGCAGTGCAGAGAACCTCTCATACCATCAGACATACCATTGAGCCCTTGGAGCATTATAGGAACTGATATTTTCTCAATCGACAATAATGACTATCTTATTATTGCTGATTACTACGGCAAATTTCCCATCATTGAGAAACTTCCACAACCCTCACCATCAGCTGTTATTGCAGACATTACAAAGAAGTATTGCAGCATGTTTGGCATCCCAGATGAAATTAGATCAGACAACGGTCCACATTTCTCAGGTCAAGCATACAGAAACTTCACTAAGGACTGGAAGATCAAACACACAACATCATCACCTAGATACCCTAAATCTAATGGTTTCATTGAGAGACAGATACAAACTATCAAGTCAATCATGAAGAAAACAAGAACAGAGGATGTACACCTAGCACTCTTGAGATGGAGAACAACACCGGTAGACAGTAAGATCGACAGTCCAGCAGAACTTATGTTTGATAGAAGAATTAAAGACCTCCTACCATCTAAGGTCCACTTCCGTCCACAACATAGAGACAGCACATATGATCAACTTCAGCATCGTCAGCAAGTTCAGAAATCCAACTATGACAAATGTGCTAAAGACTTACCACCATTATATCCGGGTCAGCATGTGACTACCTACAACCACAACAATGACACATGGTCAAAAGCAACAATCATTTCCAGAAACCCTGAACCCAGGAGCTATACTTTAAGACCAGACAGCAGCAGCAACCTCCTGAGGCGAAACAGAGTGGACATAAGAGAAATCCCACAGAATACAACAGAACAGAGAATTCCCATGCTTTCAACAGACAATGCAGTAACTCCAGACTTTGGTGCCCCACAAAACCAACAAGCGCTAAGGCCGAAATCACAACCAACTCAAGCTAAACCAGGGACTTCCGCAGAACCACCAGCACTTTACACCACTCGTTCTGGCCGTACAGTGACACCTCCCAGGCGATACAGACAGTGACATATATACTCACACTGAGCATTACACATACTTATCCTTTCTCACATGAAACATTTCGTTGGAAATGTTTGCACACATTTTTTTTTCAAAAAAGGGGGGATGTAATATGAATACATTAAAGTACGAACCACACATTGTAATATAATGCGAATCTTGACATGTACGATATTCTGTAAATAAACATGGCTACAAACTGAACATGCTTTTACTGAGTGCCTTCTGAAACATGTGTGTGCTTGTGTAGATGACGAGGTAATGCTTATATACATACATCATAACATTACAACAAGAACTAGCAAATCATTTTTAAAAAAAAAAAAACAGAAAAAAAAACTTACTAACTACTCATAGGACAAGGAAAGACGAGGTTTAAAAAAAAAACAACTCAAAAAGAACAAATACTAATACAAATTAAAAACAAGGGTAAAGGACAACAGTTATCTAAAAACAATACAAAAGAGAAAATAAAATTGACAAATACTAATATAAATAAAAATCAGCAACTGCAAAAGACAATAGTTATTTAAATTGAATACAAAATTAGTAAATAAAATGACACTAAATATCCCAATTATAACCAATTTTGAGGTTGAACAGGGTAGACCAAGATGGAACAAGAAGAGGCAATAACGGTCAGCTGTTAAGTGCCTGCTCTCCATCCATCACCTCTTCAAAACAACAACAACAAACTAGTTCTAAACTCTCTAACTTAACAATTTTCCTGCCATCCATTGCCAAAAGATCTACCAATTCAACCCCTGTGATCAACTAGTAGATCATGATTGACTGGTTGCTGACCCCTTGTTGGGAGCTGCTCTGGGTTACAGGCAGATTACATTTAGTAATTGCGGTTGCAGCTCTGTACCAAAGAGAACTTCTAAGAAATGTGGTATGAATCTTGGGGTGCCGTTGTGAAATGTAATGGTGTAGAGGTTGTCAGGTGTTCTTTGGTGTCAGCATTGATGGCCAATGGATATGTGTTTCTGACCAGTGTAATTTATGGTCTCTTGTGTCAGCCTTCGAGCTGGAAGTGATTTTATGGCCAGCGTGAATATGGGTCTTTGATCAGTATTTGTGGATGAGATACAATTGCATCTGAGAAGGGTCGGTAGATGATCCTTGAGCAGTGTATCTGCATATTTATAAGATTGATGTCCACGGAATAAAAGGAAGAGTGTTTATTTATGAGATACTTTGAAATCTCGGATATGAATGATATTTGAAGCACCTTGAGGCTTGGCATGCTTGAATACGGTGATATATGCTCTACTGAACTGTCATCATATCTTTGTGAGTTCGTTAAATAAATGTTATGGACTGTTGACCAGTACTTCGGTGTTCTCAATCAAGTTGACTGTTGATACGTTAACATAGAGTTCGTACCCTTGTTATAGTCACTAGTCCAGGGTTATGTATCGAGACTTGCGAGCGGCCAAATAATTATATATTCAACATTTTGAACAATGAGAACTATGAACCCGCATCTCCACTCTCGGCACCCCTGTTCTGAAAACTGATAGTGTAATATTTAAAATGCCCGGTATGCAATTCTACTGGCTTCCTTTTGTTTATGGTTCCACTGATGTGCAGCTGACTTCAAACCAGTTGGTGAAGGCATTTTTAATGCTTCCTTCAGCTCTGTTTACCCATAGTCATTTTTTTTTTCTATAACCAGCGGCACTCGAGCTTTCCGGCTCTTTCGGTCCAATGACATGTCATTGCGAGGCTGGGGGTTCAGTGGACTTTCCTTCCAACCCGGTCAGGAGCTTCGCTCCTTCCCATCCACACGGGATTTATGTGCAGAAGCCGTTCAGATTATTCAGTCAAATTTCCGGTCGTAAACATTTCTTCAAACGCCGACGGCCGGGTTTGAACCATGAACACCTGGTCGCCAGTACAACGTCGTAGCCATTACACCAGCGCGGCTCCCAACCCATAGTCATTATGTCAAAGAGATTTGCAGAGAAACCTCTGGGTCGCAAGACTGCCAAAAAAGAAGCACGTGTCTCTAAACATTCGGATAAAGTGTAGTTTCTACGACATCATGACAAAGGTATATCAGTGAAGTTTCTGTGTACTGAGTGTGACGCTGGTTCATCTACTATCTATGACTTAAGTGCCTTACCTAAGTTAATGGTACATAAGACAACATAATGCCAGACACAAAATGTCGAAATAGACATATTATGCCGGACAAAGAAAGAGAAATAGGCAAAGTGTTAATGGAATGGTCCGTCAGCGTCAAAGCTTCTTCATTCTTTTATCATGGACCAGGCAAAAATTTCCCATGAACTGTTAGGCATAACAAAACCTAATGAGTATACATCAGGTAGATATTTAACATTTCTGAAACATAAAGGTATTTGCATTTTATGCCTGGCTAACTATATTCTGGAAAACCCACTATCAGGAATACTTCAGGTCCCGAGAATACCGGATAAATGGTCCCATACCTGTATGCAATGAATTATGATTAATCTACAAATACAACTAGTAGTATAAAGTAAATGCTGACTCAGTCCTCTTTCTGGAATACCCAGTGTAAGAGAGGTAGAGAGAGACCAAAGAACACATGAAAAAAGAGAACTGGAGAAAGATATGATATATTTGTAACGAGCAATACAAGAGAGAAAACTGGACTGATTCTAAAGGTGACGAACTGGAGCGGACTACGGACTACGACTTATGGAACTTGGAACACAAGAAGTATAAATGGGAAGGAAGAGGAGCTGGTGGAAGAGATGAGGAAAGCAAAACTAGAAATCCTGGCTATAATGGAAACAAAGAAAAAAGGACAAGGAGTCATGGATCTCGATGGCAACACGCGGCTCTACAGTGGTGTACCCATATCTCAAAGAGCTAAAGGGTACGTGGGTTGCATTGTGGCCCAAAATCAAAAAGATAGTATCAAGGGATGGAACTTTGTCTCGGAGCGCATTATGGTTGTAAAACTAAAAGAAGGAGAAACCATATTCAACCTGGTCATAGTGTATGGGCCAAATGAGGATGAGAGAGCAGAGGTCAAGGAGGAATTCTTCGAGCTGCTTCAAAGGACAGTGGATGACTGCCTAGATGAAGTTATCATGCTCGGAGATTTCAGTGCCAGAGTTGGAAATGACCATGCTAGATGGGGTGGAGTTATCGGAAGATATGGAGAAGATACTCTCAATGACAATGGAAAGCGACTCCTTAGATTCTGCAGTGAGTAGAATCTGATCATTACAAACACAAAGTTCCCCCATAAGCGCATACATGCATACACTAGATGTGAACCAACCAAGAATGAGAAGTCAGTGATCGACTATGCCATTGTTCGGAGAAGCTCATTCAAATATGTCCGGGATGCTAGAGTCTGGAGGGGGCCAGAGATTGGAAGTGATCACTACCTGCTAACAATCAAACGAACAACTTAAAGAGTTGCTCATCCTAGGAACTGCCCAACATCATGCAAGAAACCAAGTAAACGAGCAGGAGAAATGTGCATTAAGACCTACAAGCTGAGAGAGCCAGAAATTAAGACCAGATATCAGGGGCTTATTGCTGCAGCGGTGAGCAACACAGAAGAACAACCTGATGACTTGGAAACCCTCTGGATTAAATTCAAGGATATCATAAAGACAGCTGCTGCAGAAGCATGCGGTGAAGTCCGACTTGGGAACCAGAGTAAGAGGACACCTTGGTGGACAGAGGAAGTCAAAGAGAAAATAAGAGAGAAGAAAATGGCATGGAAACAATACTTAGGAGCTAAAAACACAACAGGACAAATGGAAAAATATAGAGAATATGTGACACTCAGAACAGAAGCAAAGAACAAAGTGCTAGCAGCAAAACAGAAGTCCTGGGAAGAATTTGGAGAAAAGCTAGAAAAAGATGCACAAGAAAACCAGAAATTGTTCTATAAGACCCTAAAGAACACGAGGAAGGAAAAACAATGCCCTCTCAAATTTATAAAGGACAAGCAAGGCAAATTGCTTACTGCCCCGAAGGAAGTAATGGAAAGATGGAAAGAATATTTCTCAGAACTCCTGGATGGTGAGCAAGGTAGAGCATCAGAAATGATACCCATTAGCACAGAAGATGAAACAAATGGTGATGAAGATGACATAAAGATAGAAGAACTGAAGGCAGCACTGGAGAAAATCAAGATGGGCAAAGCAGCAGGGCATGATGGTATAACACCAGAAATGGTTAAGTACATGGGAGCATCAGGTGACCTATTACTCTTAAGGGTCCTGCAGGCAGCATGGTGCAACAAGACCATACCAAAGGATTGGGAGATTGCCATCATAACACCAATTTTCAAAAAGGGTGACAATCGACAGTGTGGAAACCATAGAGGCATATCCCTTCTCAGTGTCCCTGGTAAAATCTACTCTAGAATCCTAGAGCAGAGACTCCGACGCCTAGCTGAGCCACAATTGGATGAGGTCCAGTGCGGATTCCGAGCAAACCGAAGTACTCAAGACCTAATCTTCACACTCAGACAGCTGAGTGAAAAGGCCCTTGAGTATAAGAGTGAGATCCATCTTTGTTTCATAGATCTGGAAAAGGCGTTTGACAGGGTCCCCTGAAGCAAACTTTGGGACTGTTTGGCAAGGAAGAATATTCCAGCACCTCTGATTCATGCTATACAGAGCTTCTACAAGTCTTGCAGAAATTATGTGAGGACAGCAAACTATAAGTCAGAAGAGTTCAGGACCACCACTGGTGTAAGACAAGGTGATATCCTATAATTTTACCTCTTCATACTCCTTATGGACGATGTCATCAAGGCATGTAAGGAGAGAACAAGAAAGTATTCAGTGGGGTACTGGAAGATGAGACAGGTCTATATTTCGGAGCTGGCATTTGCTGATGATGTTGCCCTGATTACTAAATCAGAGGCACATCTCCAATCCAACCTGCAAGTCTGGAAGGAAGAGCTGGAGAAGAGAGGGATGGTCATAAGCAGCTCTAAAACAAAATCCATGGTGATATCACGAGAAGAAAGAAGACATCAGATTAAGCTGGGAGAACAGGTCATGGAGCAGGTCAACCACTTTAAATACCTCGGAGCTATTATAGACTGAAAGGGAGGCATCAAAGAAGAGTTGGTCACTCGAAAAGCAGCAGCTTGGAGACTTTTTCCGGCCATAAATCGAGGATACTCAGCAAGAGAGAGGTTGGTGTCACGAAGTGGTTTTAAGTTTATAGAGTTTGCCTGAATGAAAACAAGACCCTAGTATGAGAAAGTCTGAGAAGATAGAATTTAGATGGAAAATGACATGCCTGTGGACAGATGAGACTATTGGCTAAAGGGATAGAACCAGGTTTTGACTCGCCCTTGCCGCTTCGTGACTTCAGAAAGGCTATAATCTCACCTTGATAAGGTGTATAAAATGACCACAGACACCACTATACAGGCATAAAGTAAGTATAGTAAGGAGTAGAAGCTGATCCAGTATACAGTAAATATCTATATTTTTATTTACAGAATGGACAAAAACATTAAAAATACCATCAAAACATCAGTCAAGAAATGGCCTGCACTGTTGCACGGCCTGAAAACAAGTAACGATTAAATTAATAGACACCAAAAAAAAACCCCAAATCACATTCACTCTTTCTGTCACCCTGCTGAGGAACAAAAAATTTGGTTAGTGATTTAAACACCTCTAATCTTGTGGAGCTGTCGACTTTAGCCTCCACTCTCTAATAAAATAAGATTCTACTGTCTCAGTCCTGTTGACTCTTCCTCAACGAACCGTCTACACAGCTTCCAACTTGGTAGGCGATATGCGCCACTATCTAACACCACTGGAAATGCTAAAATAATAGACTTGGAGTAACACAATGGCTCAGTGTCTATCCGTCGAATGGATACTGAACAGACCCTACTGGTCCTGTCTATTTTCTCCCTCCTTCTCTCTATCTCTCTCTCTCTCTCCCTTGGTCTCAGTGTCTCTCTAACACTCGACGACTGATGATGCGGCGTCTCCGTTACGCTCTTCTCTCGTTACTTTCAAGACTCAGGTATTTTAACCCTGTCACCTGTTCATGAATTCTGCGATGATGATGAAGTTCTGGCGTCAAGCATGAGGTACTTGATAAACTGTCGACAAACTTCTCTGCTGCTGAATAGCTTCCCTCTTTTAACCCGCTCCGGAGTTAGAGGAAAAAAAAACCACAGCCTTGATTTCCGGCTGTACGCAATTGAAACCAGTCTAGCTGAAGAATTGAACTTCACTGCAATAGACCGTTTAGGGTATCTTCTTTTGCTCCTGACGATAACTCGAGTACTCTGACCCTGAGATATGTCTTCTTGCCGTGGATAATTTTATTTGTCAAAATTATGCTCCCCACTATTTCGCCGTGACTCGCTGAAATTAAAAGGAAATGCGTCTATTGTATAACAGCTCCAACATAACGCATCTCTAACCCATTAATCTTTATAACTCCCTTACTCAGTACTTCACTCGTCATGTACAACAATACAAAAAATAATATTACCCACGTGGCACTTAAATCTCTCTCCTCCCTCTCCCCTTTTCTCGTTCTGAAAAAACCGATACATAAAATATTCCTACTCACGTGTCTCTTCATTCTCACTCCTTCCCCCTCTCTCCCTCAACTATAATCTGCCAGGTAAGTAACCAGAAACATCCCGACCTGTCTGCCTCTTATCTATTTGTTACGCGTGGCTACTTACGTGTCCAACATTCAGCTAGGGAATTTCTTTGTCCGAAATCCCGTGGCATCCTTTTTAACATTTACACATGAGGTTTCCTACTTAAGCCCCAATTTAAATGAAATCTCGCTATAGGAATAGTTTACTCCTCTAAGCAGTATAATCCACTTATAACATACATCTTTACTCTCCGACGGCATTTCTTACATTTAAGGCATAATAAAATTTAGTGCACACAATCGATTCCCACTAAAATTATATTTGTAAATCATCATCATCAGTTGCCATCTCCACAACGAAGGTTGGCTGTAATGGATCTCCAACGTCTTCTGTCTCTTGTCTTGGTGGTACACTCTGATAGACTCTTTCCCGTCCATCTCTTGATGTTATCTTCCCACTTATAGCGCTGTCTTCCCCTTGCACGTTTGCCTTCAACTCTCCCTTCTGTTATGGTCTTCTGCAAGGTGTTATGCCTTTTTATGTGGCCAAAGTATTTTAGCTGCCGAACTTTGACCTCTCTCATTAGTTCTCTTTTCATACCTAGATTTTCTAGGACCTCCTTATTTGTTTTCATCTCTTTCCATGAGATACGCCCCATTCTTCTATATATCCACATTTCAAGAGCCTCAATTCTTTCTTCCAAATGCGTATTCATCGTCCATGTTTCTGCACCATACAGAAATGCAGAATATATATAACACTTTATGATTCTCAGTTTTAATTTATGAGATAACTGTTTGGATGTCAGTATATGTTTCATGTTGTTGAATGTAGCTTTGGCCATTCCTATTCTCTTCTTGATTTCTGTTTCACATCTGCTATCTTCTGTTATTATATGACCAAGATATACGTAGCTCTTGACTTGTTCCAGGATTTTCCCATTTACGCTTATCTTTAATGTGGTTTATCGTCTGTTTTGCTAATTATCATAGTTTTAGTTTTCTCAATATTAATGTCGAGTCCATATTCTAGACTTATACTGTTCACTTGCTTCACTAGTTCTTGTAACTCCTGTTCGCTTTCAGCTAACAACACGGTATCATCTGCATATCTAAGGTTGTTTATTGATCTTCCACTGATGTTCAGTCCTGGTATTTCCTGTATCTGTTTGAAAATTTTTTCGGTGTATAAATTAAATAGGCAGGGGGACAGCACACAACCTTGTCTGACACCTCTTTTTATGTCTATGTATGGTGAATAATTCCTTCCCGATCTTACTGTGGCAGTTTGCTCCCAATAAAGGTTACTGAGTATTCTTATATCTTTTCCATCAATACCTATGTCTTTGAGGCATTCAATTATTTTCTCATGATGGATTCTGTCAAAAGCCTTCTTATAGTCAATGAAGCACATATACATACTTTTTTGGACCTCTGTATATTTTTCTGCTAATCTTCTTAGGCAAAATATTGCCTCTCTTGTTCCACTGTTTCGTCTAAAACCAAACTGTTCTTCTTGGATTTCGCTGTCTACTTTACTTTTTATTCTTTCCTGTATGATTTTGAGCAGTATCTTAATTGCATGACTCATCAGGCTGATTGTTCTGAAGTCTGAACATTCTGTTGCATTTGGTTTTTTTTGGGCAATGTTATAAAAACTGATGTCTTCATGTCGTGTGGTAAATATCCTGTATTGTATATATCATTGCATATTTCTGTGATTGTATCTATACCAAAGCTCTCCAGAGCTTCTATCATTTCAATTTTTATGTTATCCATGCCTGCTGATTTTCCTTTTTGTATCATATGAATGGCATTCTCTACTTCTGATCTGAGAATGTTTGTGCCTTCATTAGAATCTGGTGATGGTTTTTTTACCGCTGTTGTCCTCGAATAGTTCTTTTACGTATTCTGCCCATCTGTTTGATATGTCTTTCTCATCAAGTAATATTACACCATTTTTGTTCTTGATACAGCTTCCTCCTTGTGCAAACCGCGACCGATTTGATAATTTCTTTATTTCTTCATGCATATCTCTTGTCATGTGCTTTGCTTCCAAGTCTTCTATTTCCTTACATTTTGTTTCTATCCACCGTTCTTTTGCTTCTCTACACATAGTACATTGTAAATACACAGGAATAAATGGTGGTTTTACATAACATTCTACAACTATGAGCACACGTGTAGCTTATAACTTCACACGCTCCTATCTACTGCCAAAATCATAGAAAGAATAAGCACACTGTTGCATTTACATCGTTCGTCAAAGATGATAATGAATGGCACTATCCTTTAGAACTAAAAAGTTAATGTCCCCGAAGAAATTAACTACGGGCGAAATTCTAAAAACCCCACTAATAAGTAAAACGATAATTAAAAATTACCAATACCAATTATCGCTGTTGTTCCCCGCAATGGAGACGATAAATACGCAGTCATATGGCTGACGATTATTTCTTACGATAGAGAACTTGGCCCCTGTCTAACTGGCTATTTATACACACCGGGGCCACCCCCGCGTGTTCATTAATCTACGCACTCGGGCCAATGGAAACGCTTAGAAAAATAAACATAACTATGAGCTGCGCCAATCAGATTTGAAAACAACGCAAACCGCGTGTCCGAAGATTGCGTCACGTTATGTGACGACCGCGTGTTTCTGAATTACATGCAGGAAATGGCGATTTCCGTAAACAACGAAAAATCGCGTGATCAGAAGAAAGTAAAACTGGTCGAGTGTAAAATAAATCTACCGTCATAAAACGACCCCATTTAATTGTCTACCCAAAAATACCAAACACGATATATATTCAAATGAGAAGAAAAAAAATGGTGAAAATTCAAAATAAAAGAACAGAATCGGGCCGGTTGAAAGACAGAATTACAGTGTAGCATCACATAAATCCCCCCTTTCAAGTGCGGGAATCCGTGCTAAATCACTGAAATCTCTGGGTTTCATACTGGCCCGTATCTAGATCTACATCCCGATCTAATCACTATCATAATTAGCATTATCAAACAGGCCCATCTCCATATCCTTGAGAATCTTTGCAAGCCCTGGATCGTGAGGGTCACGCCAGGGGATTTCCTCCTGGCGACTGCAACATGACTGGTCGCCCTTCCTCCTCCCTCTCATGTGTTTCCTTCGCCCACGAATTTTCCTGGCGGCGCGTAGTAAATAATGATTACCAGATGGTGCGGCCTCCCAGTGTTTGGAAACAGACTGACTAGCTTGGTCAGACATCGCCGTAACAGGACGTAACTGTTTGCGGTTGACTGAAGAACCGTGCGCATGTTCCCTCTTGTCAGTACTTCCCTCCCTTGAGGTGTTTAATCCCCTCGGAGGCCTACTTTCCGACGAAAAAGAAGGTACTTCCGAAACCAAAGGCGTCACCACTGTGTGGCCATTAGGCTGAACAGGCGAATACGCCTCTGTAGATAACATTCCCCTGTCTTTAGAGGAATTCCATCTTCTTCATCGCAAGACAAGGATGTTTGAGCTCCCGTGGGGCTCCGTGAAATTGGGGCTTTCCCCTTTCACTTCTCTGGCCTGCAGTAGGACCCCTTGCATTAGCAAGGATCGGCGTGGTTGGGTTTCCCAAAACTAAGTATGGGCTTCCCAGGATGAAATCATGTGCTGGCTGTGCCATTACAGCTGCCTTGATGGTGCCAGACACAAACTTGCATTTCACCTCAATATTGGCTACTGGCAGACTGTTACCAAACGAATGTTGAGTACTTTAAAGATAGATGTTGGTATACTTGATGTGTACTGTCACTGGATATTGACTGGTATATCGTGCTGTAATATGATTTATCGCGAATGTGTGACATGGAAAGTTCGTCAAGGTGGACATCTGTGTAGCAGTGCAGACTTGTACCACAACATGTAACATACAAGAGTGTATGTGGCATTCATCACATTGGAAGGTGTAGATGTGGAGTTGATGGAAGTATATGTTGTACTTGTCACAGATATGGAGTCAAAATATAGGTGAACAGCTGTGTACGTTTTCATCATTTATTATAGTCACAGCAACAGGACGTAGACAACTCCATATAAGCATGACACAGGAACATGGCGGATATGAAAACAGTTCACAACAATGGCATGTACATAAGTTCCAATAATTATATGATTATCAAAGTGTTGCAGCCTCCAATATATCTCTCAGTCCACAACTAGCAGAAAAACCCCGTATTACACAACGGGTAAATACTGTATAAACATCCAACAGTTTCATTCTGACTCATCTTAAGTCATTCATCTTAAGTCGACCTCCCAAAAATGGTGGGCGACGAAATTAGCATAGTCCATCCCTCTAGTCGGACGTATCGAAGATAGGCTGTCCTTTCGAAGATAGGCTTATAAAACTCCCTTGTACATCAGGCGAGTTTTCATTTTCAAAGTTATAATAGCAATAACTAATAACCCATCTGTTCTTCCACTCCAGATAGTTATATATATTAGGCCTCTATCAAACAGTAAACACTGTGGATTCCTCTTCTGTAGACATAAGTGTCTAAGTTCAAAATATACCGCTAATCATGCGGGTTGTAGAATACTAGCTATTCTCATGGGTCTCTGTGCGTACATCTAAAAAACAGTCTTAGATGGCTCCAACGAGTGTAACAAGAAGAATACTCTGCCTTTCAACCATTTGTGAGCTCTTGTCACCGGTTGACCCAAAAATGTGTTCAGCTTACTCTGTGAACAAAAGAAGTGTGAAAGTTTCGTCATTTTACCTTGATACGAATTCCTAACACAACTTCTTAACAACTGTCGTCTTCCTGACGAACAGAAATAACACAGGGGACTCTAAATACAGTGGAAGAGTTTCCATCCCCAAAAGGCAATGCAGAGAAGTAATCAGACATTCCGTCTGACAGACCCAGTTCAACAAAAACGGCCTCCCGCCGGAAATCTTCTACACACTCTAGTTTGGACATGCGCAGTTCGCATCCCCTCTGACCTATTCAGTCAGCCGGTATAACCTTTTAAAGAGGAGTAACTACATATTTACTTTCCATCAAAGCAAAAGATGAGTATTCGCCCTTAGATAATGGTTCCAATGAAAAATAAAATTAGACCCAAAAATCTTATTCAAAATATAACAAGCATACAGACTACATTATCAGTTATGAAAAACTGCCTTACCACACCTCCCGAGAAAAAAAAATTAAACATTTTTTATTTTTTGGAATACATCTAGGAGCAACATACAATAGGCTCACAACGCATGAATAATGCGCAGCTGAAAGTATCAAAAACAAATATAACGCCAAATGTGAGTGTTACCAACAGATTACTGGTGGCAATGTATGTAGTTATTATAATATTTATTTGTCTGAGGGAAAGTATTAGTTTTGAAAATCAGGATGCTTTCCTGGCCAAAGATATATCACCCATGATTGATTGATACTTTTGTTATATGGGTTATCTTCCCTGAATATCGAACTTGGCGTATGAATCCAGATTTTGTTGGTCTGTTACTTGTTGGGCCAGAGACAGATTGTTCTTGCTTAGGTTTATGCAGGAATGTTTATGGTCCGAGTCTATGTTTACTCCTTGTCTAGTTAAGACGATTTGGTCTTATAGCGTGATATCTTTGTATGTCTAAGTGGGACTATTTTTCCTTGTACGGAACTTTGGGGTCAGGCAGTTTCTGCACATGGGGAGACGAAAAAGGGTCTTCCGTGATGATGGAGCCTGGTGAATGCCATGTCGGAGACCAGTCCAAAGTTTGTTGATCTTTGTGATCTATTATGGGGAAGAAGATAGTTTCTGATATGATTATTTAGTCTATGAGTTCCCCAGTGTTTATTCTGTAACGCCAGGAAAGGGCATATGTGTTCTGCTAGTGTATTTCCCATGCCCAGGTAAAAGAACTTTTTCCTTGCTAGGCTTAGATGGGCAGACGTCTACATGATGATTATCTATATCAATATGTCGGGATGACATGTTACCTAGCAGCACTGAATATCTTCTTCTTCCTTCTTCCTCGTTCGCCCTGAAAAGGACGGTGGTTGCGTTGTGTCTGTTTACAACGTAGCTGTGATATCTGCACCTTTCGGTCGACACATCCGACTTCTGCACGGCATTTTTTAGGACCGGGTTTGACTTCCCATTGCGATCCGTGCTCGCTCAGCCGGCCTGCACTGCTGCAGACTGTTTCCAGGACCACCACGTGGAGGTGGAGCACGGTCTTGACCAGCTCTGGTTCGCTGGTCCTGACGCAGGCAGTCAAGCTATGAGTCGCTGACTGCGGTCTCTATTGCTGCGTCTTCTGGTCCCGCAGCACTGAATATGATTGTATGCAGCAGTTATGATGAAAGAATATGCTGATTCTTGTAGAAACATTTGTGTTCATGAACAAAGCCTTTATTGAAGCTTTACTATGCATCTTTATAGTGAGTAATGCTCACTGGAACCAGAAGCCATTTTGGATCCTATTTTTTGTCGATCATCGATCAGAGAACAGGGATGCCCCCTTATTATCAGGTGATGATTGAGAGATCACAGTTATAAAGAAAACCCAATACTGGTGGGTTAACATTGTCTCCAGAAATATTTGCTGAACTTTACCTAAAGGAATCTTCGCTAGAAAAGAGGTTCTGTCTAGGAGTCATGCTTGAACATTATTTATTAACTGACATGATCGGTCAGTAAGGCCTGATGATTATATTTATAAACAGTGGAATTCTAAGTGCTTGTCTACGGACGTTCCATTGTAATGTTCTTCAACATAAATGCCAACTTAAGATTGTAGACCATTAATCAACAGTATGATGATATATGTCGACCTGTTTTCCTTTAACTATACCCGTACTGTCCAAGTGTGTGCGTCCAATTAAACAGTATGAAACGACCACAGTAGTCTGCATCATTAACTTCTAGCTACGTGTGAGTGAGTGTTTGATCTTCTAGTCAACTCTTCAGAACAATCCATGCATTCGCGTATTGACACTCACATTAACACTTATAGTCAACATTACATCCTTGTCGGGGCCTCATTACGTTTTGGACAAGGTGACATGTATGCCTAATGCTGTGCCGGTTTAGAGTTGACCATTTACACCAATACCAGCTTTATTAACGTGGTGACCAAGAACAGACGTTATCAGTGAGGCTAAGTCGACTCATGGAGCGACCGGTGAGAATATATCTCATAATCTCAGAGAAAGCGTTTTCTCTAAGTATAAATGTTTCCAGGGAGGTGTCACCAACGTATTCTATAATGTTGGCAATGATACAATGCATACAAAAATTTCATCCAATAAATTCATATTAGGTATCTTAAGTTCATGATTAACAAAGAAGAAAAATCATCAAAGAACAGCGGTGAATATACATCAATGAACCGCTAAGTAGTGATACAATCACTATATTACAAATTACAAATGTGTACCTATTTTGACAGAAACTATTATAGACTTAGATGTATTAGGAAGTCCAAGACATAAAAGTTAGGTGGAATCATGTGGGCATCTAGACAAAATGTCTGCCATCACATTATCTGATCCACGTATAGCTCGAACCGAGAAATGAAAAGGTTGAAGAGCAATTGCATATCGAGTAGACCTCGAGCTCTTCAAATTCTTACTCTGTATAGCCGTAAGAGCTTTCTGGTCGGTTTCTACTATGAAATGTGCGCCTAGAAGGAATCTTTGTAGTTTGAGAATTGACCAGACCATAGCCAACAGTTCACGGTCTAAAACTGAGTAATTCCTTTCTGCAGCATTAAGTTTTCTGGAGATATACATTACAGGATGCAGAGTTCCAGAGTACTCTTGCATTAGTGCCGCTCCAATCCCAGTGGATGAAGCGTCACTACGAAGAAAAAATGTCTTATCTTTAGTAGGTAACAGTAGAATAGGTGGTGTTGAAAACATAGTTTTGATCTTATCCAGCGAGGATTGGCATTCCTGAGACCAGTGAACCATATTAGGAGACCCTTTCTTTAGTAGTGTAGAAAGAGGTGCCATGATAGAGGATAGATTCGGAATGAATCGTCCATAAAATTGTATAAGACCTAAGAGACTTCGCACTTGCTTTTTAGTCTTAGGAATAGAGATGTTAAGTATCTTAGTGATATTATGGTCCTCTGTCTTTAGGAAACCATGACCAACTCGATGGCCTAGGAAAGAAATTTCGCTAAAAAAAAATGTAGGCTTTAGAGGGTTTCGCTGTCAGGTTATGCTCGCGTAAAGTAGACAGTAATTCATCTAACCCCGAATAGTGATCTTCCCACGTATCGCTGAAAAGACAGATGTCGTCTAGGTATGCAATGACATCTGACCGATAAGATAGGATTCGACGCATCATGCGTACGAATGTAGCTGGTGCGTTCATAAGGCCGAAAGGCATGAAATTCCATTGAAAAAGGCCTCTAGGTGTAGAAAAAGCAGTAAAAGGTTTGGCGCGTTCAGATAAAGGAACTTGCCAATATCCTTTAGACAAATCAAGTTTAGTGAAAAAAATGAGATTTAGAAAGCCTAGTAAGTAGCTCTTCTAGTAAAGGCATAGGTTCAGCATCGAACTTCGTAACTTGATTCAATTTGCGATAGTCAACGCAAAGACGTATGTTATTGTCTTTTTTTCTAACAATAACCATCGGCAAAGAATATGCAGAAGTGGATGGTTCAATTATTTTTAAATCTATCATCTCATCCAACTCCTTCTCAACCTGTGCTTGAAAATGTATAGGGATAGGATAAGGTCTGACTCTAATAGGAGTATAGTCAGTTAGAACAATGTCATGTTCAATGACATGAGTTTGTCCAGGGATGTCAGTGAGGACATCCTGAAATGTTTGTAACATAACCGAAACTTGTCGCTGTTCTCCTAGAGATAAATCAGGAGAAACAGTAACATTTTTCCATGATTCACTAGAATGAAGTGGAATCATCGGAAGCGGAAGATTAACATCCGAAAAACTTGTTTCCTCATCCTGTATTACGGACAGTGATGAGTAATGACCATGTTGGACTGGAGAATCGTCCGTTGCCTGGAAAATAGGCTGTAAATAATAAGGACGTTCATGGAATTCCATAAGCATATTGATGTGGAAGGTTTTATGCTTCCCGTCAATATAGACAATATAGTCAACATCTGAAATTTTCGATATTATATCGTACGGACCTTTCCAAGAAATAAGAAGTCTGTTTTCCCTACAAGGTAGCAAAACAAATGCTTTGTCACCAGGACAAAGTTGTCGTAAGGTTCTTTTCTTATTGGCTAATTGCCTTGCCTTCTGTTTAGCAAATTCAGAAGAAGTTGCTAATTTGCATGCTTCAATAATCTTTTGTCTCAGCGCGATGACATATTCGTAAGAGGATTTTGTGTCATCTGTAATATTATCAGCAGTTATGAGATCATGAAGCAAAGACAAGTTCAAAGGGAGAAAATCCTGTATGTTCATTGGGGACTTCTCTGTAAGCGAAGAGGGCTGCAGGTAAAACCCTGTCCCAATCTTGAGGATGATCCTCCGTTATTTTCCCTAATAAGTTTTTGAGTGTTCTATTTAGGCGTTCAACCATCCCATTAGACATTGGATGATAGATACTACTCAAAGATCTCTCTATCTGCAGAGTAGACATCACTTGAGACATGGTATCCGATATTAGTTGGGTGCCATGATCTGATAATATTTCTCCGGGGAATCCCAGACGAGAAAATATTAGCCAAAGAGCGTCTGCAACATCAGCAGTGGAAATGCTCTTCAGAGGTATAGCCTCTGGCCAACGTGTGCACATGTCCACACACGTTAAGATAAACTGATGTCCTCTGGCAGATTTGATCTTAAACGGACCAATAATGTATATTGCCATTTTCTGAAACGGCCGAATAGGAATGTCTGCAGCCTGAATAGGTGCAGCATTGTGTGGACCTTTAGATTTGACCTCTTGACATACTTTACAAGATCGACAATAAATCCGTATGTCCTTGTTTACTAATGGCCAAAAGAAAGTCGCAAGAACTCTTGACTTCGTATGGGAAAAACCCATATGTCCAGCACACTGAGAGTCGTGAGCGTGCTGCAAAATTTTAACTCTCAAATTCTTGGGCACAAGAATCTGAGAATGACTTGACTTAGTGAGTCTTGAATCATACATACAAGTATGCCATTCTTCATTGTAATCCAAGATTTACGATTTGTATCTTTATTCGGATCACCTTTTGTTGCAAGAGTGAAGAATTTCTTTAGAGTCGGATCATCTTCTTGCTGTTTTATAAACGAGTCACGAGAAATTACCAAGGGATCATCTTGGTTATGCACTTCATTATCTTCAGTAGATAAGGTTTGAGGCATATTAAGAGCTTGAGCTCTAGTGACTACAGCATTAGCAGTTTGCATATTTTGTTTTTCCCAAACGGAAATTTGTTGCGGAGTGCATTCTTTGACTCCGTGAATACGACCGATAATAAGATCAGCGATCGGATTCGGCAGAAGACATGCGTGTACATCTCCTGTAAAGAAAGGAGTAGCAATCCTAATGATAGCAGTAGAGTATTTCTCTAAGGTGCCGCCAAATGTTACACATTTGACTACTTTTCCTGTGGCATGAGAAGGATCTACGAGTGACTGCCTAACACCAATTGTGGTGCACCCAGAATCAAAAAGAACTGAGACTGGATTGTCATTTACTAAACCTTTGTGTAAGACAAGAGAACCTCTTCCATCATGCGCGACTGACGCAGGAGGAGGATGGCCACAACTTAAAGTGGACACCGTAGTTGGTTCAAATAATGTTTTGCATTGGGGGCACTGAGATGCTCTCCCAAAATCAAAAGCAGAACATGCCATATTATTAGCGTCATTATTATCTTTAGTCTGTTTATAGGCTTCATGTGACTCTTGCTGTGCAGAGTTTGCCTGATAATGTGATTTATGTTTTTTGTATTGTGATCTACCTCGATTATTATTGCCTCTGTAATCATTATTGTTTCCTCTATTGTAACCCCTATTTGGGTTTGAGTCATAGTTCTCATGGTTACCATTATCATGTTCATTATAATGAGTATCTCTATAATTATGATCTTGTTGTCTCCATGACGGATAACTTGGATAGTTTCTATAATGACTTCCTCTGCGGAAATTCCTATAATTGTGACCACCCCTGAATCGAGGGCTGTCGGCTCGTCTCCAGTTCTTCGCAGATGAACCCTGAAATGATTGGTTACCTTGGTTTTGATAACTATTATGGTTACCCTTTTTATCAAACCTGTTTTGTGGTCCCTGAAATTTGTGTGAGTAATTAGGGTTGTATGGTGTTGCTGAAGCAACTGGCATACTTTCCTTAACCTTAGCATTGCTAAAAGCTACATCCGGATGTGCAGTGACGTATTGGGTACAATATTCTTCCATTTCTTTTAGTGTCTTGGGTTTACGCTCATGTAGGAATTCAAGGAATGGTTTATTTACACTTGACATAATCTTGTCTCTGAGCAACAAGTCCATAAGGGCTTCATATGTCTTTTCTGTTTTGGACAGTTCAATCCAACGATTAAATGTAAGACGTGTCCTTGCAATGAATTCTGAGAATTCTACCCGTGATTCAGGTACCATTTTCTTAAACAAAAGACGGTAACCTTCCTCTGTTAATTGATATTTTTTTAACAAGGCTGCTCTGATAACATCATAATTATTCTGGTCAGCCTCTTCTACCAAGCTTAAACTAGTCAGTGTGTCACCTTTCAGTATCTCTGATAACTGATTAGTATATTGTGATCTATCCACATTATGATTTCGACAAGAACGTTCAAATCTATCTAGCCAAACTGTTATATCGTCACTGGATGGATTAAATGCTGGTAGCTTGATCTTGTAAATAAAAGGTTTAACATTACCACCAGATGACTGATTAACTCTTACTATCCGGCAAGCCCCGTGAAGTGGCGCGGGTTTAGTACCAATTTTACGGCTCGCCCCGTGAAGTGGCGCGCGACGGTAATGATAGCTAAACTAGCGCGTAAAAACACGGTTTTAGCTCACGTATAGTAAGAGTTAACATGACCCATGTTTGTCAATTTCAACTTTTCTAACTCAAATGCAAAAAGTTTTTCCTGATGTTCATGTTCCATCTTTGTTTTTCTCTCGTCAGCTTCTCTATCTAATCTCTTTTGTTCAGCTTCTCTATCTAATCTCATTTGTTCAGCTTCTCTATCTAATCTCTTTTGTTCAGCCTCAGCTTCTCTATTTTGTTTTTCCATTTCCATTTGGAATCTCTTTTCGTCCACTTGCATCTGCA
The DNA here is from genome assembly GCA_024509875.1 of Oreohelix idahoensis. Classification (NCBI taxonomy): domain Eukaryota; kingdom Metazoa; phylum Mollusca; class Gastropoda; order Stylommatophora; family Oreohelicidae; genus Oreohelix; species Oreohelix idahoensis. The sequence goes on from JAMPIV010015352.1 coordinate 267,258, forward strand.
ATTTCTTTTGTTCAAATTCTAATTCCAATTTTTTCTCCTCACTTTTTTGTTTTCTCTCCTCAGCCTTCAGTTTATCAATTTCCAATTTTTGTGCTTTTTCATATTGACTGGTAGCATACTCCTCCAACTTATCACAGTCTTGCCCAGGGATTTCCCTTGCTCAATAAAGTAGTCTAAAGTCGACATAATGTCTAACAATATGTGACTAATATCCTTGAAATAACAAATTAATTTATTTCAACCAAACAGGAGCAAGTTTTTTTAAACAAAACTTGTATAATCAGCTCCCTTAATTTCAATGTCTTTTGAAGACAAGTCTTTTGTAAGAACTTGTATGGTTATTCTATGATAACAATATCATCAGACATTTATATCATAAATTCAATCAAAATGTCAATAGTGTATGTCTAAGTATGTGTACCAATAGCAAACAAAACAATAACAATAATACGAAGACAAATATTCAAAACACTACGATAACATTCGCAGAAGTCAACTAAAAAACTAAACTGAAGGAAATCTCATAAAGGATGTGATGATAACTGCGAAAATGTAAACAAAACAACTGACGTCACAGTGTATAAACATAACCCACCACAAACTATGTCACTTTATATATAATTATTGTTCAATAGTCATTCCTACATCAAGAACTGCGGCGATGGTAAGATCGGTACTTGTTCTTCAAAACAGTAGTAACAACGATCCTAAAATTTTGCCTTCTAAATAGCAGTTTTGACAATAACGGAACTTGACCTTCTCAACTGTAAGAATCCGTGGCAACTTCAAATTGACATGCAACGCCGGGTACTTTGCAAATTGATGAAGATCATGTCTTTGCAGAAAATCAGAGTCTCACCTTGTAGACCCACGTATTTGATTACCACTGTTACCAAACGAATGTTGAGTACTTTAAGGATAGATGTTGGTATATGTTAAAGGGCGTGGTTTTGCTCTATTACTTTGATATGTAGTCTTTTCATTTCAGTTCCTTGCATCGTGCCTTCGATGTTAATTACGCGAATGTGGATGTTAAAAGAATTGTCGAATCATATTGAACTTGTAATTTCATTGACTTGATAAGTCGGTTCATTGAGTCCACAAATATTTAATCGACAGTTTATACGTTAAACGATTCATGCATGTTGATCATAAAAAGTACATATTATGACTTGAACATATATTGCATATATATGTAGATATCCTATCAGTCCTTGTCCAATAATCGAATTACTGTATGCAGATTGTCATAGCTGTATGCACGCGCGGTTGGGGTTTCCAACGGCCAACAGTGAGTCTATGAGTCTGGCAAAAATCAAATACTATGGACTGTAATTCATCCTTCCTTAATTTTCACTTATGTACTGACCTTTAATCATTTCAAATCTTCGTAATAACAATGGACTGACCCATGTCCGTACTTGCATAAAATATATCTGTATGCCAATACCATGCCCAACATTGGAAGGAAAGTCAGACGCGTCTTTACAGCTCGACGGTCAATGCAAAAAGGTTCCCGTAGCTAGGTCACGGTCTGCGACCTAACAACGCTCACGCGTCATAATTAGAGCGTGAACTTCGCGTTCAGTAGTCCCTAACTTATTAACAGTAATTTATATTAAATGCTATGACCCTAAACGTTGCACACTGCCAATCCTAGCAGACAACTGTAATATTACTCCCGTAACAGTATACTTGATGTGTACTGTCACTGGATATTGACTGGTATATCATGCTGTAATATGATTTATCGCGAATTTGTGACATGGAAAGTTCGTCAAGGTGGACATCTGTGTAGCAGTGCAGACTTGTACCACAACATGTAACATACAAGAGTGTATGTGGCATTCATCACATTGGAAGGTGTAGATGTGGAGTTGATGGAAGTATATGTTGTACTTGTCACAGATATGGAGTCAAAATATAGGTGAACAGCTGTGTACGTTTTCATCATTTATTATAGTCACAGCAACAGGACGTAGACAACTCCATATAAGCATGACACAGGAACATGGCGGATATGAAAACAGTTCACAACAATGGCATGTACATGAGTACCAATAATTATATGATTATCAAAGTGTTGCAGCCTCCAATATATCTCTCAGTCCACAACTAGCAGAAAAACCCTGTATTACACAACGGGTAAATACAGTTTCATTCTGACTCATCTTAAGTCATTCTTCTTAAGTCGACCTCCCAAACATGGCGGGCGACGAAATTAGCATAGTCCATCCCTCTAATCGGACGTATCGAAGATAGGCTGTCCTTTCGAAGATAGGCTTATACAACTCCCTTGTACATCAGGCGAGTTTTCATTTTCAAAGTTATAATAGCAATAACTAATACCCATCTGTTCTTCCACTCCAGATAGTTATATATATTAGGCCTCTATCAAACAGTAAACACTGTGGATTCCTCTTCTGTAGACATAAGTGTCTAAGTTCAAAATATACCGCTAATCATGCGGGTTGTAGAATATTAGCTATTCTCATGGGTCTCTGTGCGTACATCTAAAAAACAGTCTTAGATGGCTCCAACGAGCGTAACAAGAAGAATACTCTGCCTTTCAACCATTTGTGAGCTCTTGTCATCGGTTGACCCAAAAATGTGTTCAGCTTACTCTGTGAACAAAAGAAGTGTGAAAGTTTCGTCATTTTACCTTGATACGAATTCCTAACACAACTTCATAACAACTGTCGTCTTCCTGACGAACAGAAATAACACAGGGGACTCTAAATACAGTGGAAGAGTTTCCATCCCCAAAAGGCAATGCAGAGAAGTAATCAGACATTTACTGAAACAGGGACAAGCAAAACCCATGATAAAGCCTTTTTGACACATTACTTGTCAACATAATCGTTAGACATGTGTAAGCATTTGTTCCACTGTGACAAAAAGGCATAGAAGAAATCAGTGTCTAGCTCCTAGAGTTGAGAAATCACACTTCACTATTGCAAAGTGCCTGCAGGTAAGGTGCTTCTTCTTGAGTCCAAAGTAATGGAAACAACTCAAATGCTAGGTCAGGGCTGGGTGGTTCATAGCCTCCCTTATGCAGCACTGCTAATACGCTCAGCTGTGGCCTGACATTAACAAGCTGCAAGATGACATTCTGACACAACCTGTCCATACTGTGACATTAGCAATTAGAATTCATAGCATCATCTTGGTCATGCAAACTGACAAAACTGCAAAATACTTATTATTCCTTGACACAGAAAAGTGTTGCCATGATCTTTTTCTTAACAACTTGCTTTAAACTTCTTTGGTAGAAGATAAAACGGGTGGATCCACATCATGGATGCTTACTCTCAAGTTCAATCACACATCCAAACTCTGAACCCATAAGATTGTGTTGCAATAACTTCCCTCCTCCATAACAATGCTTTAAGTGTTGCAAAACTGAATTTATGAATGTGCGTAAGCTGTAAAGATATGCAGCGTGCACACACACTGTGGCACCTCAGAAGCCCATGCATAATGCTGTGTGCAGTATGTCTTTTACAAAGATAAAAATGGATCACAATTCGCACCTCAAAATTGTACTGTGTGTATACAAGGACCGTAGCTTTAAATTGAATGTATACATTATGATAGCTGGCATGGTTTCATGATAATATAAAGAAGTAGACAACTGCTAACAATGAACTATCTATTCCCACCTGTCAGGGAAGCTCTACATATATCACACGAGGTCTTGTTACCTTATTTAAACAACATTATACATTTATATATATTTATAGGAACAAACCACCCATGTATTACCAGGGCTCGAAAGGGAAGCAAAGAATAGTAACACTGTGCCCTGCCATGCATGTCGTAGAAAGCGACTAAAGAGGGTTGGGCATGGGGCTGGTTACCCCATCCTGTAAAAAATTTAAACCACAAAAAACTTCAACAAACATGGACAAGTCAATTAAGGAAAATAAAACACAGCCATCCAAGACAGGGGAAGGTCCTCTCGCAGGGAGGTGTATGATGCAACACAGAGAAAGCCAAAAGGAGTCTGTGTTACTGACTAACCTTCTTTCTTCTAGGAGAACTTCCAGATTTGGCATCTGGAATGTTCGGACATTAAACGAACAAGGGAAAGTGGCACAAGTAGCAGCAGAAATGAGGGAACATAAAATCGAGGTTCTGGGAATGTGTGAAACAAAGTGGAAGGGGGTAGACAAGAAGAAACATTACAAGGCAGTCCTTGTTCTGGAACCCCCAGGGCAAGAGAGGCAGAGGTAGACCAAGAAGCACACGGAGAAGAGAGGTGGAAACAGAGGTGAAAAGGATGAGGAGAACGTGGAAAGAACTTGAGATGATGGCACGTGACAGGAGGACTTGGCATGTGTTTGTTGAAGGCCTATGCTCCTTTGGGAGTGGAGGGTTATGAATGAATGAATGAATAGGAACAAACACATCATTTATAGCCAGAACAAAAACTAGAATATACAAATGACCTCCACAAAGAAATGCTTAATGGTAATCACTAGGGCTAGGATTTTAATGACCTAAAAGTTGCTAGAAATCGATCTATAAAAAATGCATATATGATCCTCATATGGGAAAATTATTAAACAGCAAGGGGAAAACAGTGAAGTAAAGAAATTTGTGAGAAGCAATAAATAAGAAAACGTTAACACTAAAAAATGCCTATTTTTTATTGAAAATGCCAGAATATGCAAAATAATGACTGAAAAAAAAAAATGCTTTAAAATGACCGAAAATCTAAAACAAATGCTTTAACAGGCCAAAAGATTGCAAAATGATGCCTTAACTCAAAGGCTCTTAAAGGAGCTTAGTTTTTTTAATGGAACACATTTATATTCAACTGAGCAACATTTCACTAATGCGGCCCCCCCCCCCCCCCCTCCTAAAAAAAAATAAGGAAATATGCAAAATGTTGAAATGCTACCCCTAGTAATGACCAACCTCAACAAACCTATAATATAATATATAACCAAGAACTTATGCTGAACAACACCAGATTATGTCAAATACTTTTATTTTTTTTATTGTACCTTCAGCTCCCTAAGGGTCATAGGTCAATGCCATTGAGCTCCCCATGGACCAATGACACACCTTTTCATGTCTGTGTCCAGCTCCCCTTCCCCAAGTTGTTCTTTTACTTCTGACTTGTCCATCTTGTCTCTGAAGCTTTGCTGGCTCACAGTTTCTACAAGATGGGGTAGATGACCCTATGCCCAACCCTCCTTAGTCACCTCCTACTGCATGCGTGACAGGGTACAGAGTTACTATTCTCTGCTCTTCTTCAGGTACTAGTACTACACATACTTTTTATATCATCATCATTTTCCTTTGTGCTCCTCATGGAGCTCTACAACTGTAAGCTAGTTCCCCCCCCCCCCCCCAAGACATAAAAGTTAGGTGGAATCATGTGGGCATCTAGACAAAATGTCTGCCATCACATTATCTGATCCACGTATAGCTCGAACCGAGAAATGAAAAGGTTGAAGAGCAATTGCATATCGAGTAGACCTCGAGCTCTTCAAATTCTTACTCTGTATAGCCGTAAGAGCTTTCTGGTCGGTTTCTACTATGAAATGTGCGCCTAGAAGGAATCTTTGTAGTTTGAGAATTGACCAGACCATAGCCAACAGTTCACGGTCTAAAACTGAGTAATTCCTTTCTGCAGCATTAAGTTTTCTGGAGATATACATTACAGGATGCAGAGTTCCAGAGTACTCTTGCATTAGTGCCGCTCCAATCCCAGTGGATGAAGCGTCACTACGAAGAAAAAATGTCTTATCTTTAGTAGGTAACAGTAGAATAGGTGGTGTTGAAAACATAGTTTTGATCTTATCCAGCGAGGATTGGCATTCCTGAGACCAGTGAACCATATTAGGAGACCGTTTCTTTAGTAGTGTAGAAAGAGGTGCCATGATAGAGGATAGATTCGGAATGAATCGTCCATAAAATTGTATAAGACCTAAGAGACTTCGCACTTGCTTTTTAGTCTTAGGAATAGAGATGTTAAGTATCTTAGTGATATTATGGTCCTCTGTCTTTAGGAAACCATGACCAACTCGATGGCCTAGGAAAGAAATTTCGCTAAAAAAAATGTAGGCTTTAGAGGGTTTCGCTGTCAGGTTATGCTCGCGTAAAGTAGACAGTAATTCATCTAACCCCGAATAGTGATCTTCCCAAGTATCGATGAAAAGACAGATGTCGTCTAGGTATGCAATGACATCTGACCGATAAGATAGGATTCGACGCATCATGCGTACGAATGTAGCTGGTGCGTTCATAAGGCCGAAAGGCATGAAATTCCATTGAAAAAGGCCTCTAGGTGTAGAAAAAGCAGTAAAAGGTTTGGCGCGTTCAGATAAAGGAACTTGCCAATATCCTTTAGACAAATCAAGTTTAGTGAAAAAATGAGATTTAGAAAGCCTAGTAAGTAGCTCTTCTAGTAAAGGCATAGGTTCAGCATCGAACTTCGTAACTTGATTCAATTTGCGATAGTCAACGCAAAGACGTATGTTATTGTCTTTTTTCTAACAATAACCATCGGCGAAGAATATGCAGAAGTGGATGGTTCAATTATTTTTAAATCTATCATCTCATCCAACTCCTTCTCAACCTGTGCTTGAAAATTTATAGGGATAGGATAAGGTCTGACTCTAATAGGAGTATAGTCAGTTAGAACAATGTCATGTTCAATGACATGAGTTTGTCCATGGATGTCAGTGAGGACATCCTGAAATGTTTGTAACATAACCGAAACTTGTCGCTGTTCTCCTAAAGATAAATCAGGAGAAACAGTAACATTTTTCCATGATTCACTCGAATGAAGTGGAATCATCGGAAGCGGTAGATTAACATCCGAAAAACTTGTTTCCTCATCCTGTATTACGGACAGTGATGAGTAATGACCATGTTGGACTGGAGAATCGTCCGTTGCCTGGGAAATAGGCTGTAAATAATCAGGACGTTCATGGAATTCCATAAGCATATTGATGTGGAAGGTTTTATGCTTCCCATCAATATCGACAATGTAGTCAACATCTGAAATTTTCGATATTATATCGTACGGACCTTTCCAAGAAATAAGAAGTCTGTTTTCCCTACAAGGTAGCAAAACAAATGCTTTGTCACCAGGACAAAGTTGTCGTAAGGTTCTTTTCTTATTGGCTAATTGCCTTGCCTTCTGTTTAGCAAATTCAGAAGAAGTTGCTAATTTGCATGCTTCAATAATCTTTTGTCTCAGCACGATGACATATTCGTAAGAGGATTTTGTGTCATCTGTAATATTATCAGCAGTTATGAGATCATGAAGCAAAGACAAGTTCAAAGGGAGAAAATCCTGTATGTTCATTGGGGACTTCTCTGTAAGCGAAGAGGGCTGCAGGTAAAACCCTGTCCCAATCTTGAGGATGATCCTCCGTTATTTTCCCTAATAAGTTTTTGAGTGTTCTATTTAGGCGTTCGACCATCCCATTAGACATTGGATGATAGATACTACTCAAAGATCCCTCTATCTGCAGAGTAGACATCACTTGAGACATGGTATCCGATATTAGTTGGGTGCCATGATCTGATAATATTTCTCCGGGGATCCCAGACGAGAAAATATTAGCCAAAGAGCGTCTGCAACATCAGCAGTGGAAATGCTCTTCAGAGGTATAGCCTCTGGCCAACGTGTGCACATGTCCACACACGTTAAGATAAACTGATGTCCTCTGGCAGATTTGATCTTAAACGGACCAATAATGTCTATTGCCATTTTCTGAAACGGCCGAATAGGAATGTCTGCAGCCTGAATAGGTGCAGCATGGTGTGGACCTTTAGATTTGACCTCTTGACATACTTTACAAGATCGACAATAAATCCGTATGTCCTTGTTTACTAATGGCCAAAAGAAAGTCGCAAGAACTCTTGACTTCGTATGGGAAAAACCCATATGTCCAGCACACTGAGAGTCGTGAGCGTGCTGCAAAATTTTAACTCTCAAATTCTTGGGCACAAGAATCTGAGAATGACTTGACTTAGTGAGTCTTGAACCATACATACAAGTATGCCATTCTTCATTGTAATCCAAGATTTACGATTTGTATCTTTATTCGGATCACCTTTTGTTGCAAGAGTGAAGAATTTCTTTAGAGTCGGATCATCTTCTTGCTGTTTTATAAACGAGTCATGAGAAATTACCAAGGGATCATCTTGGTTATGCACTTCATTATCTTCAGTAGATAAGGTTTGAGGCATATTAAGAGCTTGAGCTCTAGTGACTACAGCATTAGCAGTTTGCATATTTTGTTTTTCCCAAACGGAAATTTGTTGCGGAGTGCATTCTTTGACTCCGTGAATACGACCGATAATAAGATCAGCGATCGGATTCGGCAGAAGACATGCGTGTACATCTCCTGTAAAGAAAGGAGTAGCAATCCTAATGATAGCAGTAGAGTATTTCTCTAAGGTGCCGCCAAATGTTACACATTTGACTACTTTTGCTGTGGCACGAGAAGGATCTACGAGTGACTGCCTAACACCAATTGTGGTGCACCCAGAATCAAAAAGAACTGAGACTGGATTGTCATTTACTAAACCTTTGTGTAAGACAAGAGAACCTCTTCCATCATGCGCGACTGACGCAGGAGGAGGATAGCCACAACTTAAAGTGGACACCGTAGTTGGTTCAAATAATGTTTTGCATTGGGGGCACTGAGATGCTCTCCCAAAATCAAAAGCAGAACATGCCATATTATTAGCGTCATTATTATCTTTAGTCTGTTTATAGGCTTCATGTGACTCTTGCTGTGCAGAGTTTGCCTGATAATGTGATTTATGTTTTTTGTATTGTGATCTACCTCGATTATTATTGCCTCTGTAATCATTATTGTTTCCTCTATTGTAACCCCTATTTGGGTTTGAGTCATAGTTCTCATGGTTACCATTATCATGTTCATTATAATGAGTATCTCTATAATTATGATCTTGTTGTCTCCATGACGGATAACTTGGATAGTTTCTATAATGACTTCCTCTGCGGAAATTCCTATAATTGTGACCACCCCTGAATCGAGGGCTGTCGGCTCGTCTCCAGTTCTTCGCAGATGAACCCTGAAATGATTGGTTACCTTGGTTTTTATTATTTTTAGGGTTACCTTTTTATCAAACCTGTTTTGTGGTCCCTGAAATTTGTGTGAGTAATTAGGGTTGTATGGTGTTGCTGAAGCAACTGGCATACTTTCCTTAACCTTAGCATTGCTAAAAGCTACATCCGGATGTGCAGTGACATATTGGGTACAATATTCTTCCATTTCTTTTAGTGTCTTGGGTTTACGCTCATGTAGGAATTCAAGGAATGGTTTATTTACACTTGACATAATCTTGTCTCTGAGCAACAAGTCCATAAGGGCTTCATATGTCTTTTCTGTTTTGGACAGTTCAATCCAACGATTAAATGTAAGACGTGTCCTTGCAATGAATTCTGAGAATTCTACCCCTGATTCAGGTACCATTTTCTTAAACAAAAGACGGTAACCTTCCTCTGTTAATTGATATTTTTTTAACAAGGCTGCTCTGATAACATCATAATTATTCTGGTCAGCCTCTTCTACCAAGCTTAAACTAGTCAGTGTGTCACCTTTCAGTATCTCTGATAACTGATTAGCATATTGTGATCTATCCACATTATGATTTCGACAAGAACGTTCAAATCTATCTAGCCAAACTGTTATATCGTCACTGGATGGATTAAATGCTGGTAGCTTGATCTTGTAAATAAAAGGTTTAACATTACCACCAAATGACTGATTAACATGACCCATGTTTGTCAATTTCAACTTTTCTAACTCAAATGCAAAAAGTTGTTCCTGATGTTCATGTTCCATCTTTGTTTTTCTCTCGTCAGCTTCTCTATCTAATCTCTTTTGTTCAGCTTCTCTATCTAATCTCATTTGTTCAGCTTCTCTATCTAATCTTTTTTGTTCAGCCTCAGCTTCTCTATTTTGTTTTTCCATTTCCATTTGGAATCTCTTTTCGTCCACTTGCATCTGCAATTTCTTTTGTTCAAATTCTAATTCCAATTTTTTCTCACTTTTTTGTTTTCTCTCCTCAGCCTTCAGTTTATCAATTTCCAATTTTTGTGCTTTTTCATATTGACTGGTAGCATACTCCTCCAACTTATCACAGTCTTGCCCAGGGATTTCCCTTGCTCAATAAAGTAGTCTAAAGTCGACATAATGTCTAACAATATGTGACTAATATCCTTGAAATAACAAATTAATTTATTTCAACCAAACAGGAGCAAGTTTTTTTAAACAAAACTTGTATAATCAGCTCCCTTAATTTCAATGTCTTTTGAAGACAAGTCTTTTGTAAGAACTTGTATAGTTATTCTATGATAACAATATCATCAGACATTTATATCATAAATTCAATCAAAATGTCAATAGTGTATGTCTAAGTATGTGTACCAATAGCAAACAAAACAATAACAATAATACGAAGACAAATATTCAAAACACTACGATAACATTCGCAGAAGTCAACTAAAAAACTAAACTGAAGGAAATCTCACAAAGGATGTGATGATAACTGCGAAAATGTAAACAAAACAACTGTATAAACATAAAGTGTATAGAACTGAATGACAGAAAAGAGTAGACCTACAAATACAAACAAATTTAATCAAAACTAAAGAATAGAAAAATGTTACAAAAACAACGAAGAAAAAACACACCTCATCACAACTAATACAAATAGCAACAAATTGTCGCTAGCAGATTTTCAATTAAGAAAACCGCACCTACAGAACACTAATACAAGACCTCTATCACGTGGTATATCTTATATTAGTCACACACCCAACCTCCCACGAAACATAAACTAATTTAATATACAAACAAATAACATGTAACATAAATACATATATTGCATGATTGAAAAGTGTTGTAAATAAGGCTGAATAGCAGTATATATACTATACAGGGTTCATAGCAAATTTCTTCAAGCATTTTCCAGGCTTTTTCCAGGTTTTTCCAGGTCCAGCACGTAATTTTCAAGGATGGGAATCTCTAATATTTTCCTCATCTAATTTTCTCAAATATAATTATCACTTTGCTGACCAGCAATCCGGAGCATTACTGTCTCCCATTACCAATGGTGTTTGCAGATTTTTTTAAAAAGAACTATTTTTTTTAAAAATAAAATTCATAAAAGATTGAAAAACAGACATCTTTTCCAAGTTTTTAGTGAATTTGTTCAACGTCAGCGCAATAAAGTGTTAGTGACATGGATGGTAATGAATAACATAAGCTTGATTGACATATTGATTAAACGATTAACCATGTATATCAACATAAAAGGCTAATAAAATTGTGAATAAAATGCAAAAAAAAAAAAATGTATTTTTCGTGTTCGTCTTTTTTGAATGTATTCTGCGTCTGTGGCATGTGACAATGAGCGTTTTTAAATGTTTGAGTAGTTACGTACCTCTAGTTGTAGTCTGAGCTGCTTTTTTCATTAACTGGGGTTGAAGTTGTAGCTGTAGGTCTCTGCAAGAGCCTTTGTCTGGATCGTTGATAATCCTTGACTGTGTTTTATAACTTGAAGCGGAGTATCAGGCATAGAGGTACATTGCAATCTGGGCAGTACATGCAAGTCTGGCTTCTGTTCCCTGCAGCCTTACACACTTTACAGTCTGGTTTGTACCTTGCCCTTTCATATTTATCAATGAAGTGGTGCTCAGTAATTCCTGTTGTTGTGACCTGTGGTTTTGATGGTGTCACATTGCGTAGAAGAATAGCAGGTTCAATAAGAGTTATACTGACATCCTGATCTTTGCTTTGATCTTTTTTTTGTAGAGTTGGCAGTGTTGTAGTTATGTGCTCATTGACCAGGACAGTTTCTTGTTTATATTATCATTGGAGTGAACAGTAGATATAAGATTAAATCTGTTTGTATCATGCCAGGTGACTGTCGGCATGCCTTATCTTCTGTCGCACAAAACACAGGATGATTTGTCTTTTTTCAATTTGAGTTGTTTTTTCTTCAGTGCTACAGGAAAATGCTACCTATTTTCAGCTACTGTTCCAAATGCACCAATCTGAATTTCAGGTCTTGAAATAAAGGTGAAGGCTGAGTAAAGACTACCACAGAAGAAAAATATGTCCCATGTTGCCTATCCATCAAGAAGATCTTTGACCACCCTAAAAGTTGCCCCAACACAACCTTCAAATCAATGGACATATATTCAGTTGTGGCACCATGAACTTTGTGCAGCCCACAGCTTCCAACATTCAGTAGTTCTATGCCATAGTTCTGGTTCAGTAGCACATTAATTTTGTCATGAAAAGACCAATTTACATTAGGCCCATCCATGGACAGTTGGAGCAAATGTCCTAAATTTAATGATGAGCATGCATCATCAAATGCAGTCTGCATATCAAGAGCTCTAGCAAGTCCAAGAAACTTTGATGTTAGATAATGTGCTTTTATCACATTCACATCCCAGAAACGAACATGGAAATCCATTTGCTTTCGCTGCATTGATTTGTTCATGCTTTCATCAAACAGAACAATGTAACTGTTCTTGCTAAGCTGGCTCTCAAGAAGTGAGGTGAAATATGGAGCCAGTCCAAAAGAGGCCAGGTAGAAAGTTTTCCTTTCAGATAGACCAAACTGTCTGGCAATAGAACTATCAGGACACATTTTCAGAAAAATTTTATTAATTCCTGTATTTGAATTAAAACTATGGTGACTTTTCACTGAAAAAAGAGTCCAAATAATCTCAGCTCTGAGAGTTTCTTCCTTGGTCACAAATGATGTCACTCTGTAGGTCTCCTAGTAGTGTTAGACGTTTTTGACGTGTCCGAGGGAGTAGTGTTAGATGGTTTTGATATTTCTGAGGGAAAAACTGCTCCTTGGGGTTGTGTTCGTTTCTGTTTAAAAAAAAAAAAAAGGAACACAAATAACTTATGAGTAGGCCTAAGCTATGTATATTTACCAAGTCAAAGTTCTAAACGCATGAATAATAAAGTCAAACAATATTTAACCAGAACAAGAAAAGTTAATATATAGTAATTGGGAGGGTGAAGGTATGATGATATTCTTATAGGATATGTGAAAATCAATTAAATATCTAACTGGAAACAGCAGGCCTTTACACCCCAACCCATCTTTACTATCTTTGTTTGGTGTTTTTGTTGGGTTTTTTTTTTGTTTTATCTCATTTGTTTCTTTAGATATTTTTTAAAATTTTATTTAATTTTACTTATTTACCTATTTGTTTTTAAAATAACATAGGCCTATACTATGCACAAATTTGGTAGTCTAATTTTCATGCATCCTATTTAGGCCCTACGGTGATTTAACATAAGTTATGGCACTTTCATGAATCAGCGGTTATTCATGTTATCTGGAATTGAAAATCATGTAGGCCTATCCTAATTATAGGCCCCTAACCCTTCAGAAGTTGAACGAGATATGTCCCTTTAGGCTGTCATTAAGAAAAAAAAATCATTCAAAATATATTTATTTCCAAAGAATGAACAGTGGGACATGGGTCTGATAACAGGGTATATGATATGGAATCGCCATCAATTTCTATTCCTGACAATCTTAAACTGTGTCAAAGATGTTCCCGTAAACAGTTGTAAACTAAGAAATTTCATTCAAACACCAGGCCTATAAATGTTGGCCATGGTTAAAAGTAAAACTGTAGCCTAAATATATTGTAAATTAAAGACGTAAATACAGTAGGCCTATCTATAAATTGGACTTATTTAAATATGTTTTATAAATGAGATAAATAAATTTATTACTTACCTCAGTTGAAATGAACGATTTAATACAACTTGAATGTGCAGAGACAAGTTGTTGGTGTTTTTTTCCCAGTAACATGCGACTTTACTGCACTTTCTCTCAAATGCTGGTCAAAACATATTTCTTTTTTACACATGGTGCAACTTGCGTAATTTGCAGTTTTTCCAGGCGCTATCCATGTTTTATAACTTGGCATTTCTAGCCATGAATGCTGAAAGTTACAACCGGGCATGTTTCTAAAAAATAAATTGAAGAGTGAAGGATGCTGTCAAAATGCCAAAGTCTCGACTTTAAAAGGTGGCGATGTTTCATTCGAATGAACAGACTACAGACGCTAGGCCTATAGTAGAATGACGACAACTAAGGTTCCACCGAAAATGGCAACCAAACCCGTATCGCTGGAAAAAGGACCTTACATACAAATATGTGCTACTGTATTTGTAGCTAATTTTGAAAGTCGCGATTGCGTCCTTTTTCCAGCGATACGGGTTTGGCCACCATTTTCGGTCGAACACGTCATAAACGCAAACCTCCGAAAACGCAAACTCCCGAAAACGTCTGGAAATGGATTTAGTGCGCAAAGGGAAGTAAAAATTCTACGGTAACTGAAGTTTAACGAAAAATACCATCAATAACAGAAAAATGGACGAAAAGCGTAAGACTTCCGATTTGTATTTTTTTTTCCAGGTCCGACGCGGAAAATTCAAGGCTTTTAGCCATTTTTCAAGGCCTGGAAGTTTTTTTTTCGTTTTCCAGGTTTTTCAAGGTCGCTACGAACCCTGACTATAGTTTCCACCACAAACTATGTCACTTTATATATAATTATTGTTCAATAGTCATTCCTACATCAAGAACTGCGGCGATGGTAAGATCGGTACTTGTTCTTCAAAACAGTAGTAACAACGATCCTAAAATTTTGCCTTCTAAATAGCAGTTTTGACAATAACGGAACTTGACCTTCTCAACTGTAAGAATCCGTGGCAACTTCAAATTGACATGCAACGCCGGGTACTTTGCAAATTGATGAAGATCATGTCTTTGCAGAAAATCAGAGTCTCACCTTGTAGACCCACGTATTTGATTACCACTGTTACCAAACGAATGTTGAGTACTTTAAGGATAGATGTTGGTATATGTTAAAGGGCGTGGTTTTGCTCTATTACTTTGATATGTAGTCTTTTCATTTCAGTTCCTTGCATCGTGCCTTCGATGTTAATTACGCGAATGTGGATGTTAAAAGAATTGTCGAATCATATTGAACTTGTAATTTCATTGACGTAATTCATCCTTCCTTAATTTTCACTTATGTACTGACCTTTAATCATTTCAAATCTTCTTAATAACAATGGACTGACCCATGTCCGTATTTGCATAAAATATATCTGTATGGCAATACCATGCCCAACATTGGAAGGAAAGTCAGACGCGTCTTTACAGCTCGACGGTCAATGCAAAAAGGTTCCCGTAGCTAGGTCACGGTCTGCGACCTAACAACGCTCACGCGTCATAATTAGAGCGTGAACTTCGCGTTCAGTAGTCCCTAACTTATTAACAGTAATTTATATTAATGCTATTACCCCTAAACGTTGCCTTCTCCACGTGTTC
>JAMPIV010015353.1:0-25228 GCA_024509875.1 Oreohelix idahoensis
TTACCACACCCGCAGGTGTGAAGATGTAACATGCAATGGTGTCACCATAAGTTTGTTGTAAATACTGGAATGAGATTATGATTCATTGTGAGTTCTCACCTGTTGCAGGCTGATAAATACACCACAGATACAGAGAGATTCAAACCAAACAAAGGACGTAGCGCCCATGACACTTCCCGTCGCCAGGATACATGTGAAAACGCGATATGTGGAAGGAATCATAAAAGCAGCAGATGATAAATGATCCAATCTAACCCTCTGATATTGGGAGTGTAATATGTCCTTTCTTGGGATTCCCAAGAGACATGTGACCGATGGCAGCAGTGCAGACCTGATCACAGTCTAAAAAGGAGAGATAATCCGATAAAAACCCATCTGATGAGATGAGGAAGGCACAGCGGAGGATAAGACCCTCAAGCCCTTGTTTTTAAGAAATTACCCAAATGTCATACACCTCCAGCAAGGAGAATTTCTATATGAAAAACAAATTGATTTATAGGAAGGCGGAAATGGATCCAATGGTCAACGGACGAGCTGGTCCTTCCATTTTATATATGAACTAAAGTGTTGAACTATGGCGAATTCCCTTCAGGTGAGTCCCATATGGGGATGCAGCCGCAACAGGGGACAGTGCTATAGCTTGTCACTATTTCTTTCTTTCCCTGGCCAGAAACTGAAGATTATCAAACGATATGTAAAATGCTCCTAGAGGAGTCGGGTGCCAATTAGTAGCACCTAAACATGGACTTCGACGCAGCAAACACTGGGGTAAATGGAATGCCCATAAGGTTGGAAAACACCCATATGAGAGAGAAGCCGTGTATCATGAGGGACCGGGGGTCCACAACCCGACAAGATCATGCACCAGCAATACATAACCTGACTCCTGGTGTGTACACTTGTTTCTTTGTGTGGGGAGTAGCGTGTTTAGCCTCTGTCCATCGGATTGATTTTCTAAAACAATGTAGCAGAGGGCATTTACCTATACTATATTTAGCGATTAGGATTCCCGCACCAAATTTGACTCTAATCGGATCTTCAGTTTAAGGGGAATAACGGAAGATTGATTTATTCAGGGATCTTTCAAGCCAAACACTTTCATTGTAGCCCGTATCATCCTCAAGGAAATGGCCAAGTAGAAAGATTTAACGGACTTCTCATGTCGATTCCTGGAGAAGTTGGCACATGAAAAACCAAGAATACATGGATCAGTACCTGCCCCACCGCTCTGTTTTGGCCTACCGGAGGTACCCCATAGTTTTCAACCGGTAAGGCCTCCGGCAACATGTTATTTGGAAGGACCAATAAAGAGGTCCCGTGGAAAGGCCTTGTAAGGACCTGGATCCGATGAAATGGCAGAAAAAATATTACCTTCATCATATCAATATGTGAACGAGCTGACCACGCGTCTTGAAAACGGCTGGAACACTGCCAATGAAAATTTGAGACAAGTCAGAAAAAACATGCGCCTATTACAATAGAAAGCGAAGGATCGAGAATTTTTGTGGGAGAGAAGGCTCCTTCTACTGCCGGCAGCCAGAAATTAAATTGCCAATTGTTGGCAAGGTCCCATACACAGTTCTAGAGAAGGTGTTAGAACAAATTTTAATGATAGATAAGAAAGTGAAAGAAAAAATCTATCATTGAATCTCTTGAAGAAATATCTGGACAGAAAAAACCAGGAAGAGACACACTACTGACTTGTTCTGTTTGCAATGGAGATGAAAAAGAACCACCTCACATTTCTCATGAAATTCCATTTACATCCCTGTGAAACCGCCGCACAGTAAAAATCATCCCACACATAAACGGAAATTCAGAAGGAGAGGTCAACAGTTCTAATAATCATAACAAAGTGTTAACGGACCGACCCGGGGCATACAAAGTTATTGGAGTATGATATGAAACTCATAGACCCACACAATCTGTATGAAAGCCTATTCATTCCGATCGCCTAAGGAAAAAGGCTTTAAAGGGAGGAGATAGATTATCTGTTGAGAGAAGGGATTAAACTCGCAAGGAAGCTTCCCTAACAGTTCCAGATTTGGTTCTGTTCAGTAAAAACTCTCTGCAGAACACAGGCTGTGTATAGTTTACAGAAAGTGGATGCTGTCACAGAGGCAGGTGGATCCCATTAACCTGATACAAATCACTGTTTGCCAGGCTTGAATATAGCTAAATATTTATCTAAAGCGGATCTAGCAAAGGCTACTATCAGATTCCAGTAAAGGCCGGAAGGTTCAAACCTTATTTTAGCTTTTCGCACCTCGGAAAGGACCATTATGAATTTAATATTTTGCTATTCGGGCTGAAAAATGCACCGAGTGTGTTTTCGAGGATGATGAGAAGTTACTGATCCCCTGAAGAATCCATCGGCATCACCAACTTCATGGATGATATTCCATAGCAAACAGAAAAACATCTCGAGGAACACATTCACTCTTTGAATATGTTGTTTGATCGATGAGAGAGACCAATTTGACAGCTAGACCGACGACTGACTGTGTTGGTATGTAAAGAGCTGGAATTCTTGGCCCACACAGTTACATCAGGGAAACATGGACCCCTGACCCCAAACTGGAGAAGTTAAAAAAAGCACCAAGACCACAGAACAAAAAAAAGATTCTGCGATCGTTTGTCTCATTTTGTGGTTTTTTACCAAAAGTATATAAAAAACTTTAACTCCATATGTCTCCATTGACTATTTAACGCGCAAAGGAAATCCTGATAGAATTATTTGGACAGCGCAATGTGAATTAGCATACCAAGAATTGAAAAGAAAAGCTCCCACAAGCAGGCCTATTTTTGAAATTACCATGACTTAAGTCAAGAATTCTTTCTGAGAACGGATGCGATAATAGCGGTTTGGGTGCAGCTCTATTACAACGGTCAAATTCACATTGATGGGGAAATTAACCCAGTTGCTTATCTATCCGTAAGTTGAATACAGCAAACAAAAATATTCACAAGTGAAAAAGAAGGTCTCGCAGTACTGGGGTATAAAAAAAGTTCCCAGATTTAACTCTATGGACAATCATATTAGGTATCCAGACAGATCATAACCACATCGTGTGTCCAGTCACACAAGCAAGCATGAAAATGCTACGGTTTTATTCGCGCTGGTCTTTCGCTCTAACAGCCATTCCTCAGTTTACCATAAGAGTTACCTTCCCCGGAAAAACTAATGTGGGAGCTGATTTGTTTAAGCAGACATCCGTACGAAACAACATCAGAGTAAGTTCATCACAGGCCATTAATGTAAATACATCTATGTGTATTCATTAAGCAATTGGAACTGACATATGATCTCTGTTTCTAAAAGGTGACATGTGTAGTGAATTCTAATACAATATCTAAAATTAATTATAAACAATATAGGGCATAACGGAAAAATGAAGAAAAGTATAAAAAGAATTTTCTGCTAGAACTTTGGTATCGCCTACGCCTTCAGATTATTTTTTGCTAACGAATAGGGACGAACCAAAGCCTTCGGTACTTCAAATTTTTCAAATTCGTCCCTGGTCATATTCATTGTACTAGTTTAAGGAAAAAACATCTGACTATACAAATGCATTTGTGGATCGAGGAAGGGAGCAAGGATATGGAAAATGCTAATACGTTTCCGCATTTGACTTTTTAAATCTAAAAGCCAACTACTAGAAACACAGTGGCAAAGCCCTTGCCTTCAGGGGGTTTCCCCCAAAAATACGATGAAAATAAGTTATTAGAAACATGTAGGAAAACCCTTTGTGTCACTAAGAACGACTTTTGCTCTTATTTCAGGAATGACGAAAATTATCTATTCGTAAGTACCAGTGGGACATCCCCTAGTATGGAAAAGAAGTGGAAACGTGTGGTAGACTACAGCAATAAAAAATACGACTATCTTAGATAGAAAAATACTGTTGTTCTTCTGAACCAAGCACCAACTAGTCCCATATTAAACTTGTATATTCGTGTACCTTAGGACTTGCTGACAAAGAATATGTGTTTCGCAAAATAGTCCATTAATTAACAAATTATAGCCAAAACACTATAGTGGAGTTGACTGACAGCACAAAAATCATATCTGCTTAATTTTTTTATGGCATGTTTTGGAAAACACTGCTTTGGGGGAAATGAGGCCAACAAGTTAGATACGATTTGATTGGCTGTATTAAAATGTATAAGGCGAACATAATTGGGTGACCTGGAAATACAAATATTGTTGTTAATGGAAACGTATAGGATGGATAGTTTTTTTCAAAGGCTCAAGTAAACATGGCCTGATTGGTTAGAACGTTTGATATGGTCAAGTAGAAGCGTCGGTTTACTGCCATTTTTTCAAGAAAAATTTGTGAAAAAGCAAGTATCGTTGTGAACAGGCTAAAGAATTTTATTAACATAGGAAAAGCCTGGACAAAGGCAGATCGAAAATGTGCTAGATTCTATTGACTAGTCATCGTTTTACTTGTGTTAATTTCCTTACATCTGTGGTAAGAATGATTTTCCTTAATATTTTATTTAAAATAAAATTTGAATGTGAGATACCTAACTCTACGATTCATAAGTACTTTGAGTCTCTATGGCTTTGACTCAAAACAGATACTAGAGATAGATCCAGCATATGAAAGACTATCAGAGAGGTGTAGACCAACTAACTTATATAGAGGATTATCATCAGCAGCATAATACCTATCCTATGGTATGGACAACAGATTATTGCTGGAATTGCAGAGGCGTTGTAACTATTAGGGGAGAGGAGTACTGATATACCTGGTCACATCAAAAGAAACTGGTGAAAGGGATTGTCGTAAAGAGCTGATCTTGCATGTTTGTTTGTAATGTGCCTGTCCTGGTTGTTGAGTATTAGTGTAGGCTGTTGATTACGAAGGAGGCATATCCTTCTGATTTCAGAGGTTTTTGGTTGCTGTCAATAACTGGTGCCAGACTACAGTGGGCCGATATATTCATGCCACAGTCTTGCCTTTTTCGGAGACAACTGTAAACCACCATCATTCTTGAAGAAGTGGGAGCTGAAGGTTGTCGTTCAGCGAAGTGCAGGAAGATTCCTACAGCATATTACCAAGTTAGGTGCATGTTTCGGCACCTGGTCGCTCAACTAACATTATATTAGAAAAGAGACTGGGAATAGTGATATAAACATTCCATCAGTGTCCATAAAAACTTACAAACAACATGCAGAGATGATGATAGTAAACAATCAACCAGTGTATACTAGAAGTCACCTCAGTTAAACAATACAACTACACCCTTATATAATAATATATGTATTATGGACAGAAGATCCATTGTATAAATTGATTGATGTAATTAATTTCTATGATTTCACTTTGATTGTCAGTCCTGATTCCAAATAAATCAGATTCAGGACAATAAATTGAAAAACCTTAACTTTCAACCACAGACTTACTAAAGATAGTCTTTAAAAGTGTAGTTTGTATGTGACTGTCGTGGTACTGTTGTGTTGTAGTAGATAATAAAATAATTTGTGTAATTGTTTATAAGTTTAGGTGGATAACGCAACCTTACACGAACGTTTCATAACCCTAGACACCAAACGTAGTCAACTTAGATTCTTTATAGAATAAGTTTGAATGAGAATCATAGTGGGTGGTAGTAGAAAGGTGCCCTGGAAATTTACTCTAATATTTATTATATTCAGGGACCTTCACAGCTGACCTCATTCAGTACACTAAGATTTCTTTACAACAAACTGTATTAACATCAAACCCACCACATATATTGGGGTCTCGCTCCTGGGGATTGAACTTTTCATAACACCAGCTATATTGGGTAGTTTGCTTCTGGGATTTTAAATTCTTTAAAATATTAATCAATTATATTAGGAATCTCAGATAGTATAAAACTAAAAGCATTCCTTTTTGGAGAAATTAAATAGTGGTTGAGCTATCAAGTTGCCTGTGGTTGTTCTTAGTTATAATTAGAAATTGTTAGTTATAATTAGAAAATTTGTCTAGTTAGAAATTTTAAAAGGTTTGCATTAGTACAAAATGGCTGATCTGGCAAAGTTTCGATCTGCTGCTGTGCAGGCTGCTAAAGAAGCTGGGAATGGAGGGGCAAATTATGATTGCTTATGTCACAACTGAATGTGACAAATTTATTGAACGTGAAGAAAGAAAATTTGAAGCAGAAAGAAAGTTAGAGGCTGAAAAAGAAATTTAAGAGGCTGCAGATTGAGGCTGAAGCAAAGGGAAGGGGCATTGGAGATTGGAAAGGCTAAATAAAGCGGGGAGAGAAGAAAGGATAGAAGAAAAGAGATTAGCAGAAAGAGAAAAAAGAGATTAGCTACAGAAAGAGAAGAAAAGAGATTAGCTACAGAAAGGAGAAGAAAGAGATTAGCTACAGAAAGAAGGAAAGAAACAGGCTGCAGACAGGAAGCTGAGGAAAGAAAGACAGGCTGCAGAAAGGGAAGCAGAAAAGGAGGAGAAGAGATTACAAAGGGAACATGAGTTACGACTAAGGGAGTTTGAGTTTCAAAGCCATGCTCCTGAAAATGGTGCCAGTCCCTTTACCTCAGATGCTACTGTTAGTCAGGGAGCCTCAACCTCAGCTATGAGTTTTCATTTAGACCATTTTGTTGAGAAAGACGATGACATAGAAAGTTACCTAAATAGATATGAACTTTTGGCTACCACGTATGGTTTAGAGAGAGAAAGGTGGAGCCTAAAGTTATCACAAGGGCTTCGTGGTACAGCTTATGAAGTTTTTGCCAAGATGAGCAGGGATGATCAGGACAATTATGACATGCTAAAGCAGGCTCTTTTGTTAAGATATGAAAAGAATGGGGAATTTTATAGAAAAAAATTTAGGAATGCCAAACTACTGTCGGGTGAGACTTATCACCAGTTCTCTGCACGGTTAGAGACCTACTTGGAGAAATGGACTGCTCTGGGGAAAACCCAAGATCTTAAGGAAATGATCCTTATTGAGCAACTAAGAGAGTCCATGGCTCCAGACCTGAGAAAGTTTCTCATGGAACAAGGTGCAGAGAGGCTGGGTGAGTTACTCAATGTCGCTGAGAGGTATCAGGCAGCCCAAGCAGAGGTAGTTGGAAATAAAAAGAAACAGGTAGACAATTTTAAGGCACCTCAAAACTTTAATAAGTTTGACCATAGAGACCAGAACAAAGGTAAGCACCAGTTTGATAGGCCACGCAATGACTATAATAATAAAACCTCACAATTCAATGAAAGGAAATATAATGATAGAAAACCCTTTAACCAAGATAGATTATATTGTAAATGGTGTCGGATGGACAACCATAACACAGAAGTGTGTAAAAAGAGACCTGTGTACATGGCCACGCTTCAGACCAGATCACAGTCTAAACAGGAGGAGGATAATCTGATAAATACCCCTCCAGATGAGATGAGGAAGGCGCAGGCTGGGGATAAGACCCTCAAGCCTTGTTTTAAGAAATTGCCCAAATGTCATACACCTCCAGGCAAGGGAGATTTCTATATGAAAAACAAATTGATTTACAGGAAGGCCGGAACTGGATCCACTGGTCACGGACAGTTGGTTCTTCCAAAGGCATATAGGGCAGATGTGATAAGGAGCCTACATGTTGGAAAAGATGGGGACCATGAGAAAATAGGTACCATCATCCAAAAGGTGGCTCAAAATTATTATTGGCCAGATGAAATGTTTGACATTGAGAATTTTGTAGAAAGATGTGGCATACTACATGAGGGAACACCCACAAGTGGGAAAATTGATCAGGACCTAGACACGCCACGGGGCAAACTTAGGCCTGACAATGGAAAGAAAAATAAAATTAATAAAGTGGACAAAGTGGAATGGGAGCCCCCTTTTCACAGACAGTCTTCACTTGGATGTTTTACAATGGCCACTATGCAGCGAGTACAAAGAGATGTCTTACCCCAGAATAAGCCGAAAATCCCTCAGTCGGACTTATGTGAACTGGAGGAAGATAAAAGAGAGAGAAGATCTCTCACAAGGAATTTAAAGTGGGAAGAAAACCCCAAGAGAAAAATTGGTAGCGGTAGATTTGTGAATGATGATTCTAGGAAGAAAAATCATCACTATAAGGCTTCCAAAAGGACCATACCGGTGCCTGGAAAAACAGGTCAAAAAATTTAAAAGTCCATATGTAACCTTGTTAAGGACCTGGACCGATGAAAAGGCAGAAGAAAATATTACTTCATCATATCAATATGTGAACGAGCTGACCACTCGTCTTAAAACTGGCTGGAAACTTGCCAATGAAAATTTGAGACAAGCCAGGAAAAAGCATGCTGCCTATTACAATAAGAAAGCGAAGGATCGAGAATTATTTGTGGGAGAGAAGGTGCTCCTTCTACTGCCCGGCAGCCAGAATAAATTGCAAATTGGATGGCAAGGTCCATATACAGTTCTAGAGAAGGTGTCTAGAACAAATTATAAGATAGATAAGAAAGGGAAAGAGAAAATCTATCATGTGAATCTCCTGAAGAAATATCTGGACAGAGAAAACCAGGAAGAGACACACCTACTGACCTTGTCTGTTGCAATGGAGATGAAAAAGGAACCACTCACTTCTCATGAATATCCTTTACATCCCTGTGAAACCGCCGCACAGGTAAAAATCAGCACACACTTAACGGAAATTCAGAGGGAGAGGGTTCAACAGGTTCTGAATAATCATACAGATGTGTTAACGGACCGTCCGGGGCATACAAATTTATTGGAGTATGATATGAAACTCATAGACCCAACACCAATCTGTATGAAAGCCTATTCGATTCCGTTCGCTAAGGAAAAAGCTTTAAGGGAGGAGATAGATTATCTGTTGAGAGAAGGGATTATCTCGCACAGTGAATCTCCCTACAGTTCCAGTGTGGTTCTGTTAAGAAAACCCTCTGGAGAACACAGGCTGTGTATAGATTACAGGAAACTGAATGCTGTCACAGAAGGTCAGGTGGATCCATTACCTGATACAAATCAGCTGTTTGCCAGGCTGAATAGAGCTAAATATTTCTCTAAAGTGGATCTGAGCAAAGGCTACTATCAGATTCCAGTAAAGCCGGAGGTAAAACCTTATTTAGCCTTTAGCACCTCGGAAGGACATTATGAATTTAATATGTTGCCATTCGGGCTGAAAAATGCACCGAGTGTGTTTTCGAGGATGATGAGAAAGTTACTGGATCCCCTGAAGAATCCATGCATCACCAACTTCATGGATGATATTCTCATAGCAACAGAAACATTTGAGGAACACATTAACTCTCTGAATATGTTGTTTGATCGATTGAGAGAGACCAATTTGACAGCTAGACCGACGAAATGCTGTGTTGGATGTAAAGAGCTGGAATTCTTGGGCCACACAGTACATCAGGGAAACATGACCCCTGACCCCAAGAACCTGGAGAAGTTAAAAAAAGCACCAAGACCACAAACAAAAAAAGATGTGCGATCTTTTGTCTCATTATGTGGTTTTTACCAAAAGTATATAAAAAACTTTAACTCCATATGTGCTCCATTGACTGATTTAACGCGCAAAGGAAATCCTGATAGAATTATTTGGACAGCGCAATGTGAATTAGCATACCAAGAATTGAAAGAAAAGCTCACAAGCAGGCCTATTTTGAAATTACCTGACTTAAGTCAAGAATTCATTCTGAGAACGGATGCGAGTAATATCGGTTTGGGTGCAGCTCTATTACAACGGTCAAATTCACTTGATGGGGAATTAACCCCAGTAGCTTATGCTAGCCGTAAGTTGAATACAGCAGAACAAAAATATTCAACAAGTGAAAAAGAATGTCTGGCAGTCATCTGGGGTATAAAAAAGTTCCAGATTTATCTCTATGGACAATCATTTAGGATCCAGACAGACCATAAACCACTCGTGTGTCTGTCACAAGCAAGGCATGAAAATGCTAGGTTATTGCGCTGGTCTTTGCTCTTACAGCCATTCCAGTTTTCCATAGAGTACATTCCCGGAAAAACCAACGTCGGCGCTGATTTTTTAAGCAGACATCCATACGACGAACATCAGAGTAGTCACCAGGCATAGATAGTAAATTTATCTATGTGTATTAAGAAATAGGAACTGACATATGATCGTCTGTTCTAAAGGGGGGGACATGTGTAGTGAATTTCTAATACAATAGCTAAATTAATATATAACAATATAGTGCATAAATGCAAAATAAGAAAGTATAAAATAAATTTCGGCTAGAACGTGTGTGGTTATCGCCTGCGCCTTCAGATTATTAATTGCTAACGCATAAAGACGAACAAACAAAACGGTACTCAAATTTTCAAATTCGTCCTTGACAATGACCACGTTTTCCTAGTTCTAAGAAAAACATCTGCGTACAAATGCATTGTAGAACTAGGAGGGGCAAGGAGATGAAAATGCAAATACGTTTCGCATTGATTTGAAACTAAAAGCCAATACTAGCAAGTGGCAAGCCGTGCCATTAGGGGTTTCCCCAAGATCCGCTGAAAAAGTTAGAACATGTAGACGACACGTGTCATTAAAACGACTTTAGCCCTTATTAGGAATGACGAAATTCTATAGTAAGTACAGAAGACATCCCCTAGTATGGAAGTGAACGGTGGTAACAGCAAATACACGACTATCATAGAAAAATACATATTTTGAACGAAGCTACTTAGCCCCATTAAACCTATATATTCGGGTACCTTAGGACTTGCTGACAACGAATATGTTATGTGTTTCGCAAATAGTCCATTAATTAACAAATTTAGCCAAAATACTATAGTGGAGTTGACTGACAGCAAAAATCATATCTGCATTTTTAATTTTTTTTATGGCATGTTTGGAAAACACTGCTTTGGGGAAATGAGGCCAACAAGTTAGATACGATTTGATTGGCTGTAGTAAAATGTAAGGCGAAACATTATTGGGTTGACCTGGAAATACAAATATTGTTGTTAATGGAAACGTATAGGATGATAGTTTTTTCAAAGGCTCATGTAAACATGGCCTGATTGGTTAGAACGTTAGATATGGAAAGTAGAAGCGTCGGTTCACTGCCATTTTTTTGAAAATAAATTCTGTGAAAATCAAGTATTTGAGAACAGGCTAAGAATTTTCTAATAAAGGAGAAAAGCTGGACAAAGGCAGATCGAAAATGTGCCAGATTCTATTGCCTAATGGTTATACGTTTTCCACATTGTGTTATTTCCTTAATCTGTGGTGTCAGTGTATTGATTTTCTTAAATATTTTTTTAAAATAAAATTTGAATGTGAGATACTAACATAGGCGATTATAAGTTGAGTAATAAGGCAAACACAAAACAGAGTCTAGAGATAGATCCAGCATATTGAAAGACTAAAAGAAGAGTGTCGTGAGAAATTCTAATCAACTTATATAAATTAAAAAGTAAATGTAAAGCCGAACAATTAACTTTAATAAAAGGAAAGAATAATGGTAAAGAAACCGTCTCTGTCACAATGTATACTGTACTCGAAATCCCCCTTGATTTTCTCCATCGTCTGCAAATTGTAACGTTTACGTTGAAAGTAAAAGCCTACTGCTTCCAATTGACCCTCTTTTACGATAAAAACGTGTACTGGTTATCGGGGCCATGTTTACACAGCCTTTCTAAAAAAAACCTTGAGATACGCAAGCTGACCTATATTTAATATTCCATTCATGTCATTTTATACACTAAGTTACCATAAACGAAAGACAGATGGACTAAGGATAGAAAGAAAGGGAGGGGCTGAAAGCCGGAACGCAGGCAATACTACCACAGTCTCGCGATACACAATTAATGCCACCCCTAACACGCGTGTAAGGCCACAAGCATTAGCTTTTTTCAAATCGACAGTGATAAAAAACACTACCCATACGAGAGTTAGGTTTTAAAAACTTACAAAACGCTTATTAGGAAAATGGGACATTCGTTACTGTTTTATGTCTAAAATCCTGACATTAATCTGACAGTACAGCAGGACAGGTCAGGCTTTCTAAACATAAAAAATAAAAAAAAACTACACGACTATCCTGGAAAATACATATTTTGCACGCAGCCCCTTAGCCCCATTAAATTTATATATTTGGGTTCCTTAGGACTTGCTGACAAATAATATGTTAAGTGTTACGCAAATAGTCTAGGAATTAACAAATTATAGCCAAAAGAAATAGTGAGGGTGTCAGACAACCCCAAAATCAGAATCGCTCAGTGGCAGATTTTAAAACCACCATTGTACGGGAAATAGGTCCCCATGTTAAATCCTATTTGATTGGATAGAAGTAAATGTAAGGCTAAACACGATTAGTCGGGCTATAAATACTATCTTTTGTTGTTAGGGGAGACGGAAGGAAGGGTACTTTTTTTTTGAAAAGCTGTGTAAACATGGCACGATTGGTTAGACCCGCCAATATAGTCAATCAGAGGCGTCAGGTCAGCACCACATTTTCAAATAAACTTACTAAAGAACCAGTGCGTTGAGCGCCAATGCATATTTTTCTAAATAAAAGCCTGGGACATCGGCAGATCGAAATTGTGCTATATTCATTGCCAGTCAACGTAACTGTGTATTATTCCATGAATTGTGGTAAGCTTGAAATATTTGATATCTTTTTAAAGAAAATTGTGTTCAGTCTGGAAATTTATTATAAATTAGTTCTGAAATAGGAGGTACAACCTTCTTGTTTCAGGGACCGTGGTCCTAAAGTTATTGAGCAGCACCTGGTCTGAGCTTTGCTGAACCTAGAGGCTGACAGCATACTCCTGGGTCCAGATAGTGACCAGTGAGGTGTCTCCAGAACACAGGGAGGCTATCGAGCAGAGGAGTCTTTTCCTGCCGCCATCACGAAAGATAAGCGTCTGTGGCTACAGGAGCTCAACATTATGCCCCCCCCTCAAAATCTGACTTTATAATAAAACACAGGGAAAATGCAGTGTTTAAATTGATAGGAACTGTGAACTTTTCCCCATACTATTTCCAAGATAAACAAACACTTGAAGTCATGATGACAAATAACAACATAGCTTGAAAAAACAAAACCAGTATTACCTCATATTACTACTACACAACTGACACACATAGAATAATATTAATAAAATATGTCACTACAAGGTTCATATTGATAAATTCTGTACATATAAATTGTAATTACAATTGATTGTGATTCCTGGTTCACTTTGTAGTTGAATCAGGACATATATATTAGTGAAAGTAATTAATACATATTTATATTTGAAACTTTACCAGTAAATTGTTTATCTGTCTGTTGTTGTTGTGACTTACACTTCATCATATACATACCCTAGACATTTAACGTAGTCATCACAATATTCCAGAATAATTCTGACTGAGTTATAATGATGGTAGCAATAAGGTTATCTTAAAACTACACCTATTAGATACAGATACCTTCACATACGATTCTAAGTAAGTACATGTCAGACTAAAACATATTCTAGAGATACATACCCAGCATATGAGAAAGACTATCAGAGAGGTGTAGACCAACTAAATTATATAGGATTATCATCAGGAGCATAATACCTATCCTATGGTATGGACAACAGATTATTGCTGGAATTGCAGAGGCGTTGTAACTATTAGGGGAGAGGAGTACTGGTATACCTGGTCACATCAAAAGAAACTGGTGAAAGGGATTGTCGTAAAGAGCTGATCTTGCATGTTTGTTTGTAATGTGCCTGTCCTGGTTGTTGAGTATTAGTGTAGGCTGTTGATTACGAAGGAGGCATATCCTTCTGATTTCAGAGGTATTTGGTTGCTGTCAATAACTGGTGCCAGACTACAGTGGGCCGATATATTCATGCCACAGTCTTGTCTTTTTCGGAGACAACTGTAAACCACCATCATTCTTGAAGAAGTGGGAGCTGAAGGTTGTCGTTCAGCGAAGTGCGGGAAGATTCCTACAGCATATTACCAAGTTAGGTGCATGTTTCGGCACCTGGTCGCTCAACTAACATTATATTAGAAAAGAGAGACTGGGAATAGTGATATAAACATTCCATCAGTGTCCATAAAAACTTACAAACAACATGCAGAGATGATGATAGTAAACAATCAACCAGTGTATACTAGAAGTCGCCTCAGTTAAACAATACAACTACACCCTTATATTATAATATATGTATTATGGACAGAAGATCCATTGTATAAATTGATTGATGTAATTAATTTCTATGATTTCACTTTGATTGTCAGTCCTGATTCCAAATAAATCAGATTCAGGACAATAAATTGAAAAACCTTAACTTTCAACCACAGACTTACTAAAGATAGTCTTTTAAAGTGTAGTTTGTATGTGATTGTCGTGGCACTGTTGTGTTGTAGTAGATAATAAAATAATTTGTGTAATTGTTTATATGTTTAGTTGGTTAATGCAACCTTACACTAACATTTCATAACCCTAGACACCAAACGTAGTCATCTTACATTCTATCTAGAATAAGTCTGAATGAGATCATAGTGGTGGTAGTAGAAAGGTGCCCTGGAAATTTACTCTAATATTTATTATATTCAGGGACCTTCACAGCTGACCTCATTCAGTACACTAAGATTTCTTTACATGGAGAAAATGTTAAATAGTGGTTGAGCTATAAGTGCCTGGGGTTGTTCTTAGTTATAATTAGAAATTGTTAGTTATAATTGGAAATTTGTCTAGTTAGAAATTTTAAAAGGTTTGCCAAGTACAAAATGGCTGACCTGGCAAAGTTTCGATCTGCTGCTGTGCAGGCTGCAAAAGAATTGGGAATGGAGGGGCAAATTATGATTGCTTATGTCACAACTGAATGTGACAAATTTGTGGAACATGAAGAAAGAAAATTTGAAACAGAATGAAAGCGAGAGGCAGAAAAAGAAATTAGGAGGCTGCAGATTGAGGCTGACAAAGAGGCTAGGGCATTGGAGGCGGATCGTGAGGCGGAAATAAAGCGGCTCCAGTTTGAAGAAAAGAAGATGGAAGCAGAAGAAAAGGGATTAGCTACAGAAAGAGAAGAAAAGAGATTAGCTACAGAAAGAGAAGAAAGGAGACAGGCTGCAGAAAGGGAAGCAGAAAAGCAGGAGAAGAGATTACAAAGGGAACATGAGTTACGACTAAGGGAGTTTGAGTTTCAAGGCCATGCTCCTGAAAATGGTGCCAGTCCCTTTGCCTCCGATGCTACTGCTAGTCAGGGAGCCTCAACCTCAGCTATGAATTTTCATTTAGATCATTTTGTTGAGAAAGACGATGACAATAGAAAGTTACCTAAATAGATATGAACTGTTGGCTACCACGTATGGTTTAGAGAGAGAAAGGTGGAGCCTAAAAGTTATCACAAGGGCTTCGTGGTACAGCTTATGAAGTTTTTGCCAAGATGAGCAGGGATGATCAGGACAATTATGACATACTAAAGCAGGCTCTTTTGTTAAGATATGAAAAGAATGGGGAATTTTATAGGAAAAAATTTAGGAATGCTAAACTACTGTCAGGTGAAACCTATCACCAGTTTCTCTGCACGGTTAGAGACATACTTGGAGAAATGGACTTCTCTGGGGAAAACCCAAGATCTTAAGGAAATGATACTTATTGAGCAACTAAGAGAGTCCATGGCTCCAGACCTGAGAAAGTTTCTCATGGAACAAGGTGCAGAGAGGCTGGGTGAGTTACTCAATGTCGCTGAGAGGTATCAGGCAGCCCAGGCAGAGGTAGTTGGAAATAAAAAAAAACCGGTAGACAATTTTAAGGCACCTCAAAACTTTAATAAGTTTGACCATAGAGACCAGAACAAAGGTAAGCACCAGTTTGATAGGCCACGCAATGACTATAATAATAAAACCTCACAATTCAATGAAAGGAAATATAATGACAGAAAACCCTTTAACCAAGGAAAGAAATATTGTAGTTGGTGTCGGATGGACAACCATAACACAGAAGTGTGTAAAAAGAGACCTGTGTACATGGCCACGCTTCAGACCAGATCACAGTCTAAACAGGAGGAGGATAATTTGATAAATACCCCCCCCCCAGATGAGATGATGAAAGCGCAGGCTGGGGATAAGACCCTCAAGCCTTGTTTTAAGAAATTGCCCAAATGTCATACACTCCAGGCAAGGGAGATTTCTATATGAAAAACAATTTTGATTTACAGGAAGGCCGGAAACTGAATCCACTGGTCACGGACAGTTGGTTCTTCCAAAGGCATATAGGGCAGATGTGATAAGGAGCCTACATGTGAAACAAGATGGGGACCATGAGAAAATAGGTACCATCATCCAAAAAGGTGGCTCAAAATTATTATTGGCCCAAGGCAAGATGAAATGTTTGACATTGAGAATTTTGTAGAACGATGTGGCATACTACATGAGGGAACACCCACAAGTGGGAACAGTGAACAGGACCTAGACACGCCAAGGGGCCAACTTAGGCCTGACACTGAAAAGAAAAATAAATTTAATAAAGTGGACAAAGTGGAATGGGAGCCCCCTTTTCACGGACAGTCTTCACTTGGATGTTTTTACAATGGCCACTATGCAGCGAGTACAAAGAGATGTCTTACCCCAGAATAGGCCGAAAATCCCTCAATCGGAACTTAATGTGAACTAGGAGGAAGATAAAAGAGAGAGGAGAATCTCTCACAAAGAATTTACAGAGGGGAAGAAAACCCCAAGAGAAACAATTGGGCTAGCGGCACGATTAGTCCATGATGATTCAAGGAAGAAAAATCAACACTAAAGGGAAGGCAACCAATGGAAAAGACCATACCGGTGGCCAGGAAAAACAGGTCCAAAAAATTTAAAAAGTCCATATGTAAACCTTGTAAATGACCTGGAACCGATGAAAAGGGCAGAAGAAAATATTAATATCAATTATATCAATATTTGAAACGAGCTGACCACACAGTCCGACTTAAAACAGGCGTGGAAACTTGCCAATGAAAAATTTTGAGACAAGCCAGGTAAAAAGCAATGCTTCCTATTACAAAAAAGGAAAGCGAAAGGATCCGAGAATTATTTGTGGGAGAGAAGGTGGCACCTTTCTACTGCCCTGCAGCCAAGACAAAAAAAAAGAAAAATTGCAAATAGATGTCAAGGTCCATATACAGTTCTAGAGAAAGGTGTCTAGAACAAAATATAAGATAGATAAGAAAGGGAAAAGAGTTAAAAACTATCAGGTGAAACTCCTGAAGAAATATCTGGACAGAAAAAACCAGAAAAGACTCACCTAACTGACCTTGTCAGTTGCATTGGAAGATGAAAAAGGAACCACTCACATCTCAGAGAAATATCCATTACATCCCTGTGGAAACCGCCCGCAAAAAAACAGGTAAAAATCAGCACACCCCTTTACCGGAAATTCAGAGGAGAGGGTTCCAACAGTTTTCTAAAAAATCATACAGATGTGTATTTAACGGACCGTCACCGGGGCATACAACATCTATATTGGAGTAGTTATATGAAACTCCTTAGACCCCCAACACCAATCTGTAAGGAAAGCCAATACGATTCCGTTTCGCTAAGGAAAAAGCTTTAAGGTGAGTAGAAATAGTATTATCTGTTGAAAGAAGGGATAATCTCGCACCAGTGAATCTCCCTACAGTTCCCAGTTGGTTCTGTTAAGAAAACCTTCTGGAGAACCACAGGCTGTGTGTAGATTACAGGAAACTGAATGCTGTCACACAGGGTCAGGTGGATCCATTTACCTGATACAAATCAGCTGTTTGCCAAGCTGAATAGGAACTAAATATTTCTCTAAAGTGGATCTGAGCAAAGGCTACTATCAGATTCCCGTAAAGGACCGTAGGTAAAACCTTATTTAGCCTTTAGCACCTCCGGAAGGACAGTTATGCAATTAATATGGTTGTTCATTTCGGGCGCTTGAAACCATGCACTAAACCGTGTGTGTTTTCGAGGATGATGAGAAAGTTACTGGAACCCATGATAGAATCCATGCCATCACCAACTTTCATTGATGATACTTCCTAATAGCAACAGAAACATTTAGAGGAACCACATTAACTCATCATGAATATTTTTTTGATCGACTGAGATAGACCACATATGACAGCTAGACCGACGAAATGCTGTGTATGGATGTAAAGAGCAGGAATTCTGTGGGCCACACAACACAGTACAATCAGGGAAAACATGACCCCGAACCCAAAGAACCTGGCAGAAAGTTTAAAAAAAAAAAGCACCCAATAACCACAAACCAAAAAAGAGTGCGATTCTTTTGTCTCATTAAGGTGGTTTTTACCAAAAGTAAAATAAAAAAACCTTAAAAACCATATGTGCTACCATTGACTGATTTAACGCGCAAAGGAAAACCCTGATTGAATTATTAGGACAGCGCAATGTGAATTACCATACCAAGAATTGAAAGCAAAGCTCACAAGCAGGTCCTATTTTGAAATTACCTCCTAAACGGTCAATAATTCATTCTGAAGCACGGACGCGATAAAAACGGAAATTGGATTGCCGCTTGCTCTAATAACAAACTTACCACATACCCATGCAGGAAAAAACCCCAGTAGCTTATGCCGACTGTAATTAGAAATACAGCAGAACAAAAATAATACAACACTTGAAAAAGAAATGACTGGCATGACATCTGTGGGGTATACAACACATAAACCCTAATAATCATCTAATGGGAAAATCAAAATAGGATCCAGACAGACCCTAACCCACTCTAATGAGATCTGTCCACAAGCACGGCATGACAATGCTATGTAAAATATATGCACCTGGTCCTAGCTCTAACAGCCAATTCCAGTTTTTGCCATAGCGTAAAATCCCAGGGAAAAACCAACGTCGGCGCTGATAAAATAAAGCAGACCAACCATACGACGAACAACAAGAATCACCATGCATAGAAAGTAAATTTATCAAAGTGTAAATAATGAAAATATGAACTGTGACAAAAGACTCGTCTGTACAAACGGTGGTACAAGTAGGGTGTGGGTGTGGATGGAATTATATGGTCTGACTGGGAACTCGATCAGGAAAGCTGGGGGGTGTAAATTAAAATAAAACACAATAGGGTCACGGGGGGTCTGGGTAGGAGAGCATAGATGATGCTCGAAAATAATGAAAGGGAAGGAGCGTGGATGGATATGGCTGGGGATGTGGCGAGAAATTATCGGCATAGAACGCGTCATTTATCGCGCCTGCCGCCTTCAGAATAACATTAAATTCAAACGCAAAAGACGAACAAAACGGGGTCCTCAAATTTTTCAACAATACTAACCTTGACCCCACTTATATATATCCCTATGTACTACCGAAAACATCATCTAACAAAAGCATAGAAGAACCGAGAGGGGCAAGGAAGATGAAAATAGCCCAAACGTATTACGCAATGAAAAATAACCACCACCTCCACCAATAAGCAAGATGCACGCCGTTGCCATAGGTGGTTATCCCCCAAAATACGAATAAAGAAGATTAGAACATGTAGACGAACACTTATGTCCACTAAACATGACTTAAGCTCTAATTAGGCATGACCGCAAAACAAAATATAGTAAATTACACAACAGAAGACAAACCCAAGTATGCAAGTGACCGGTATGGTTAACTACAAATCCCCGACTATCATCCGGAAAAACAAACCTTATTGAACGAATCACTAAGCCCCATTAAGCAACATAACAATAGCGGGAACCTAGGACTTGCTGCAAAGGGACAAATTTAAGTGTATAATAATCGCAAATAACCATCTCTTAAACAAGTTAACAAAATAAAGCCAAAAACAATAGTGGAGTTGACAGACACACAAAATCCACTAACAGCAACATATTATAATAAAACATGTCATGTATTTCAAACCCTGTGCATAAGGGTGAAATGAGGCCAACAAGATAGAAACGATTTGAATGGCATAGTAAAATGAAGGCTAAACATTAAAGTGTTAACCATCCCACCCCCACTATGTGAATGAACCATGTCCCCTACAATTAAGTCACGAGATAATATACCCAGTCACTCCTTAACACCATGTCCAGCAATGGAACGCCCCACTAACGCCGGCACAGGTGTGACACGAGCCCGACTTAATCCCAGCCCAAAGTTAATGTGTCACAAACCATCAGTGCACAACCCGACCGTGAAGAAACAGGCTACTGACATATATCCCTAAAAACGGAAAAGCCGAGGGGGACCAAAGGCGAACGCAAATGTAGGCCATGTATACAATTGCCAAACAACTTATAAAAAAAACACCACCTAGTGGAACGAAATCCATTACAATCAGTGGTAAGAAGATCTTATATCTTCAAAAAAAATTAAATTTCAAAATCCAAATATTAAAGAGATCAACCACCCATTAACGAACACCTAAGACCGAGAGTAATAAAATGGCAACTCAAACAAGAGTCAAGATAAAGCGACGCCGCATAAGTCCCTCCTATCCGATCGGAGTTAGGCACCCCCTAACATATCAAGGCAAAACCTCAGGATCATACACCCTCACCTAGGAATAGGACCACAGCAAACTAGACAGGACAATGTGCCTAGTCAATAGTAAACAAAAAGTGGAGAGTATACCTTGGTATACCAGTTCACATCAAAAGAAACAGGTTACAGGTGATTGACTGAAAAGAGAGCTGAACTAGCATGATAGATTGAAAAGTGCATGACCATGTATGATGATAAATAGAGTCGTCTGTTGATTCACGAAGAGGCCAAAAACCTTCTGAAAACAGATGTAAAAGGTAAGCAAAGACACTAACCAGTGTGCCAGCTGTCCAGAGGGCCGATATATTCATGCCACAAGTCTAGGCCATATTACGGGAGACAACATGTCCAACCACCAGCAAACATTGAAGAAGTGGATAGCTGAAGGTTGTCGTTCAACGAAGATGTCGGAAAGCATCCTATAAGCATAATACCCAGAAGATAAGGTGCATGTTTCGGCACCTGGTCGCTCCAGCTAAACAATATAATAGAAAAGAGACTGGAAAGTAGACTCACATAATTATAGGGAGAGGAACGCGGCGTGTCCAGGGGGCGGGTCTCGGGTGCGGTACTGTCCATGGGACGGGAAAACGTGGGGACTGACGGAGGTAGAGACAGGGGTAGCAAGCGGGGGGTGCAGTGTGGTTAGAGGTGAGGGGGTATGCCGGAGATGATGATAGTGTGAAAAGCAATCAACCAGTGAATAACTAGAAGTCCCTCCTTACACAATACAACTACCCCTTAATATAATATAGAAGTATTATGGACAGAATCCATTGTAAAAAAAGAATAGAAAGTACTAAAATTTACACAGATTTCACTTTGATTGTCAGACCTGTTTCCAACTAAATCAGAATCAGGACACTAAATTGAAAAAACTATAAAACTTTCAAACCACAGACAGTACCTAAAAGAAAGTGTCTTTTAAAGTTAGAATGTAATGTAGATATGATCCGTGGCACTTAGTTGATGGTAAAGATAAAAAAAAACTTTGGTGTAATTGATTATAAGATAATTTAGGATAAAATGCAACCTAACAAATACAACAAATATCAATAACAGCCAAGACACCAAACGTAGATACAGTTAAACCAGACCAAACTAGAAAAAGTCTGAATGAGATCAAAGTGGTGTGAGTAGTAGCAAGGTGGCCCCTGGAAATTTACTCTAATATAAGATTATATTCAGGTGGACCTTCACAGCTGACCTCATTCAGTACACTAAGATTTACTTACAACAAACCTTAAATAAAGACCCCCAGAAAAAAAAAAACACAAAGAAAACAACCCCGCGAACCCCCTCAAACCCACCAATCAAATACAAAGTAGAGCCCAATAACAAAACAAAAAAACGCCAAAACGCGGCACAAAAAACAAAAACACACCCGACAAACCACGAGCCCCAACAAAAACAAGTCCCCCGCACCCCCACGCCCAGCCCGCCCGACACCACCGCCTGCGCACGACCCCCCCCCCCGCCCCCCACACCCCCCCCGCCCCCCAAAACCCCCACCCCCGCCACCAACCCGCCCACGAGCACCCCAAGCCCCCTCCCCCGACGCCCCGCACCGCACCGCCCCCCGCACTGCCCCCCCCACCGCCCCACCGCCCCCCCTAGCGCCCCCACCCCCCCCCCCCCCCCCCCAACCCCCCCTCCCCCGACCGCCCCGCGGCGCGGCGCTCCCGTCCCACCCCATGTCCCCCCCACCTGGCTACCTCCCGCCGGAGCGCCCGGCCCCCCCGCCCCCACACCCCCCTCCCCACCCCCCCCCGCCCCCGTCCACCTAACAACCGCACCACACCTCGCATGATGTAAACTCAAGATAACTTATTTTTCTGCCGGACCAGTTTTAGTTACAACCCCGTCTCATTCATAGTCCTGCATTCTAAAATCCTATTCGTTGTAACAAGTTTTGCGGACATGACTCGGGTCCGATCACCGGCCTTGTCAGTGGCCTTCCTTTTCGAGCTTCACCACAGACAGTCAACATAGCCACATACACCGGATGTCCCGTCCCCGCAGCAAAGTTTGTTTATTCGTTGTTGTATTCTTCTGTAACTACAACAATTTTTTTTATTACATAGACAGGGTATTAGCCCTATGCTAAAAAAAACCCCCAACCAGAGGATCAGGTTCTGATTTAGTCTGATCGCCTGCCCGCGCAAACCTTTCCAGCTTATTGTAGACATCTTTCCAGGAGTATGATCCCGCGGCATGCTCTGGGGGTAATCAAGGTATTACGCAACGTCATAATCCTCGTACAAGGTATGACACCGGAGATGGCACCAACTTTAGAAATATATGGATAAATAATCTTCTTCATATTGCACAGAACCAATTTCCATGGCAAGTTATTTCAAGCAAGGTTAGAAAAGAGACTTTTATTTATGTAGTGTTGCAGAAGGTCTGTACGTAAATTATTGTTTTTTTAAAATAAAAAACATACTATTCGAGTGTAAGGATTAGGTACGAGTTTATAGTGAGTAGTCTATATCAGGTTATGTGGATGCTTCCCTGAGAGCTGCTTTACCTCAGAAAGAAGGTCATATATTTAATATCGGTTGTGTGTGTAGCTGATAAAATTATTTTACAAACGGTGACTTCCTTGTCAGCTCCACGAACCTATCAGACGTTAGGATGATTCATTTCCTTCTCACTTGCTCCCTCCCTTAGATTCTAGGAGTTCCTCATTGTCGGAAATCTCACAAGTCGCGGACGGGGAAGTCCGCAAACCTCAATGATGACTCACATTGCAGGTAATAGTAAGCTATCAAGTTATTCAGTCCTAAGTGTTAGGGCAGTCATAGGCTTGCCTTGGAAGAGAGAAAGTTCATAAAACAGGGCGCAGCCCTATCCCAGATACAGTAGTCGTAGGGGGGGTTCACCAGCTAAGCTCCCCAATTCGTGCTATGCCAAACGCTTTTTAGGAGTGTCAGTATATATAGAGGCTTTTGCAATCAGATAGATCAACCATTCTTAATAGAATGTTTAGGGAAAAATGTTTTGAATAACATATCTTTATCCCAGCTAAACGTCCCCGTCAAATACATCTTTGTAAAATTACTTTGAAGCATTAAATATGAAGCCCTGAGCAACCTTTAAAAATACATGGGGAAATACTAATTGAACAATGAAATTAAATAATAAAAATTTGTGGCAAATGCAGTTTAAAGAAGTAAGGCAACCATCGATGCTACATCTATGCACCCAATTGGCAAAAAACTCAAACCAGAATTAATACTAACGAAATGGTCTTGAGAAACCGTAAAAAATGATGCTCGGAAAGGTGCACAACAAAACTATAAAAAACAAAAAGACTTCTCTGTATTATGGCTGGTGAACATCGTCATAAAGAATTGCCTTTAATTTATTGTAGACAGCAATTTTTGAAGGTTGTGTTTGTCGCCGCTATTCTGTGAAGCAAATTTAATGATTTGGAGAAACTGCAACAATAAAAACAGAACATTTCAGTTTTTCACCTGGCCACAGTTTGTATGTGAGCTTAATATA
Source organism: Oreohelix idahoensis (assembly GCA_024509875.1). Lineage (NCBI taxonomy): Eukaryota > Metazoa > Mollusca > Gastropoda > Stylommatophora > Oreohelicidae > Oreohelix > Oreohelix idahoensis. The sequence goes on from JAMPIV010015353.1 coordinate 23,933, forward strand.
ATTTCATAAAATTATATCAAGGTATGAAAACAATATGGTGGAATAGAAATGCGTTAAAGAAACAGTTGTCTGACATTAAAGTGTTTCGCTGCAGTTTATGAGCTTCGATATCATATTCATTGAACGTATCTTGGTTTTTTGGGTGAAACAGTGGATTTTAAAAATACGAAATGAACCACCTGACTGGCACTATTTTTTCACCTTCTATCTCCTTATTTATTTCCTCAAACCGTTTATTTTATTCATATTACCATTTTCTCACTCAGTTTTACCAGTGGCTTGTTTTCATAATTTTTATTTTATGCTTTTTGTGTGAATTTAGTATCAACTTCCGGTTTCCCGGTTCATTAGCAGAACATTTTTATTCCAACATGTGACACATATCAGCGAGGATGTATTTCTCTTATATTTATGAGTTTTATGAGTTCTCTACAAAATTCTCACTTTCATTCCTTTTGTTTGAGTTTGTTCATCTGTCTCTGACGAAGGGCTTTGGTGCTGCAACGTAAGTTTTTTTCTCCTTGTCCTTTCGCCCAGTAAGAAGTAACACTATTTGGTGTTTTTGTTGTTTTCATTGGTGGCACTTTACAGTGTTTTCGCGTGCGAACATGGCAATGTTTTTAAAAACTTTAACATTTGTTGTAAGAAGTAAGGCAGCATCTCCAAGCGACCTTTGGATTATCAATTAATATCAAATCAACCTATGCTAAACAAGAAAGAAGGCTTAATACCTTCTATCTATTGATACCTTATCCAAGCCAACATCCCCCCCTCCCCCCACGGTATTACCGTGTACAGACAAAAGTAGACCAATGTCGATGAGTATTTGTCAATTGCTGGCCTATAATCGATGTTTACACTGCTTCGACACAGAAGCGCAGACATATCTGGCATGGCCATGTCCGCCGTCATGAAGATTGGATCGCAGTGCTGAACCGAAGTCTTCTACGGACAAACCTTGCAGAAGGCCAAAGAACGTAGGGCGAACCGCATCTAGATTCCAAAAGTGTTGTAAGTAGAGACCCAATGAAGGCACTGGACCATAAAAAACAGAACCATGGGAAGACTACGTGCTGTCCGTTCCCGCACCAACAGGGATGCTATCTCGGCGGCCACCTCAGATGGGGCAAAAAGAAGCCCCTCACAACTAACAAGCATAAATAGAGGAGAAAAGACGACGAAATGAAACACCAGGAAAATAAGCAGCTGCGGGCTGTCATCCTCAGGGGCCATTCCCCATTGTCATTTTATGACTGAAGGGGCTAGTATTAAAATTATACTGATCATCAAAAACAC